>CM047428.1:75163167-75173167 GCA_026168455.1 Theocolax elegans
AGTTTGAGTATATTAAAAATAAAATATTTTTACAAGTTTGAATATCCTCTATATATTTTCAAAGCTTAAACGGTTGCTCTTTTTATGTTTACAAATTTGGTTAACCCTATTTGTAGTAAAATAATAAATTAAATATTTGATTCACAATAGTTTGAATATATCGAGAAAATCAATAGTAATTTATTATATTTATATTAATATACTCATTTATATATCAAGAACATATTGTTCGATTAATGATCATTTTATGTGCGTTATTAAAGGTCAATAAACTTTTAGCAAGAACACTAAAAAAAATCAATAAAAATCTATAGTAAGGCTTAATTGTGCAGCGTAGTAGAGACGCTTTTAATTTTATAATCTTTTGTAACTTAATCTAAGATTTCATTTTGTTTATGAATAAGATGAGGTTGACTTTTTAATCATGAAATTTTAATTATTTTGCTTAGATTAATTATTTCAAAGCAAAAAAAAAATATTAAAAGTCGTTTACAAAGAAACACAACCATTTAAATTTCATTACAAAATAATAAACATTTGGAAAGGTTTTATTCTACATTAAAATAATAACTCTTTGCGATCACTGAATATTGCAAAGCATTTTACGAACGATTATCAGAGAAGCGTTAATGAAAAGCAATTTAAAAACGAGACTGAATTTTTAATAACTTAGCATAAACTAGGACGTTATTTTCTTTAAATATTAACTCTTTCGAGGGAATTTCCATCTAAAATTCCATCTAAAGAAGAGTGTATGGAAATCTTCAAAGATTTAGATTGTAAAGGATCGTCACCTAAAACTGCCAAAATCTCCTTGCTCAATTGTGAATCTCCTTCTATATGGTCTGCCTTCTTCTCACTTATGTTTTCTGTAAATAAATTTTACCAACCAATCAAAACAAAGCTGACGTCATGCGAGCGTATCTTCAACTATTTGTTTGTGAGCGCTTCGTAGATTTCTAAGAAATTAGAATGACTACGAAAAATACGTCCTGCGAGCGTATTCAAAGAAATAACATTAATACATATTTGTCTTAGTTATCGATAATTAATAAGAACCTTAAGAAAAAAATTTTCTTTAAACTCAAATAATTATTGACGCACGTCATGCGAGCATGTGTAAAAAGACGAACAATAATCTAGTCGCCGGCTTTATTCACGCGGCCATGTTAATAACATCTAATTATTTATTTATTTTGATTGCCGTAAGAAAAAACCCCTTCGTAATGCTAGCAAATACCTTTATCCTTTCTTGAAATAACCTCGTCCTCACTATCATAATCCTTTACGTAAAAAGGGTCAATTTCTTGTTCTGCCGTCGAACCCTCGCCGTCTGAATTACTTTCATCACTTTTTTCTTTAAGAACAGCCAATTGGTCTTACAATACTTTTAGACGCTTAAACGCCACATCACTCCCCTCGCTAGTGAAACAATACCAAAAAATAAAGCTATATACAAATTTCTCTTTAAACAATGTCAAAAAACAAAATTATAATTTTCTATCATAATTAAGCGCTGAATCACAGTTGTAAAATAAAATTAACATTTTTTTGATTACAATAAACACTACTAATAGTCGTAAAATACAATATTTACTTAGTTAATCGTTAATTTTTAACTCACAATAGTTTTTTAATCACAGTAAGTCTATCTTTAAAATTTGTTAATCACAGTAGTTTTTCTTTATAGTCGTAGTTTACAAAAATTTTACAAATTACTCTTAAATTAAAAATTAGTCTTTATATGTGTTTTTACTTAAATCTATTACAACTTTTTTCTACGGTCGCTGATACACTTTCAATCCTGGCGTTAATAATTGACTATGTTGAGTTGGTGTTAAGTTAGCATTAAAAATTTGTTCAGTTAATCTTTCTTGACTTTCTCTTGACGTAGAAGGTATATTCTGATTATCTACAGGTTGCGATGAGTTCGATTCCAAATCAGCAAAATATTCTTGACTAGACAAATAAGCAGGCTTAACTCTTTCAATATTTACAACAACTTCACGACTATTATTGTAAATCTTAAAATTTCTATCATTAACACGTTCTAAGATACGATGCGGACCAGAGTAAGGTTGATCCAATGAATTTTTAACAGCATCATTTCTAAGCCATAAATGTGAACAAGTTTGTAAATTTTTATAACAAAATGTTTTTTGTTTACAATGATGGGATGCTGGCACCGGTCTAATTTCCCTCATATGCACTCGGAAATCTTCTAAAAATATCTGTGGATCAACTGGTAAGTCTTCTTCTAAAAAAAATTCGCCGGGTACTCTCAAAGTAGTTCCATACATGTATTCAGCAACTGAAGCTTTCAGATTCTCCTTATAGCATGTTCTTAATCCTAAAAGAACAGTTGGAAGCACGTCAACCCACTGTTTATTTTCATGACATCTAATTGCTGTTTTCAATGTTCTGTGACACCTCTCAACTAGACCATTTCCCTGAGGATGATAAGCAGTTGTACGAATCCTCTTACCACCCACAAGCTGAGATAATGCAGCAAATAATGCAGATTCAAATTGGGATCCTTGATCTGTAGTAATATATTTAGGACATCCATACCGTGCAATCCAATTTGAATAAAAAACCTTCGCGATTGTCTCGGCGAAAATATCAGACGTTGGTACAGCTTCAGGCCAACGTGAAAAACGATCAACCATCGTTACGCAGTAACGAAAGCCTCTTAATAATGGCATAGGACCAATAATGTCGATATGCATATGATCAAAGCGTGCATCTGGATGCGTAAACGATGATGGCAAAGTGTGCACATGACGACCCACCTTTGACCGTTGACACTGAATGCATTCTTTAGCCATTCGCTGCAAATCTTTATGCATTGAAGGCCAAACATACCGTTGGCATACAATTCTCGAAAGCGATTTTCCACTCGGATGTGACGGCAAATGAAATGCTTCAAAAATCTGACGACGAAAATCCTTAGTAACAAATGGTCTAATATCCGAAGAAGAAACGTCACAATAAATACCATTATGATCAGGTCCCAAAGATAACTTCTGTAACTTCAATGAAGATGACGGATCATTTAAAATCTGTTGCAATTCTTCGTCTGCAATCTGCGCCTCAGCTAATTCAAAAAAAATTAATAACAGTTGGAAAACGCAAAGCATCAATTCTCGAGAGTGCATCCGCTATAACATTCTCAGAACCTGCAATATGAACAATGTCCGTAGTAAATTGACTTATAAAAGATAGTTGCCTTTGTTGCCGAGGTGATGTCCTATCTATTTTCTGCTGAAAGGCAAAAGTAATCGGTTTATGATCTGTACGCACCTGTACCGAACCTCCTTCAATCCACGATCTAAAATACTTGATTGCCTTGTAAATTGCAGACAACTCTTTATCGTAGGCACTGTAATTGCACTCGGCTTTAGAAAATTTAGCCGAAAAATAACCTAAAGGTTGCCAAATGTCGTCACAAAACTGTTCCAATGTTGCACCAACTGCTAGATCCGAAGCATCAGTCGTAATTCGTAATGCAGCACCTGGGGCTGGATGAGCCAACAGCGCAGCATTTGACAAATCCTGTTTACATTGTTCAAAAGCTTGTAAAGCTTCTGTAGTCCAATCCACTGACCGTTTGTCGTTTTTTTTACAATTTCCAGTCAGTGCATTCAAAATAACTTGAGATTTAGCCGCATTTTTAATAAAACGCCTACTAAAATTGATGGCACCAAGAAATCTTCTCAATTCAGAAACAGTTGCAGGATGTGGATAATTCAACAAGGCTTGCACTCTGTCCGGTAACGGAACAATTCCTTCGTGTGATTCTGCAACCTAAAAAATCAATCGTGTCAAGACCAAATTTACATTTATCCACGTTTATCCTGATTCCATAATCCGTGAGTCTCTGAAGCACCGTACGGAGATGGTGTAGATGCTCTTCTTGTGAAGTCGACGCAATCAAAATGTCATCCAAATATTGATACGTAAAATCCAGGCCTTGGAGAACTATATTAATAAACCTTTGAAAAGTCTGCGCAGCATTCCTCAAACCGAACATCATATAAGGAAATTCGTACAATCCGAATGGAGTAATAATTGCCGTCTTCTCGATGTCATCTTCAGCTACCGGAATCTGATGATATACTCGAATCAGATCTACTTTAGAAAAAATATTCTTACCATGTAAAATTGCTGAGAAATCTTGAACATGAGATATCGGGTAACGATCAGGAATCGTCTGCGCATTCAAATTTCTATAGTCTCCACAAGGCCGCCAATCATTTTGATTCTTCGACACCATATGTAGAGGACTGGCATACGGACTGCTTGAAGGCCTGCATATGCCCTTGTCGATCATTAATTGAAATTCCATTCGAGCTGCTCTGTACTTCTCTGGTTGAAGACGTCTTGGTCTCGCTGCACATGGTGGTCCTTTAGTGTTAATAAACTGACATATCGGAGCATTCCTGATAATATTCCTTGAACCTCTGCCTAAAACTACAGGAAATTCGTTTAACAATTGTTTAAATATGTTACCTGACCTCTCAACAACCGATAAACCAGACAAAATGACTGGGCGAACAATTCCCAATGCCTTTTGCTGAGTGTTCAAATCAAAAATACACCGTCCATTAATGTTAACAGCAATATTATACTCGTCCAACAAATCAGCGCCTATAATTGCATAAGGCACCTCAGCTACATAAAAAATCCAATTTATAGGACGCTTGAGACCGATGTCCAATAACAGAGCCTTCTCACCATAATTATTGATAGCACCTCCGTTGGCAGCAAATAATTTACTAACAGGTTTTAAGTCCTTATCCTTGTCCGTGGCTGGAACAACAGAAACGTCTGCACCTGTGTCAACCAGGAACTGCATACCAGAATTGTTATCTTGTACAAAGAGTCGACGAGATTCTTTCCCAACACCAGCAGTCGTCGAATCTACTGATGATTTGTAGCGTTTCCCTGATTACTCTCTTGATTTTTGTAATTACAAGGCAAAATACATTTTTGAGCCCTCGGTCCAAAACGAAAGTGGTAGTGACATAGCCATGAGCACGGAGTCAAGCATTTTTTAGTTGCTTTCCCAAATTTCTCATGATATTCACACAGTTTCCGATCATTCTTTTCACTACCTCCTACCGAATCACTCCTCCTCAAGCGAGATCTTGCTCTGCCTCTAAATCCTGCATTTTGATTTTTTTGATTTTTTGATGTAAGTGCATCAATCCTATTACTTAACATCTTAATCTGTTCTTGTAACGAGTACTCAGTCTTCTCTTTTGATAAAGCCATAATACTATCACTAGTTGACCTTTGAATTTCAACAAACCTATCAGCCAAAGCAGCTAAAGAGTCGTTGTTTAAAGATTCTGCGGTAGCAAGTGCTAATTGCGTCTCACGTGGTAATTTTTGCAACCAGAGAGAACGAACGAAACCAGCTTCTAGCTTATTATTACATAAAACGTTTATCTCTGCTAAAAGTGTTAACGGTTTTTTACTACCTAAAATTAATCCTGAAATAATTTTGCAATTACGTTGATCCTCTGACGGAGCAAAATGCACCAACAATGTAGCCTTTAATGGTTCATATTTTCCTGTATCCGGAGGATCAATAATTAAATTTTCCACTATCGATAATACACTTGCATCCAGTTTACTCACCAAAGAATAATATTTCACATTATCACTGGTTATGCGTCTTGTGAAAAATTGTGCTTCGACTGCGTGAAACCAAAGCTCCGCTTTTTCTAACCAAAATGGCGGAATATCTAAACGTTCACTAACCGCATTGATGACGGGCTTAACAACATTACTCATACTCGATTCTCCTGTTTCTACAATTGTCTTGTCTAATGAGTCCGACTCGTAATTTTTACTAATATCTAAATCGCAATCTTTCTTGTTTGATTTGCTTGAAACGGACATACTGAATGTGCGCGATATAATAAATTCACAAAATTTAAGTATAAAGTACTGTTAATTTACATAAAAGGAAGTAAAAAAAATCACTGTTATGTACATTATATACATATATGTACGCACGGCGTCGAATGCAAATGGCCACTCCGAGCACGTTTTCAGCACATTTACCGTACAGTACCTTTTCTTCTAGTTGTAGACCGCCCGATCACGTCGGATCACGTCGGGGTCACCAATATGGGATCTGATGGCGGGTTTTAATAAATTCAATTTAGATCTCCATAAAAACTATTTATTCTTGATCTCTTTATCACAACTAATTAATTATTGTTCGCGCTATCGTAATTATATCTAATATCAGTCTCTAGCTTGAGGGTGTGGACCGGAATGAGAGCGAGTCCTTTTCCGTTACATTTAATTCAACTCAGTCATAAACTATATAAAGTTTCTTACTCTTAACCTTCAAACATAAAACTTATATAGATAGGTAATCTACAATACTTTTAGACGCTTAAACGCCACAAAACTCTAAACGTTGTGACATCTATCGGCAAACAAGGATAACTACAAGTAATCTTGAGAACGAAGCGAATGAAATATAATTCGTATTATTCCATACTATATCGACGTATATTTTCTTTCGACAATATAATATTATCATGAAAAAAGTCTAATTTTACTGGACTAATATTGCAAATGGAGAACGCATTTTTTGCATCAATGTATATATCTATGGATGTGTAAAGAGTGCTCCAATTTTATGTACCGTAAACATGAAGTAAGACTTTAATAAACTTTTGAAGTAAAATCCAAAATAATTAAAACTGTTAATTATTGCAATTATACATACAATTATATAATGTATGTATATAATTAACTGTTATTACATAAAACATGTATTTATAATTACTATATAATTGCTGTAATTCGGGTTTTACTTCCAAAGTTTAAAAAGTACTTATGGAGAAACTGTTTACACAGCCGCCATATAGATACATAGATGTAAAATGTGCGTTTTCCGTCTGCAAAAGTGGAAAGGACCGCACGCAAAGCCGCTACACGGTATGATCGGCTTTGAGTCTGGACACAACCATCAAGATAGGCAACGCCAAAACCTCTAGAAACTTAAATTTCTCGCCAAAAATATAATAACAAGCAACATTTCAGTCAAGAGAGCATAAATAATATTGTTTCGTTCTTGCGAAAAGTTTAGCATACCCAGGTGGAAATTTATTTTTCCAGAAAGAGCTAAGAAAAGCTAATAAATTTTATAATCAATTTATAATATGCAGATTTTGGACTCTGTTAATAGTTAGTAAGAATTTATAACTTTTACTAGCTCTTCTTAGCTTTTGCTAGATTTTATTAGCTTTTAGGTTTTTTTCAAAAGCAAAAGAAATGTGCGAGTTTAAAAAAGCTAATAACTACTAATAACTTTTTTAAATTATTATATACAGTAAATAAGTATTTTAAAGTATAAGATAAAAATATCTTTGATTCTAATTCCCATATTTTCTCTACTTATTTATATTTTTATTACACCTTTTCTATATCTAACTTATATTCCATAATATTTTTCTGCAATTGAAAGTATTCAATTCGAAAACACCTTCCAAGAAGGTGTCAAAACCCGCAAGTATTGTGCTATTCTAATCAAACTTTGAAAATTGTTATCTGATAAATAAATAATTTTAATTTCTAACTACCTTATTTTATCTATTTCTTTGAATTTTAATGAAACATTTTTATAAATATTACGAAAATTTCGTATAAAAAATTTCTGCAATTGAAGGAATTGAAATGAAACTGAAATCGACAAGTATTTTGAATCGTACCATAAATTTACATTTTATATAAACATTTTTATATATATTACTTAAACTTCGTAAAAAGTTTCTGCAATTGAAAGCACTGAAATCAAACTGTAATCGACAAGTATTTTGAACCATGCAAAAATTTCTACCAATCTGAATACAGATTTTTTTATATGAAAAGTATCTTACACTATTATTTTTCATTTCTGGCCCTCACATGTTTTACAGTAATAAATAAATAATATTCTAATGATATTAATTTGTGCAAAATTGAATTCTGCAATACTAATAAAATGGACATTTCTTTTTTATTCTTTTAAATAATAAAATAATACTTGCACCACCGTTGGTTAAACGCTTCATATATGTGTTAATTCTGACTTACTGATGTATTCCTTTACATTTATGAAAGTATATAATACCGTGAAGAAACTGCAATGAGTAATAATATATAAATATTGCAATACTATCTGGCAATTTTAATATCCTACATCACCAATGATAAATAGACATCATTATTTATATCTAATAAAGTTCCCAAAAGAGGCCTGCGATGGCTTGGTCGGTAGGGCGACGGATTCGTAATCTGGAGGTCCCAGGTTTGATTCCCGGCCCCGGCCGATTGATACAAGCACCACTAGCGAATGTATTTTCAACAAGTGCTTTCTTCACCAAGACATCGTATGACCTCCGTCGCTGATTAGCAAGATTTCCTTAGTAGTTATGTAAAATAATTATTATTTTACTTACCTAAGGATATACAATTACTTAATTAATTAATAAGATAAAAGCTAAGATGTATGTAATTATTTATAAAATGTAACATCAGTTAATATAGTCAGAATTAAAACATATATGAAGCGTTTAACCAACGGTGGTGCAAGTATTATTTTATTATTTAAAAGAATAAAAAAGAAATGTCCATTTTATTAGTATTGCAGAATTCAATTTTGCACAAATTAATATCATTAGAATATTATTTATTTATTACTGTAAAACATGTGAGGGCCAGAAATGAAAAATAATAGTGTAAGATACTTTTCATATAAAAAAATCTGTATTCAGATTGGTAGAAATTTTTGCATGGTTCAAAATACTTGTCGATTACAGTTTGATTTCAGTGCTTTCAATTGCAGAAACTTTTTACGAAGTTTAAGTAATATATATAAAAATGTTTATATAAAATGTAAATTTATGGTACGATTCAAAATACTTGTCGATTTCAGTTTCATTTCAATTCCTTCAATTGCAGAAATTTTTTATACGAAATTTTCGTAATATTTATAAAAATGTTTCATTACAATTCAAAGAAATAGATAAAATAAGGTAGTTAGAAATTAAAATTATTTATTTATCAGATAACAATTTTCAAAGTTTGATTAGAATAGCACAATACTTGCGGGTTTTGACACCTTCTTGGAAGGTGTTTTCGAATTGAATACTTTCAATTGCAGAAAAATATTATGGAATATAAGTTAGATATAGAAAAGGTGTAATAAAAATATAAATAAGTAGAGAAAATATGGGAATTAGAATCAAAGATATTTTTATCTTATACTTTAAAATTTATCAGACAGATAACAATTTTATTTATCAGATAACAATTTTCAAAGTTTGATTAGAATAACACATATACTTGCGGGTTTTGACACCTTTTTGAAAGGTGTTTTTGATTTGAGTACTTTCAATTGCAGAAAACTATTATGGAGTATAAATTACTTATAAAAAGGTGTAATTAAAATATAAATAAGTATAAAAATAGAATTATCTTAAAAATGCAATAATTAATATATTTAATTTTTAACCCATTGTATATATCATATGGATATTTGGAAAAGTGTATGTTATACTTGATTAATATTGATTTCATCTTCAAACAATTTTGTATCTGTATTTAAAGCATTACATTGAATTTTAGATCCGTTATTATTATTGAGTATACGTTTAAAAATTTTATGAGTTTTATCAAGAATGAGTAAACAAATACACATTCTTTCATGTTATGTTCACAACTTTTTTTTTGGGCACGGAAAAAATACATATATTATGTATTCTTGAAAAAACAATTTTAAAATATATATATATTATATAAATATTCCGCCGCACGCACACACACCCACATACATACATACATATATATACATATATATGGGCTATTTCACGTCAAGTGGTACGATGAAAATTTTAAATCACTCCAAAATTTGAGAACAGGCTGGAAACATCTTCCAGAACAAACAAAAAATATTTAAGTGTTAAAAATAATTTGCTTAAGAGTTATTTGA
>CM047428.1:75175667-75497830 GCA_026168455.1 Theocolax elegans
AGGGTACTAAAAAAATGGTAAAACATAACCTCTTTGCTTACTAAGTAAAAAAGTTTTCACGAAAACAAAACAATGTTATTGACTCTTCATTAACAGAGATGTTACTTATGTTATGATGTATAACTAGCGGGGACAACTTGTTATTTTGTCTGCCACGTCACCTCGACGTCACATAAATAATTCTGAAAGCAAAGCGTACTGTACAAGCATTGTGACATCCATGTGCAATGCACAATGCTAACATAATGTTATTATATTTAAGTAAAATGTGCGCATGTAAACAGATTGTGTATGTATTGTCACCCTGCACTGGGGATTAGGGTGCAGCTGAGGTTGATAATAAAGAACAACCTGTATAAAATATTGTTACATTTATTATCCGCTCAATTTCCATGTATTCTCGCGGGTGCCAGTCGCGTCTCTTCCCTGCTAAAAATAATCGATTGAAATCGATAGACATGGAAAGATTTTGCATACAAATCGATTAAAATTAATCAATTTGAATCGATTTATATGCAAAATCTTTCCATGTCTATCGATTTCAATCGATTATTTTTAGCAGGGTTACGCGGGGGGGGGGGGGCGGTGAATTAGGAAAAACGCGACGCGGGCTCATGGCCGATTGCACGGATGCAATCGGTAGTCTAGACATCACGAAATGCTGTTCGGAAGATGCAATACTCGTCCGCGGCGAGTTTAGCTTCGGCCGTCGGTGCGGCTATATAAGTAAAGTAGGCACACGGAATAGGATGCACCAATCTTTTCGTTGCTCCAGTACTCTCGCTCAATTCGTCGAAATCTCCTACGCTCGCTCATTGTTCTCTTCGCACCCAAATTTCTCGCGGCGACGTGGCTATATCTGCGATCGGAAGAGCTCTGCCGGCCGCAGTGTGTACCTCGTCGGCTCCAACAACAGCAACAATGCCGTTGACGGTGACGACATAAGCTGCCTGCCAGGTAAGAGTTTATATCGTTCAGTGCTAATCCCGTCGACTAATAGGGTCGATGTTTTACAGAGCTGCGGTAGATGTGTATACGCGGCACGTCGACGCGGGTTCTTGTGTGTAGTCGCAGCCGATATCTCCTTCTCTCTCGCTCTTCTGGATGCGCACAGCTTGACAAATGCAACGGCGGGCTCGAGCTGCTTGGGCGGACACACGGCGATAATCACCAGGTAAATACCAATTCGGAAGACGGCTCGTTGTTTATTATCTATGTTGTGTGTATGAGCAGTAACACTACTCACCTAACCCCTTCCAAGGTCCTCTCCTATACGTACTTGTTTAAGTAAGTGTGTGCTCCTGTCCGCTCCCTTATAATAAACATTACTATATTAGCTGGCGCTTACAGGTTTCTTGGATTGTAGCTGGGCTTGTTGGCTTCCTGGATACGTTGGCTCACTCTTCTGGCTCGGTTCTTCCTTGGCTTCAGCTGTGTACGCTGCTACTGGACTGAGGATTTGGCAGTTCACTTCCATACAACACCTCAGCATGCTGCTTCACTTGGCTGGCTCTTCGTCAAGGCTAATGTTTGGTTTATTTCAAGAGTACTCTGCACTTCTGTGAACTCCTGATATGTCCTGCTCGGCTGCTCCCCTGTGCACCTTCGTCTGTGGGTCTCGGTGATGGTTTGTTATGTTTGTTGTGGGAGGTTATTATTATTAATTTATTATAGGATCTTAAGGATAATTGGACAAGGGTAGGTTCGGTTAGGCTTGTGCGTGTGTGTGCTCGTTTTAGGGAAGTAGGGTATGTAGGTTTATTGCCGCTCTTCATGACATGCATTATTTGCATTGTCACAGTATATATATGTATATAAATTATAAATTAAGAACAATGAAATTTTTTTATATATTTTTATTGTTATATATAATACAAGACGTTTTTGTTTATTTAAGCTTTTTCAACCCTGTTGAGGTTTATACAAGTACATACAGATTAATTAATATTTTTATCGGTCTTACAGTCAATTATATGGGCAATCAGATTGCCCCTACTTATAATCACCCCCGAAGAATCTATAAAAATAAAAATAAAAAATATAAAATATAAAAAATAAATACACTAACTAAACATAAAAACAAATTATTAATAAAGCAATCTGACTGCCCCCCTGCACCAAAAATCTACTAACCCCAAATATGATGTCCGACCAATGGGATCACCGTTGTCACCTGTAATAGCTAATTTAGTGATGGAAAAGTTAGAGGGTATTGCTTTGTCGAAATTGAGTTTTGAACCAATGATTTTTAGTAGATTTGTTGATGACATCTTTACGATAGTACCTGAATGTTTTGTTGATGAAATGGTTGATGTTTTTAATTCAATTCATGATAGAATTAAATTTACAGTAGAGGTTGAGATTGATAAAGAATTAAATTTTTTAGATATTAAAGTTATTAGAGATGATAAAAATAAAGTTAAATTAAATTGGTATAGAAAGCCTACTTGGTCGGGTAGATTTTTAAATTTCCATTCTCATCACCAGTTCAGTGACAAGATTGGTGCGTTGAAAGGTGTTATTGACCGTGCCGTTGGACTGTCACACGGTGATTTTAGAAAAGTAAATTTGGATTTAGTTAAAAAAACTTTTGTTAATAATAATTATCCGATAGATTTGATTAATAGAGTGATTGAAGAGAGAGTGAATCAAATTTATAATAGTAAATTAAAAGTTAGAGTAGATATTAAAATTGATACATTTGTTGTTATACCGTATGTTAGAGGTTTATCTGAAAGAATAAGAAAAGAATTTAAAAAACTAGATATTCAAGTTTTCTTTAGAAATATTAATAATTTAAGTTTTTTGTTTAATAATTGTAAGGATATAGATAGAAAGGATGATAAATCTGGAGTTGTTTATAAAATAAATTGTATTGATTGTGATAAATGTTACATTGGTCAAACTAGTAGATATTTGAAAAAGAGAATTTATGAACATAAATATAGTTTGAGGAGTGTATCTGTCACATCAGGTTTGAAAGAGCATTGTTTAGATTTTGTTCATTCATTTGATTTTAAAAATGTAGAAATTTTAGAACAAAATATTATGAATAAATTTGAAAGAGAAAGTCTTGAGAATATTCATATATTTAAGAATGATAAGAATGTGAATTTAATGTTAGAGTCAAGTAAATTAAATAAGATTTATCATCCTATCTTAACTTAGCTTAGTTTATTGGTGTGAATTTATTTAGGGTGGGTCCTTGGAGTGGGGAGGCTTTTTTGAGGGTTTAAATATCGTGTGGAATAGATTTTCATTTCAGTCCCTGATGAGGAGCAGCAGCGAGCTCGAAACGTCGGACATCATATTTGGGGTTAGTAGATTTTTGGTGCAGGGGGGCAGTCAGATTGCTTTATTAATAATTTGTTTTTATGTTTAGTTAGTGTATTTATTTTTTATATTTTATATTTTTTATTTTTATTTTTATAGATTCTTCGGGGGTGATTATAAGTAGGGGCAATCTGATTGCCCATATAATTGACTGTAAGACCGATAAAAATATTAATTAATTTAGTTATACTACAGTCGACATAAGTAATATTTTATTAAGTACATACAGAACATTGATCTAAATATGCGTGTGTATAGATCACTATTAAAAATTCTCACGTAAGATCTCACGTGAAAACTTATACCAACCTCTCACCGGACTTTTCAATCAGAATGCTGCTTAAACTTCCCAAATAATAAGAAATCGAGTATATGGAGTCATTTTTTAAATGATAACACTCCCAGATACTCTAAAATAAAGATTTTAAAACGTTTTTGATTTTTGGAAAAAAGAAAATATGCCTTAAACGCTTTCAAACCTTCATTTTTGAGCTTATCTAGGCTTATATTATCACTTACAATAAGTGACTCCCTATACACTCACAAGTAAAGTACCCCAACCCGACCCCACCGATTTCAACCATTCTGTGATATGTTGTAGTACTCGAAAAAATAAAAATACGTATTTTTTGTTGCCGACATCCACTTTTAAGAGGTGAAATCAACCCCTAAATTTTATTAGGTAAACCTCAAAATATAGATTTTTTGTTATATCTCGGCTTCTAATTAATATTTTTAGATAAAACCAACTGCAAAATATTTGTTACATGAAATGTAAAATATAAGATATTTTTATGATCCAAGGGGCTGCAACCATTATTTTATATTTTAAAAAATACTGGACATTTTATGCATTTTTCTCTAAATAAACCAAGATATGACCTCAAAAAAAATAAAAAAAAGCGTTTTCATTTACTTTATCGAATACTTTACTTGACATGTTCCGCATTTTTTTCGTTAGCACCCCAAGCATTGTAAACTACCCCTTAAAATAATTGACCGCTATAACGGTAAGCGAGTTACCGATCAGGTGAGTAATCGAAAAGAGTATAGAGAAGGATGCACGCGCAGGAACGCTCGAGTATCGTGCGCGAGAGTAAGAGAGGTATCAAGTTCGCGCGCGCACGGGGAGACAACGTGGTGTCGAGCCGGTCCGACATTCTTTTGTTGTGAATATAAAGAACGAGAGTGTCGTGTATTTTTGTGTGTGGGTGTGAGATAGTTCTCCCCACCAACCACCACGTAAGCGTGCAAAGTAGCACGTACCGCCGTTCTAGAAGAAGGAAGCAAAGAGTCGGCAGTCACCCCGACCGTTGGAGTGAAAGAGAGATAGTCCCGAGGCCAAGCTCTCTCAGTCGCCCAGCCTTTTCCCGACGATACGAATTACTGAGATTCGCGATAAGTGGTTCACCACATATAGACCTATATATTATTATTTCGTATCTCAATTTACCTGGTACGGTCCAGGAGAGAAAGCGTTCCTCTTTTTCCCCCTCTCGCGACAAATCTCGCCCAGGTAGACAGATCGGTGGTTCGCGGGAGCCACTTCACGAGAGAAGGCGCGCGTGACGTAGGCAGCTACATCAGAGCTCCCTACGTCAGAGGTACATACGTCACACGGCGTGACGTATAGTCATCAGCTTAAACAGCCGATCATACCCGGATCGGTTGTTCATAACGCAACCGTTAATAGGTTTTAACGAATAGTTTTCGCGCTGACCTCGGGGGTAGTCTTCGGTACGACTCCCCTTGAATTGTTAACGTTAATTTATTATTATTTGATCGTTTATTTAATAAATTGACTCGGCGAGACGATATTTCTCGCCGATTAACATACTATCTCTATTGTTGATAACGTTTTACCGGTCATAGTCCTATCCCACGAATACCGCCTTTTTCGGCGTATATTCTAGTTGGCATTTTTGGGCATAGGGCCCAACACACAGTATTAAAGTCAAACGAGGTGTTTGACATTGTTAACGGCATTGCACGGGAATTAAAGTGATTCCCGGCCGCATCGAGGGACTCTACACTTAGGTTGGTAAGTTGGCACCGATTGGGCCTAACCGGGGGCCTTACATTCCCCAGTACCCACCCCGTTACAACTGGCGCCCAATACGTGTGGATTTGGGATACAGGACATTGAAAAAATCAACAAACACGATATAGTTGTTCAATTGTTAATAATATTGTTAATTAACAATTGGTTAACTCGCGAACAATAACGAGGTCAGCAGTCGCGTTTCGAAATTGTGAAGTATATTTCGGTACTCTTTCGTTCCCTCTCGAGATGGGATTTGTTTATTAAAAAATAGAATTGTTATAAACAAATATAAGATATTTTTATGATCCAAGGGGCTGCAACCATTATTTTATATTTTAAAAAATACTGGACATTTTATGCATTTTTCTCTAAATAAACCAAGATATGACCTCAAAAAAAATAAAAAAAAGCGTTTTCATTTACTTTATCGAATACTTTACTTGACATGTTCCGCATTTTTTTCGTTAGCACCCCAAGCATTGTAAACTACCCCTTAAAATAATTGACCGCTATAACGGTAAGCGAGTTACCGATCAGGTGAGTAATCGAAAAGAGTATAGAGAAGGATGCACGCGCAGGAACGCTCGAGTATCGTGCGCGAGAGTAAGAGAGGTATCAAGTTCGCGCGCGCACGGGGAGACAACGTGGTGTCGAGCCGGTCCGACATTCTTTTGTTGTGAATATAAAGAACGAGAGTGTCGTGTATTTTTGTGTGTGGGTGTGAGATAGTTCTCCCCACCAACCACCACGTAAGCGTGCAAAGTAGCACGTACCGCCGTTCTAGAAGAAGGAAGCAAAGAGTCGGCAGTCACCCCGACCGTTGGAGTGAAAGAGAGATAGTCCCGAGGCCAAGCTCTCTCAGTCGCCCAGCCTTTTCCCGACGATACGAATTACTGAGATTCGCGATAAGTGGTTCACCACATATAGACCTATATATTATTATTTCGTATCTCAATTTACCTGGTACGGTCCAGGAGAGAAAGCGTTCCTCTTTTTCCCCCTCTCGCGACAAATCTCGCCCAGGTAGACAGATCGGTGGTTCGCGGGAGCCACTTCACGAGAGAAGGCGCGCGTGACGTAGGCAGCTACATCAGAGCTCCCTACGTCAGAGGTACATACGTCACACGGCGTGACGTATAGTCATCAGCTTAAACAGCCGATCATACCCGGATCGGTTGTTCATAACGCAACCGTTAATAGGTTTTAACGAATAGTTTTCGCGCTGACCTCGGGGGTAGTCTTCGGTACGACTCCCCTTGAATTGTTAACGTTAATTTATTATTATTTGATCGTTTATTTAATAAATTGACTCGGCGAGACGATATTTCTCGCCGATTAACATACTATCTCTATTGTTGATAACGTTTTACCGGTCATAGTCCTATCCCACGAATACCGCCTTTTTCGGCGTATATTCTAGTTGGCATTTTTGGGCATAGGGCCCAACACACAGTATTAAAGTCAAACGAGGTGTTTGACATTGTTAACGGCATTGCACGGGAATTAAAGTGATTCCCGGCCGCATCGAGGGACTCTACACTTAGGTTGGTAAGTTGGCACCGATTGGGCCTAACCGGGGGCCTTACATTCCCCAGTACCCACCCCGTTACAACTGGCGCCCAATACGTGTGGATTTGGGATACAGGACATTGAAAAAATCAACAAACACGATATAGTTGTTCAATTGTTAATAATATTGTTAATTAACAATTGGTTAACTCGCGAACAATAACGAGGTCAGCAGTCGCGTTTCGAAATTGTGAAGTATATTTCGGTACTCTTTCGTTCCCTCTCGAGATGGGATTTGTTTATTAAAAAATAGAATTGTTATAAACAAATAAAAGTTTTTTTATAGCAAATAAATTTTTTTTTTATTTTTCTCATCTCAACTACTTAGTAGTAGACAAAGGAAATTGGTTCCTGGTCGAACATAGGTGGCGCCACTAGAAACAGGTCGCACTAATAGGAAATTTGGTGGCTTTTCGAACGAAATTGATCAGCGTTACTTGGAAATTGGATAGTTTGGACCAAACCAAGTAACTTGCGCCACCTAGAGGAACGAAAGAACGTCAAAATAAATTATTTGTAAGTGTATGCAAGGATTAACTGGTTTTTGCTGGCACAGAACAGTAAGTTTATAACTTGGCTCAGACTTTTAAAATTTTATTATAGGTTATATTTTTGTAAGAGATCAAGCGCGTGGTAACTTTAATTATTTAATTTATTTATTAATTTATTTATTATTTATTATATAGTACCGTTAAGTTAGCGCAAGGTAAGAGCCAGGCAGTAGTTTATTGAAAATTTAATAGTAAATTTGTTAAAAATAATTTAAACTCTGTAGTGCTTCCTTGGTCAAAGTAAGACAGGACTTGCTTTTAGCATCCCGTTTTGTGCTTTAACAGTTAGCTTAGGTAGAAGCAAAACCCAGTTATGCAACAACGCACAAGCGCCCCTCAGACAAAGCCTGATGGAGGTTGGAAGGGGGGAGGATGCGCGCGAATCTCAGAGGATACCGCAAGCACGCAGCTCGCCAAACAACAGTCGGACATTTTGACCTACTCTACACCTACTTATACCTACTCTACGTCATCGTGGTTGAATGGAACACTTCGGGACGTTGTCGGCATTGTTAGGAAGTGGCAGGTCAAGTTCTCTGGCGACAAGAGCCAGAGCATTGACGCCTTCCTGACCAGGATGGAGGATTGCAGGATCCTGGCCAACCTGTAAGAAGATAAGTTACTGCCATCACTCTCGGAACTTCTGACAGACACTGCCGCCATGTGCTACCAGAATGCAAAACATAAGTGGCACTCCTGGCAAGATTTTCCAGCAGAGGATCATCGCCGAGTCCTACGCACGGACTCAAGGTCCAGATGAGTCGGTTAGGGACTATATGACGTGCTCCATCGCAATAATGCGAAAGATAGTCCCTACGCCGACTGAAGCACAGCAGTTTCACGGAGAAACATTTTCAGCGGAAAACACGGTGAGAGCTAGTCACCTTGCTTCTTAATGCAGTAGCAGCATAAACATTGCCTCCCTCCACCGTCTAATACGCGACGCTTAAGCTACAGGAACGATGAGCTACACTGTTTTTTATAGTGAACGATAGTTTTGTCTGTTCCGTGTATAGGATACATTGAAATAGTTGGTGTCGCCACCGTCAAACAGCATGCTTTTCTAGTGGGCACCGTCTTTACTTATGAAAATGTCTCTCCGTGTTGATCATTTGTATCGAAACGTGCTACCACAGCTTCAATGGCTGTTCAAGAGAGCGGAAGTGAACTCAATTGAACAGATGCTGGACCTCGCCACGGAAGCAGAGCAGACGGTAGAAGGAGAGAAAGTCTATCGTCCACCACCTACAGAGGAAAGGTCTCTGCTTCCAGAGATGGCGTATAAGCCGAAGCAGTAAAAGGGTTCTCCAAAAGCTAAGGTAGCGGCCGCTGAGGTAACCTCAGCCAAACCGAGCGAGCCTGACGTCGTCGACCGCATCGCAAAGATGCTGGAGGATGCGCTGCGGCCCATCGTCTCCCAATTATCGTCAATGGCTCGGCAGTCCCATAGGAAGCCCAAGATCCGGCTCCCCGAAGAAAGGCTCGCCGGCGAACCGATCTCCGAAAAGTAGGAGATTCGGCAGGCCTAACGGCCCAAAGAGCTCCGGACAAAGGCAGGAGAAAAAGAGTGCTAGTCTACCTAGGTAAAAAGGGAAAGAATAGCTAAAGAATCGAATGGGCTAACCTTCGACTCGACCAAGCCTCTCACCTGCGGTGAATGCGGGAAGATTGTTTATTCCCGCAGGTACTGTCCGGTGTGCTCGGGAAACGCCAAAGGGAGCGGTTAATCGGGACGAAAACTGCGACCCAAGAGCTTGAGTCCCCGCTGTCCCAGGTGAGTTCGGAACAGACCCGCTCCAACCGAAAGGACGGTCCAGAGAGGATAGGAAATGGGCCTCAGAAGGAGGAACGATCCCAAGAAGCCAGCAGACGAACCTCATCTTATAAACCAGAGGATGAGAGTCGTTGGTGGCTTCCCGTGGAGATTGAGGGCTTACGTATAAGAGCCTCGAAGAGGCTGGCATAGGAGGTATGGCCACCCTCTCATGCGCTGGGATAGCGGACGCAACCGAGGCAAAAAGGGAAGAGCTGCAACAGCTGGTAAGCAAAGTGCTGTCCAATGCTTCTCCCAAAATCGGGCGGACACAGCTCATCGAGCACTCGCTTGACGTGGGATCAGCTCGCCCGATAAAGCAGAAGTATTACCCGGTGTCGGAGACAATCCAGGAGGTGATGCACCATCGGGTCTGGGAAATGCTAGATTTAGAGATCATAGAATCCTCGGACAGCGGTTGGTCAAGCCCCGTGGTGATGGTACGCAAGGAGAATGGATCGCGTCTGTTTTGCATTGACTTTAGGAAACGGAAAGGACGCGCCCTTATCAACTTTCACAGTTCTGGAGATGGGACTGTATCAGTTTAAGCGGATGCGATACGGATTGGCATACGATGGCGCGACCTTCCAACGCATGGTTGATCAAGTTATTGGTCCTGATCTCGAGCCCAATGCCTTTTCTTACCTTGATGACATTATTATAGTCACCGAGACATTTGAAGGACACAAGAAGTATCTCGAGACCACGCTGAAAAGACTGACCGACGCTTAAGCTACAGGAACGATGAGCTACACTGTTTTTTATAGTGAACGATAGTTTTGTCTGTTCCGTGTATAGGATACATTGAAATAGTTGGTGTCGCCACCGTCAAACAGCATGCTTTTCTAGTGGGCACCGTCTTTACTTATGAAAATGTCTCTCCGTGTTGATCATTTGTATCGAAACGTGCTACCACAGCTTCAATGGCTGTTCAAGAGAGCGGAAGTGAACTCAATTGAACAGATGCTGGACCTCGCCACGGAAGCAGAGCAGACGGTAGAAGGAGAGAAAGTCTATCGTCCACCACCTACAGAGGAAAGGTCTCTGCTTCCAGAGATGGCGTATAAGCCGAAGCAGTAAAAGGGTTCTCCAAAAGCTAAGGTAGCGGCCGCTGAGGTAACCTCAGCCAAACCGAGCGAGCCTGACGTCGTCGACCGCATCGCAAAGATGCTTGGAGGATGCGCTGCGGCCCATCGTCTCCCAATTATCGTCAATGGCTCGGCAGTCCCATAGGAAGCCCAAGATCCGGCTCCCCGAAGAAAGGCTCGCCGGCGAACCGATCTCCGAAAAGTAGGAGATTCGGCAGGCCTAACGGCCCAAAGAGCTCCGGACAAAGGCAGGAGAAAAAGAGTGCTAGTCTACCTAGGTAAAAAGGGAAAGAATAGCTAAAGAATCGAATGGGCTAACCTTCGACTCGACCAAGCCTCTCACCTGCGGTGAATGCGGGAAGATTGTTTATTCCCGCAGGTACTGTCCGGTGTGCTCGGGAAACGCCAAAGGGAGCGGTTAATCGGGACGAAAACTGCGACCCAAGAGCTTGAGTCCCCGCTGTCCCAGGTGAGTTCGGAACAGACCCGCTCCAACCGAAAGGACGGTCCAGAGAGGATAGGAAATGGGCCTCAGAAGGAGGAATGATCCCAAGAAGCCAGCAGACGAACCTCATCTTATAAACCAGAGGATGAGAGTCGTTGGTGGCTTCCCGTGGAGATTGAGGGCTTACGTATAAGAGCCTCGAAGAGGCTGGCATAGGAGGTATGGCCACCCTCTCATGCGCTGGGATAGCGGACGCAACCGAGGCAAAAAGAGAAGAGCTGCAACAGCTGGTAAGCAAAGTGCTGTCCAATGCTTCTCCCAAAATCGGGCGGACACAGCTCATCGAGCACTCGCTTGACGTGGGATCAGCTCGCCCGATAAAGCAGAAGTATTACCCGGTGTCGGAGACAATCCAGGAGGTGATGCACCATCGGGTCGGGAAATGCTAGATTTAGAGATCATAGAATCCTCGGACAGCGGTTGGTCAAGCCCCGTGGTGATGGTACGCAAGGAGAATGGATCGCGTCTGTTTTGCATTGACTTTAGGAAACGGAAAGGACGCGCCCTTATCAACTTTCACAGTTCTGGAGATGGGACTGTATCAGTTTAAGCGGATGCGATACGGATTGGCATACGATGGCGCGACCTTCCAACGCATGGTTGATCAAGTTATTGGTCCTGATCTCGAGCCCAATGCCTTTTCTTACCTTGATGACATTATTATAGTCACCGAGACATTTGAAGGACACAAGAAGTATCTCGAGACCACGCTGAAAAGACTGACCGAAGCTAACTTGACAGTAAATAAAGACAAGTGTGTCTTTTGTCAAGATGAGGTTAGATATCTTGGCGTGCTTATAAACAGGGATGGAATTCGTCCCGCCCCAGCCAAGACAGAGCCTATAAGGATTTATCCAGCTCCCAAGAACCTCAAACAGCTTTGACGATTCCTCGGCATGGCGTCATGGTATCGGCGTTTTATGTCGGATTACGCCACGATTACCGAACCGCTTACCCGTCTCACAATGAAGAACCAAGTGTATGAGTGGTTAGATGAACAGGAGCAAGCCTTTCAGCAGCGGAAGACCCTGATCATGACTGCCCCAGTTCTCCAGCGTCCCAGTACAGATGAACTGTTTAGCCTGCACACGGACGCGAGCGATACCGGTATAGGAGCCGTGCTCGTCCAGGAAATAGACGGAGAGAAAAGAGTCATTGAGTTTGCCAGTCGCATTCTCACAGCACCATAAAAGAATTATAGCGTTACGGAGAGAGAATACTTGGCCCTGGTTTGGGCTATTAATAAGTTCAGACCTTTTCTTCGATGAGTACCACTTCAAAGTAATAACGATCACAGTAGTCTTTGCTGGTTGCGTAATATGAGAAATCCAACCACCGACTAGCGAGATGGGCTCTAGAGCTTCAAGCTCATGCCCTATCTCGCATGTATGAAGACGACAAGCCTTCAGTAGCAGCAATGTCGTGGGCTTAAACTACTGAGGATCCTTGGTATCTTGACTGGATCAAGAATGTATCCGATAGACCTAGTGATTTCCCCGACTGGAAACTAATCGGAGGAAATCTATACATTTATCGTTCCGACAAGGAATTAGAGGAAGTGATGGATGACGAGCAAGCATGGAAGCTGGTCGTACCCATAGAGAATCGTCATGATGATTCCTCAGCTGGCTATCTCGGAAGGGAAAAGACATTCGCCCGCGTGGCCCAGAGCTATTATTGGCCACCGTTCTGCGCAGAAGTTGCGGATTACGTCAAGCAATGTCAAGTGTGCCAGCAATATTAGGTCGACCAACGTGCTCCCTCAGGATTAATGGGTCATCGTCAATCGGGAAGAGCATGGCAGGTGGTAGCAGGAGATATCACCGGCCCGCTTCCACGCTCTAGTCGAGGATACGAATACATCCTAGTATTCCAGGATTTATTCGCGTGCTGGATTGAAGCAATCCCGATAAAAACAGCTGACGCGAGGACGATAGTCCGCGAGCTTCACGGACAATTGCTTAACCGGTTCGGCACCCCGGAAGTATTTCATTCGGACAACGGGACCGAGTTTAAAAATAATCTCGTAGACGAATACCTCGAAACTAAGGGAAGGTTAAGACAATGGTGGCGTCGTATATCAAGGATAAGCACAGCAACTGGGACGACAAGCTGCCAGAGTTAGTCTTTGCACTAAATACAGCAGCGCAAAGTTCTACTGAATGGAGCCCGGCTATGCTAAACTACGGTCGCCAACCCGAAGCGCCTAGTACAGCTCGTCAAGAGCAAGACCGGCTTGCCCAGCAACAGTTTGAGTTCCGGAGACTGCAGGATTGGAATGGATTGGAAATCTTCAACTCACGAAGAAGGCCAACGGAATACAAGGTAGGAGATCTGGTGTGGAAACGCAACCGGATCCTCTCGTTCTGCGCACAAGGTATCTCAAAGATGATCAGGGGGACCAAGAAGTATCTCACATCGAGCATCTGAAGAGATACGTCCCCGAAACTGAAGCTGAGTCAATCGATGGAGAGCAACTTGATAGATCTCAACCGCCGAGGGACCAGCAGGCGAAGTGCAACCCGTTTGTAGCGAGCGAGATCTCCCCTGCTGAGGAATTATAATGCGAGCGAGTCACCCGGCGAAGGGACTCGGTGTAATGCGCCCGAAAAGTCGCGACCGTGCAACGCCGATCCCTAGTAAGGCAGCATATTGATGCACAGCCAGAACCGGTTCACCTTAGACGAGGACGAGGGCTTCCTCGTGGGCCAAAACCCAAGTAAAGAACAGTATCTTTTGAAACGATGGACCATAACCTGAGATCTTAATTTTGTTGCAGATGATCATCGAGGTTGACCAGGAAGCCCTGGAGTTTCTCCTAGCCAGGATGATCGACACCCTGGCCAGGCCTCGGCGAGATGCAGACAGCGGACGTACTGTCTGCAGTATTTGGTGCCGTGGACTACAGGCAGCAACAGCTCCAGGAGGAGCATTGCCATGGCCAGGAGGGCTAACGAAGGAGACAGCCCTAAAAAATTGTCACGTGATCATCACGTGGATAACTACGTGATTATCACGTGAGATTTTCGACAATTTTTCTACGTGATTATTACGTAGATATCCACGTGATAATCACGTGATATATAAAAATTTTTGTTCTTTTAAAAATGTAATCTTAGACACGTAGTTGATGGGATGCAATTTCACAGAAACCGAACTGGCAATTCAGTTTTGACAAAAAACATCCTTTATTCGCCACGTTATTAATATACGAGACGAAAGTAAAGGCATAGAATATGAGCAAAGTCGCTTTTACCTTCCTACTTTGCCTCCATATAAGCCGTACACGCACGCTAATCTATAGCGGGTAACTGGCAGCCACCTATCGGTCGTAACTGGTAATACCGTGAGCAAGTGCAGTAGTCATATTTCAAAACCGTTTCGACCGATAGGTGGATGCCAGTTACCCGCTATAGATTAGCATGCGCGTAGGGCTTATATGGAGGCATCTCCTGATTGTTTTGTTACTCACCTGATCGGTATAACTCGCTTACCGTTATACCGCCCTTCCAGATTCCGCATACTCCGTACGTGGACTCTGTCCCTCAACGAACGGGAAAGAGGATAAATAATCTACTTACAATCAGGAAACTGGACATATATGCAAAAAATATAATATATATATATACTATATATATAATATAGTGCTAAAATGTCAATTTGACTCTCTGTAACTTAAAATAACAGCCCTGAAAAAATTCAGGAGAATCACTAGACACTTCTAAAACATATTCCCATAGTTATATATATATATATATATGTGTGTGTGTGTGTGTATTTTTATATTTATATATATTTTATATATATATCTCTCTATAATATATAAATATTTCGCCGCCGCCGCCGCCGCCGCCGTGTCTAAGAATTCAGAATTCAACATATATATATGTCATATATATGTTATATATATGTTATATATATATGTTATATATATTATATATATATATATCATATATATGTTTTATATATATATATATATGTCATATATATAAGTGTGTATGTGTGTGCGCGATCGTGCGTGCGTGGTGTGTGTGTGTGTGTGTGTGTGTGTGTGTGTGTGTGTGTGCGTGTGCGTGTGCGTGTGTGTGTACGTGTTATTTGTTTTTTCAAGAAAAGATAATACATGTATTTTTTCCGTGCGCAAAAAAAAGTTGTGAATATAACTTGAAAGAATGTGTATTAGTTTACTTATTCCTGATAAAACTCATAAAATAAAAACGGACCTAAAATTTAATGTAATGTTTTTAAAAATATGCACAATTTTTCGAAGATAAAATAAATATTAATCAAGTATAACATACACTTTTCCAAATATCTATATGTGAAATATACAATATATTAAAAATTAAATACATTAATTATTGCATTTTTAAGATAATTCTATTATAAACAGTAATGGCAAAAGAATATTCAAATTTTAACAGTGGCAATATAAAATACGAATTACATTTCAAAAGTTTTTCGAAAATTATTATTTTAGTAGTATTTAATTTAAATATTATTCAAATCAAATTTAAATATTGTATGGATATATAAGTAAGTAGATTACGTATATTTATATAAAACAATATTTTAAATAATGCAAGTATGTATTTATTAGATACAAAAGGTTATTTAAGGAATGCCTTTGTTTTAATAATTAAAATAAATATATGGGCTCTGTAACTAAAGAGAAAAATAAATTGGATATAATTATGGATTAAAACGCAAATTTTGAAAGAGGGTGCAAATTACGAATTACGGGAGAAATGGAAGAAACAGGTTTTTATTTATATACCACTAACATATTATAAATAATTCTTTAAAACTAATACAAAAATTAATTTAATTAAGAAGAAAGTTTTATTACTCTAAAAGTACAAAATATTAATGACATATAGAACTCTTGGCGATGACTTCAATAAATTAATTTTAGGAGGTGAAGTTCTATTTAGATCCGTTTAAAATAATCTAAAATTTTAATAGGTTTTTACTAAATACTACAATAAGTATATGCACTTTACTATTTATGGTAAGTTAATTGTTCATTACCATACATATGGGGTATTCCACGTGAAGTGGTCCGATCAAACTTTTAAAATGCACCAAATTTTGGGTACACATTGCAAATGTTTTTCAGAATACAGAAAAAAATTTTTAGGTACTGGTATTTATTAGCTCAAAAGTTATTCTAACCTCAAAACATTTTTCCAGTTTTTTTCAACAACAGCTGGGTTCATCGCTATTTAACCCAAAATCTATCAACTTTTACTATACAACATTATATGTAACATTCGTTGCTAATTATGTGTAGAATTTATTCTTCTGGATTAGAATTTCTAATCTCAAGGTCAATATTACTTAAACTACATGTCAATATTCAACTTAAAAAAAAGTGTAAGTGCGCCACAATTGATTTTTTTATCCAAAAGTCTAAAAGAAAGCTTGGAGCAATACATTTCAAATGGTCTGTAGCATTTTTATGGCATTCAATTCTGTAAAAAGTTATGATAATTTAAAGAAACACCAAATTTTTTAAAAAATTTAAATGGGAAATACCATGTTAATTTTTGTGAATTTTTTGTCTTTCTTTAAATTATCATAACTTTTTACAGAATTGAAGGCCATAAAAATGCTACAGACCATTTGAAAGGTATTGCTCCAAGCTTTCTTTTAGACTTTTGGATAAAAAAATCAATTGTGGCAAACTTACACTTTTTTTAAGTTGAATATTGACATGTAGTTTATGTAACATTGACCTTAAGATTAGAAATTCTAACCCAGAAGGATAAATTCTACACATAATTAGCAACGAATGTTACAAATAATGTTGTATATTAAAAGTTGATAGATTTTGAGTTAAATAGCGATAAACCCAGCTGGTGTTGAAAAAAACTGGAAAAAGTTCACTTTTTGAGGTTATAATAACTTTTGAGCTAATAAATTCCAGTAAGTACCTAAAAATTTTTTTCTGTATTCTGAAAAACATTTGCAATGTGTACTCAAAATTTGGTGCATTTTAAAATTTTGATCGGACCACTTCACGTGGAATACCCCATATATATATTATATATATTACACCTTTGGTGTAAGTTATGTCCTAAAATACGTGAAAATTAGTGATTTTATGAGGTTTATGAGGCATAACTTACAACAGCGGTCTTGGCCAATAAGCTAACCCAAGCCATTCGAAAGCTCGCGAAAAATGTGAACTTTTGAGAGGTGTTAGATTAAAATCGATTATGGTGTGGTAGCCTTTTTTTTTGATATTCAATATGTCCGGGTGTTCTATTTCTTCGAGATTTTAAAATTAAGAAATGTAACCATGGTAGATAAGTTCTAAAGATTAATTTAAACAAAAGTTGTTTGTAATGTTTTAAAAAAAATCAACAGATTTTGAGATAAATGGCTTAAAAAATAGAAATTTTTCTAAAAAATTGAAAAATTTCCACTTTTCATGGTCGAATAACTCTTAAGCAAATTATTTTTAACACTTAAGTTTTTTTTGTATGTTCTGGAAGATGTTTCCAGCCTGTTCTCAAATTTTGGAGTGATTTAGAATTTTCATCGTACCACTTGACGTGAAATAGACCATATATATGTATATATATGTATGTATGTATGTGGGTGTGTGTGCGTGCGGCGGAATATTTATATAATATATATATATATATATTTTAAAATTGTTTTTTCAAGAATACATAATATATGTATTTTTTCCTTGCGCAAAAAAAAATTTGTGAACATAACTTGAAAGAATGTGTATTAGCTTACTCATTCTTGATAAAACTCATAAAATGTTTAAACGTATACTCAATAATATAATACCGGATCTAAAATGCAATGTAATGCTTTAAATACAGATGCAAAATTGTTTGAAGATTAAATAAATATTAATCAAGTATAACATACACTTTTCCAAATATCTATATGTGAAATATACAATAAGTTAAAAATTAAATATATTAATTATTGCATTTTTAAGATAATTCTATTATAAACAGTATAGGCAAAAGAAAATTCAAATTTTAACAGTGGCAATATAAAATACTAATTATATTTGAATAGATTTTCAAAAACTATTAATTTAGGAGCATTTAATTTAAATATTTTTTAAATTAATATTTCAAAATTGAATGGATATATAAGTGAGTAGATTATGTATATTTATATAAAACAATATTTTAAATAAACAAGTATCTATTTATTAGAAACAGAAGGTTTTCTAAGGAATGAATTTGATTATAATAATGAAGATAAATATATGGGCTCTGTAACTAAAGGAAAAAATAAATTGGATATAATTATATGGATTAAACCGCAAATTTTGAAAGAGGGTGCAAATTAAGAATTACGGGAGAAAAGGAAGAAACAGGTTTTTATTTATATGCCACTAAAATTATATAAATAGTTCTATAAAATTAATAAAAATTAATAAAAAAATTTATTTATTTAAGAAGAAAGTCTTATTACTCTAAAAGTACAAAATATTAATGCCATAGAACTTTTAAATTAATTTTAGGAGGTGAAGTTCTATTTAGATCCGTTTAAAATATTCCAAAATTTTCATAAGTAGTTACTAAATACTACAATTTAGTAAGTATATGCACTTTACAATTTTTGGTAAGTTAATTTTTCATTAACATTTATAATTATTAAAATATAAATTTAAGCTTTATATTAATTCATATAGTAATTTAAAATTTACAGTTAACATTTAATGTCTTTATTTTTTTTATTACTATTATTCTGATTTCATTATACTAAATTTTGGTAAAAACTTTTATTTATAAATTATAATCGTATTAAAAAAAAAATTAAATTTTTGGTATAAAACCCAATGCATTATAACAGTACCTCCAAGGTGTTGTGTGAATCGGTTTAATTTCTAAGGTGTCCATGGCAGTGAAAAAGTAATATAATTTAAAACATTATTTAAAATAAATTTTTTACGAAAAACCTTTTTCGAAATTAAAAATTGGGGGTTGGCGCGCGAAGCGCGCAGGGGGGCGCTATATATATATATATGTATGTACTTTTTATACTGTATAACTGTACTACAGGTTTGCGTTTCTACCTAAAATAATGTTAGTAAGTACTGGCAAAGAAGATAGTTCTATCATCGTTGGTACTGGTCAGCACTTGGTAGGGGTTATTTGTTTTAATGTGACCAGCTTATATACCTATTTGCAGATTTTGCATCGAGACTTTGAGAATGCATAATTTTAAATGAAATAATTTTAAAGAATAATCGACTTTTAACATCCAATTCGCTAGCAAACCTATACTGAATATAGGTATGTTTATTCACGATCATCAGACACCTAATATGTTCACAGCGCAGCTAAGCCAGGGCTGGCTTCTCGTCCGCATCTATATCGCTAACTCTTGTGTATATACTTGTAACAGAGAGAGAGAGAGAGAGAGAGAGAGAGAGAGAGTGAACAAGTGTGTGAAATTGAGAGAGAGGGGGATGCGGGAGAGGCAGAGAGAGTGAGCAAGAACAAGCAAGTAGAATAGGGACGAAGTACTGACGAAGCAGCATCTCTCAATTGCGCAAATTAATCGTGTGCACTGTACGCTACATACATCTTGAAAAATATAAAACAAATGATTTTTACGTTTGTCAAAATAATTGACGACGCTTGATGTTACGCAACAAAAAAGTTCGTGCGCGCCTTCGCAATATTTTCTAACACGGAGAGCGCGCCATCAAAGAAACATCATCTCCAAAGCGTTTGCGATAAATGAAGTAAATCATAAGTACTTTTTCTTCATTTGGTTCCATTTCGTTTTCTAGGAAACATTGTCGTTTCGTGTTCGCCTATTCGTTATCACTAATTAACAACGGCGAACCATCCTCCAACTCTGAAATCCAAATCCGCAATGGCGGAGACTAATAGATCCGCCAATTTAAATGCAAAATGTCGAAATTTCTTATGCGGCGTTGTAGAAGGTAAACGTTTCAACTTGTCATTTTTCTTTACCTTTACTCTTTGCCATATAACTATATTTATACAAATCTATTTTCTTGTACTTGATTACGGTTTATTTGTTTTGGTTAGTTGCTTTAAGGTTTGTTTATTTATTTACTGTTTCACTTGTCTTTGTTTTTCTCAATATTTAATATGTCATCATTTTCAAATATCTATGTTCCTTTGACTGTGTAATATATACAAATTTTGAATGTTCTAGGTTTTTATGGCCGTCCTTGGACCACAGAGCAAAGAAAAGATTTATTTAGAAAGTAAGTTCTAATATTAAATATTTAATTCTAATATAATTTACAAATCCCTGCAGTGCTTTTATTTTATTTTCACATTAAAAAAACAAATACAATTGCATCATGACAGATTGAAGAAATGGGGAATGGACTCTTATTTGTATGCACCCAAAGATGATTATAAACATAGAGCTTATTGGAGAGATTTGTATACAGTAGAAGAAGCTGAACATCTAACAGGATTGATCACTGCAGCTAGAGAATCTGGAATTACATTTTATTATGCTTTATCCCCTGGTCTAGATATAACTTATTCTAATGTCAAAGAAGTTACAGCTTTGAAAAGAAAATTGGAACAAGTAAGCCAATTTGGTTGTCAAGCTTTTGCACTGCTTTTCGACGATATTGAGCCTGAAATGAGCGAAGCAGACAAAGAAGTTTTTCAATCATTTGCACATGCTCAGGTAAAATATTACTATTTTATAATTATTTATTCTGTTATACATTTAAGACATTTTTATAACAAAACAGTATATTTATATCTGACAAACATTTAAACTAACAAGAAAAATATAAAATTTAATACTATATTAAATTAACATAAATTATACATTAAGCATTTAAAAAATGCAATAAAATAATTTTGATAATTTAATTATACATTATTCTAATTCTTAATAATTAATTGCAGGTTTCTGTTACTAATGATATTTTTCAACATTTGGGTCAACCACGGTTTCTTCTATGTCCAACTCAATACTGCGCAACTCGAGCAATGCCAAATGTATCTACATCAGAGTATTTAAATACTCTTGGAAGTAAATTAGCACAAGAAATAGATATAATGTGGACTGGACCAAAAGTAATTTCAAGATTGTTAACTGTTGAAACAATTGAAGAAATTACAGATGTTCTTAGAAGACCACCTGTTATTTGGGATAATTTACATGCAAATGATTATGATCAAAAAAGGGTATTTCTGGGCCCTTATTCAGGAAGATCTCCAGATCTTATACCAAAACTTCGTGGTGTTTTAACTAATCCTAATTGTGAATATGGGGCAAATTTTGTAGCAATTCATACTTTAGCCCAATGGAGTAGATGCAATGTTGATGGAAAACGTGATCTTAGTTTAAGTAAGTATATAATTCAATAATAAATCTAATACAAATATATACAGTCATAACTCCACGTTATTGGTTCTTAAAAATAAATTTCAAATAATATCTAATTAAATTTTTTTCAGATGACACAGTTTCTGCCGATATAAAACTAGAAACGGAGACGGAAGATGGTGTGATTGGTGAGGATGTACCTTCAACTTTATCTCCAAACATGTATCATCCCCGACGTGCGCTAAAGAATGCTATAAACGAATGGCTACCAGAATTTAACAAAAAACGTGCAGCTTTTGGTGTCATAGCAAAACCTCAACCATGTGTTGCACCTACAATACCCATTCCTATCATTCCTTCTGTGAATACGTGTATGAGTCTCAGTTCGTCAACAACGACAACGACAACTGCGTCATCAACGGCGCCGGTCGCCGTAGCCCCTGTACCTGTGACTAACAACTCAAATCATTTACAAGCACTTGCTGAAGTATGTTCAACTGTAATGGGTAATGAAGCTTTTCCTCCACCACCTACAGGACCAGTTATGAATTCTCTTGTTTCGGATACTAAAGTGGTAAGCGAACCAATTGTGTTACCAAATGTTCTACCATGTGCAATTGGTACTATAATTTCATCGACTGAACCAATGGACTGCAATACTACTCCAATAAATTCACCTGCTCATCAACATAAAATATCAGCACAGGATGACGAGGCTATGGTAGAAAATACTTCTGTAAATATCAATCCTATATGAGTTTTGTGTGTGTGTGTGTGTGTGTGTGTGGGTGAGTGGGTGGGTGGGGGTGTATGTGTGTGTGTGTGTGTGTGCATGCGTGCGTAATATTATTGTAAACAATATTATTATTATAAAAAATATTATTATAAAAAATATTAATCATGAATATTTATATGTTCAAATATAAGACTAAGATTTATGTATTTGATCGGTCATATCCGTTATTAAATAGTATATTTTGGGTAAATTATTTCAACTTGATGAACAAGTATTTCAAATAAAACTAAAGCATGTCTTTGTAATTTTTGTAAATATTTATAATAGTGCAATTAAATTGTTATTTCAGTGGTTATATATAAACTAATATATTTCCTTAAATTACATTACAATAAGTTTAAAAATATAAATAATTTTTTATATTTAGACTTGCAGTGGAGCATCTGGAAGTATGCAAGTAGAAGTAGATGGTCACACAAATGTTGTGAATGGTACACAGATGATTATTGAACATGATGGTGAACATCATGAAAATCACGATACTAATGACGAGCATGAAAATGTCGACGAGATTGAGGAAGATTCACTCAGTATGAAAGACATAGATAAACAATTAACTCACGAAGATCTTTCATTATTGTGTGATCTATTTTATTTACCCTTTGAACACGGTGGTCAAGGAATTCAGTTGTTGCAGGAGTTCAATTGGTTAAAAAGCAATGCTCATATTGTAATCCAAAAGTCTAAGGATGAAGAGCCATGTTCTAAAGCAGATGTAAGTGATATAAATATTTTATAACTAAATTAATAAGTACTGTATTTTTAAAAATCAATACTATTAATTCTTCTTAAAAAAACTTATATATTGTTATAAAATAAGTGCATTGGAAGACTTTTTTATTTTAATTTAAACAATATTTTATACAAATTTTGCGAAAATTTTAACATGTATAACTAACAAGAATTATAAATACAATAAAATATAGGTTGAAGAATGGCATGCGCGAGCAGCTAAAATGAATGAAATGTGTAATTCTGTTAATCGTTTGCTTCAACGATTAACTTTTTGCAATAATAGAGAATTATTGTATGATCTATATTCATATGTGTGGGATATGCGAGGAGTTGTATCGTTATTAAACAGTTATGTAAAATGGTTGGGTAAGTAATTTTTTTATTATTTCAATTTGATTCATCTCATATTAATTTTCTTTTTAATTCATATTATCTATACCCCTACAATAGCTTCACTTACATTAATATATTAATTTGACTATAAACATTTTAAATGGGTGTATTATATACAATTAAAATTTATTATTTTATATTATTATTTACTAATTTGAAATATTATTTATCAAAAGAAATTAAGAGATTAATATACAAGTTTATGATTACTATTAGTTGTTTTTAATATGGTATAAGTGATAACTATTAAAGGGGTCATATTTAGAATTATAAAAGTAAAATATTTAATTCTTTGTTTAGATTAAATTAATTGTAATGTATGATTGTATTAATTATAATGATGATACAATATGAATTTCATAACATAATATTTTATAAACATATTTAATATTTTACTTGATAGTTTTATAATGTTGCATCAAGTATGTAAGTAATTTTATGAAACGTTATATTTACTTTTTTTAAATTCTAAAAAACTAGTTATTATTTTTGGTTTTCTTTAAAACAATGAAGGAAGTCAATTTGTATTTTAGTGAGCTGGGATGCAATATATTTTAAATGTTTTTATTTATGCTTCTTCTTTATTAAAATTAAAATCTGTAAAATATTTAAATTCACTCATCAATTTGAAGAATTCAATATTCCTAAAATATAAAATATTTTAATTAAACAATGTAAAAAATGGATAAAGAATAGGCATATTAAAATATGATTCATTAAAATTGCATTTATTTCTACCACATATGTGCTGTTATAAATTATTACAAAATTTTATAATTTTAATTTATACTTGCATTTCAGAAAAAAGCAATTTGGTGTTCTGGTAAGTTAAATTAAATATATTTTGCTAGTATGGCAATAACGAACTGCAAGAAAATGTCACATTTAGTTAAACATTTTAAATCTTATATTTTTATAGTTTATCTACAACAAATAATTTTCTTGCAACTCGATATATTAATAGCTATGGTTAATTAAAAAAATGCAAATATATTTAAGAATGCAGACTACTCTAGAGAACATTAAATATTTTTCTTTTTATTCTTTACTCTGTACCAAGTAAAATATTATTTTTTATACACAAAATATATTTAAGTAATTATTACTTCCTATTGTTTAATTTAAATACTTATTTGCATATTAAATTATGAAGATTTAGACTAAAAAATTTATTTGCAACATCAAAAATTTTTATTTCTAGAAAGGTCTGCTATCTTTATATACAATATTGGTTATAGTGTATTAAATAAATATAATAAATTAATGAAAAGTCATTTCTAAAAAATCTTAAAGTAACAAAAATTTAAGAATAATTTTTTGAAAGGCTTTTTATTTTTATTTTATATTAACAACTTAAAAGTAAGGTTACACAGTATAGCTTAACAACCTTATTTTTAAAATTTTTGAACTATTCTTAAAAAACCTTTGTCTAAAAAATAGATTGGATCATTCAGACCTTTAGTATCATTAAGAACTTACACTACAAAATATATTATTGCTGCTTAGTGGTAACAATTGAAGCTATTCAATATTTGATTACAGTATACCATAAGAACAATTTTGTATTAAATCTGTGTATTTGTTATATGCTATAACTCTTAATCATTTGTATAATAAATCAGTGTATTTATTTAATTAAACATTGAAAATCCATGATTTTATTAATATTAAAATATTTTTATTATAATAAATGAAGTTTATTATTTTATTTTTGACTCGAAAGAATAAATACAATTGATGTATTACACATAGTGTACCTAATTTTATTCAATCCAAAAAAATCTTTTAGTGATCAAAGATAAAAATGAGACAGCATTTAGTGGATACAAACAAATGCAATACTTGCATCATTATAAATACATATATATACCAGTCTCTGACATTTAATTGACTTTCTTTGCAGCTGGCAGCTGGTAGGAACGTGTTCGCGAGCTCATAATGATATGATGACTTTACAATTACTTGAAACAATTAATGCAACAAATGAATGCTTTCCTCCAGATAAGAAGCCATCAAAAAGTTTTACAAAATAATGAGGTTCTTGTATATTTTAGAACTTTACTAACTACAAATATTTGTTTTTCTTTCTTGTTGATAGCATTTGGCAGATTTCCGGCGACGATGACGACTTATACCCAGGGCAGCTATACATGTATGCGTTTCATCAGTCTTTGAGTAAAAAGGAATAGCAGACTGTTACAAGTTTTCAACTATCTAACTTTATTTTAACTTTTATTCACAATAATCTTTCAAATTTTCTTGAATTAATCTATTAAATTTTATATTTATTAATATAATAGTTGAAAGCTTGAAAGAAATTATTAAATATTAAAATGATAATAGTTTAAAAAACTAAAGTAATAAAAGTGAAAATTTTAAAAAAGCCGGGATTAAAATAATTTTTGGAATGTCAAAATTAAAAAAATTTGAACATTAAAATCAAACATTTTAATAGTTTGAAAATGGGATCATTAATTTGTAGTTGAAAGAATTTAAATTAGTGTGTAAGACAGCATTTTCATAAATTCTTGATACTCCTATCTAAAGAAACAATCCTATCATTTATGGCAGTTTTAAGCGAAGAACAAAATACTATTTTGGGTAAACACAGAGTTTTAGGTACAGCATGTTATACCTTAAACGATTAGTTTCCCTAATAGAAATTTTGCACTAATTTAATTTGCTTAATTTCAGATGAGTATAATTTTTTCAGGGGTACTGAATCATTTATTTCAGGCACATTTTGGCATAAGTTTTCCCTATTTGATATGCTTACCCTAATTTTCCTCATCCATTTTAAGAATTTATGACATGCTACAGTGTTTGTACTACTATTTCTGTAATATCAAGTGCACTGCTGAAAAAATTTAATGAAGATAATATTATTTTTATATTACTTAAAGAAGTTTACTTAATAATGATTCTATAGTATTTCAAATCATTCGAGATAAAATAACAAACTTTGACATGTCTAAATTTCAGAAGTGTACTTATTTTAATTTGAGTACATATTTTAGTAGTACAACCTTACTAAAAAAGATGAGCGAATAAACATTTGCCCTTTTCGTTGCTATAATGTAATAAACTATAAACGAAAAAATGAACGTAAATTTACTCATCTACATCATGCATGCAGATATACAATCAAAATATACACTCTAATTATTTTAGAAGGTGCAGTTGAAAGTAAATTATTTAATTCTCTTTATTATTTATTATTTCTTGGGATAGGGTTTTCTAATGGCTGGAAAGAAACTTTTATGAGTGGAGATCAAGAACCTTGGGTATTTCGAGGTGGCCTTACTGCCGATTTACAGGTATCTTATTGTCTATATTCAACTTACAATTTAAAATTAATAGTCCAGGCAAACTAGACTTAGAAAGGGTCATTTTGAAAACAAATTATAAGAGGGTATTTTATTATTAGAAGTTGTAGAAAAGGGTATTAGAACATTGAGGTATATGTTTGCGGTCAATTGTAGCTGGACAAACATTTTTTAAAAAATTCGAAAATGTACAAAGGACAGGTTTACGTGGGAAATATACTACACTATATTGTTTATACTTATCATAATCTACTAATTATCATAATTGTATTTACATTCTAATAAAAGATATAGATTAAATAAATAAGTTTTGTAAACATCAAGTAGCGAGTAATTATACATTCATTACTATTATAGTTATTTATTGATAAATTTATAATAAAATTATCGTTTCTATAATTCCAAACTATGTAGTGTATTTCCCACGTAAATAATTTTGTATTTGAAAATTAAATCATACAATTGTTAATCTTTTTTATTGCTACACCAAATTAAAAAAATAATCATGAAAACAAGATCTTTAGATTTCGAAATATAATCACATTTTTTCGTCTTTTCAAATATGAAAAACACTATTATCAGTCAGATTCTAGCGTAACTGCTGGGCGAAACGCGTACTGTCCATGCGCTTCCCAACTATTTTCCATATGCGTTGGTTCTAAAAATGATCGTACTGCTGCATTTGTTGACACTTAATTAAATAATTGTAGTTTATTTCTGCTTTTTTGTCAATTTCCATAGTCTAACGCTTATTTTACCTGAACAGCACGAAACGTTTTTAAAACGTTTTCTATCGACTGTTATAACGTTTCAAAATAAAGAAAAAAAAACGTTTTCAAAACGTTTTGATATTGAGTACATAAGAGTATTAAATTATCATAACGTTTTAAAATCATTCTAAAAATGTTTTGAAAATGTTGAGAAAACGTTGAAAAAACGTTTCTAAAAAGATTTTTGATGAAATGTCGTTTTTATACCCATATTTAAGGGGGTTCCATACTCAATTTTTGATGATTAATTAATAAAAAAGTAGAACAGTATGTGAAAAAATAAGAAAAGGGGCGCCTTCGTTTATTGACAATCTAACTGTGTGCTGAATTTTAGATTAAAATATTACTGCGTTTTCGAGAAAAGTCTTACCAAAAATATCAAATATTTTCACCTCGTTGAGGTTAGGTTCACATTTTTGGTAAGACTTTTCTCAAAAACACAATATAATTTTAATCTGAATTTCAGCACACAGTTAGATTATTAATAAACGAAGGCGCCTCTTCTCTTATTTTTTCACATACTGTTTTATTTACAAATTTATTACTAATAATCGCGATTGCCGGTAAGGTAGGGAGGATAAATATTGACTATGGCACCCATTGCCTAATATGCGACCTGTCTTATTCAAACCATTTATGATTTTTTTAATGTAAAAAAATGTAAAAAATTTGTTACTCAATTTTTTAATTAATTTATATCTACCTATAATAAAAAGTGCATATTAATCATTTAATTTGTGATCGTTGGTGCACTTTATAGTTATAAATTGAATATGTATTTTTTATTTTTAAATTTTAAATAGTCCAAAAATTTGATTTTTATGATGAAAATATATGAAAAAATAGGAAAAAATGTACAAAATTAGCTATTTTTCTATATACTTCCATTAAAACCAAATTTTTGGACTATCTAACATTCAAAAATAAAAAATACATATTCAAAGTGTAACTATAAAGTGCACCAACGATCACAAATTAAATGATAATATGCATTTTTTATTATAGATATAATTAATTAAAAAAATAAAGTAACAAATTTTTTATATTTTTTTATATTAAAAAAATTATAACTATTTTTCGAAAAAGTATACTTACAAGGGGAGTACTTGACCTCCGGGAAACGGATCTTATCCTAACTTTGGTATGTCGTTTATAATATAAAAATGTGAAGAAAGCCAAGTTATCTCTTGCCAATGAAGAAATCTTAACCAAAATTTAATATAAAAATTTATTGTTTCTTTTAGCCTAATAATCTTTAATTTCTTATTTTAATTTATTTATAATTAATATTTATAATTAATAATTAAGCAATTTAAGCTTCTTTTTTTTAAACTATATCAACTTGATCTCAACTTTCGTCTGGTTTTTTATTTGAGTGCTTATCTTTATTTGTTTTCTAGTTGTAAGCGATCAAATTGGAAGTAATTTTTACTGATATTATTATTAGATGTCGAATAACTCGTAAAAGTGGCCATTGGCAAGAGATACCTTGGCTTTCTTCACATTTTTATATTATAAAAGACATACCAAAGTTAGGATAAGATCCGTTTCCCGGAGGTCAAGTACTCCCCTTGTTAGATCAATCTTTTCAACGGCATTTGAAAGGATACATCAAAAACTATTCAGAAAAAAAATCAGCATAATTATAGGCTATATTTTAGCCATCAAATAATGAATGTGAAAAATTTATAAATATATATTCCTTACTTTTTCAATAGGATTTATGGTTTCAAAGTTATAAGCGAAAAAACTGCAACTTGCAATAATTAAAGACCCTCTTAAAAATTATTTTAGTCAAATTTGCCTAAAATATAAGGGGATGTCGGAGTCCTATACCTTATACTTACTCATGTGCCAGCATTGTTGATTTTTTGTTTATTTTGGAAATGTTACCTATTTATCGAAGAAACGAAAAATTATATATTGTCGGTAATACGACATCCCCTTAAATTAACGGGGTATTGTAGTCAACGAAGATCTTCGTTGTCATAGTCAATATTTATTCTCCCTATCGACCGATAAACGTGATAATTTGGAAATAAATCTGTAAATAATACAGTATGTGCAAAAATAAGAGGGGAGGCGCCTTTGTTTATCAATAATCTAATTGTGTGTTTTGAAGTTCAGACTAAAATATCATTGCGTTTTTGAGAAATGTCTTACCAAATATGTGAACCTAACCTCAAGAAGGTGCACAGATTTGACATTTGTTGTTGGTGTAGGAGATAAGAAGTTCTCAAAAACGCAATAATATTTTAGTCTGAAATTCTGCACATAAATAGATTATGGATTAACAAAAGCGCCTCTTCTCCTACTTTTGAATACACTGTTCTATTATTTTTATTAATTAATCAACAAAAATTGAATATGGAAACCTCTTGGTAAATTTTGTTAGAAATTTCTATAATTTAAAATATTTATTTAGGCAAGAAAGATTAAGTATATTAAAAACTAAAGAAACTATTGAGTAACTTTAATTGTATCTATTAAATGTAAAAAGAGACACACAGAGACCTGCGATGGCTCGGTCGCCGGTAGGGCGTCGGGCTCGTAATCTGGAGGTCCCAGGTTCGATTCCCGGCCCCGGCCGATTGATACAAGCACCACTGGGGAATGTATTTTCAACAAGTGCTTTCTTCACCAAGACATCGTATGACCTCAGTCGCTGATTAGCACCGATTTGGGAGCATAAAAAGAGTGACGTTAAAATAATAATAATAAAAAACGACTCATGGATAATAAGAACATTATTATTTGTAATATTTTTGAATTTTCTTTAATTGTAATTTTTTTAATTTTTTAGTGCACAAATCCATTGTCCTTAATTCACATGTACTCAAACCACACCATGTCAAAAGAAATGTATAATTACTTGATATTTCTAACTTTATTCAATTTTACTTTTATTTAACACAACTATACTTAATTTAATTTATGTGAAATATATCGATCTGATTGTGAATCTTAGAATACTTGAACTATAAAATAAATTATAAATAAATATTTATAAATTTTATAAAGTATTGTGAAATGTTTTAAATATAGTGTTAATTAACTTATTAGAAACAAATTATTAATTTAAATTTAAATTATATAATTTTTATTGTACAGCGCTTAATTCCTGTAGACAGTGGAAATGACTTGTTTGTGTACAAAGCACCAGAAGTGCCTAGTAGTAAAATTTACTCAATACGTCCGTATTTACATACTGATGAAGAAGGTGTTTATGCAGTTTGTAATCAAATTCGCAACTGCAAGAATACATCTTCACCTGCTACCGACAGGTAAAAGTATATTTAAGAAATGTATTATGTTTAAAATTAAGAAAAAAATATAATTATTTTATTATTTTGTAGAATTGTTGGAGGTTTTTTAACATTAAGCCCTGAATTATGTATGGTTGTGGAAGATGAGACTGGTATTGTTGGATATGCTCTTACTGCCTTAAATGTCAAAATGTACAATCAAAAGCTTGTATTATCTTGGATACCTGAGATGCAGCTAAAGTATCCATTACAAAGTTTGACAAATGATATGCCACAAGATGAACAGGTTGCACATTTATCTATATGTGTGAAAGTTAATTATGTATTCACAATTCAATAATATGTATTAAAATATTTATTTCTTTTAGGAGGCAATACAATATTTTCATACATTTGTACCTGATGTGCCAGATCAATTATGTAGGCAACATCCATCAAAACTCGTTTGTTCATTACTACAGAAAGTAACTGATCAATCAGTTGCTAAACGATTAATCACATGCATTTTAGCTGCCTTAAGAGCAAATGGTATGTTTATTTTATTTTTATTTTTAATAATTATTTTTAAATATTATTTTTAATTGACTAAGATTTAACGATTTACGGATCTAAAGGATAATTCCAGGTTGTAAGTTTAAAAATTAAATAATCACAATTTACAGACCTCTTGAGGTATAAATTGTATAGCAACAATTTTATATTACTTGTGGTAGAACTGGGTCGAATGTACATTCAAATGTGATATATTCAATGTGTATCAAGAGTGCTATATATTTGATACTTGAGGAGGGCTACAAATTAAGGCTGTTGTTTATTCTTGTAAACTTACAACCTAGAATTAATTCCTTGAAAACCTTAAGTTCTTAGAGAAAATATATAATACATATGAATACTGATCAATTCTACGGTTTATTCCTGTTCTGAATAATATATGTAATATTTTTTACAGGATCTTTTGGAGCTCATGTAACAATGCCAATAAGTGACAAAGATACTCGAGAGTTTTACGTTAAATTAGGATTTATCGATTTAATACCGCCGTTAGACAATAGTTCAACAATACTAACAATGTGCAGAAGTTTCTAACAGCGGGCAAGCACTTCTATTAAAATGATAAACAAGGTTTTCATATTAGAATCAGTTCATGCAGCAAATGATTAAATCTTCACATTTTCGTATTGATTTTTTATGAATATTGTGTTGTCAACATATTAATTAAGAAATGGAAATTAATTTTTTTTATATCTTACAGCAACGAGTAGTTATGCTATAGACATATTATTAACGAAATTTTAAACGATGAAAATTTGGTCTTATACAAATGCGTCAGTGAATTTTTTAGATTCCTATAAACATAATTAGTATTGTGTATCAAAGTACATGAAATATTAATCAGTTTACAGAGGAATTGACGTTAGAAAGAAACATCATTAATAAGTGCAATATAATTTCATTTTAAGACATTCACGTAACAATTAGGAGCTTCGCATTGTACTTCGCTTTGTACTCGAATCAGTAAACGTTACTATGCGTTGAACGCATCATACATTTTACTAAATTCGTGAAAATTATCAATAAAATTTTCGCGTATAGTCGATGAAATAATCATGTTAATGTTTTACTATGATTTTTTCATTTGTTTTTGTCTAATATGATTGGGTGGTTATTCATTTTATACAGCCTGTATATATATAACTGAAATAATTAATTTTGTATAATTGCTGAACAAAGTAAAACTATCCGGAAATAATACAAAAAATAAAGAAAATAAAAATAGTAATAAAAAATTTTAAGTCTAATAATCAAGTTTTAGAATGTGAATATTCTTATTCAGAATTCTCATATCTTGTTTAGAATGTGCCGAACATAAGTGTTCATTAATAATTTTAGAAAACTTGTTTTAGCATTTTTTTAAATACGCACATTCATTCAATGTTTTCAATTAGTTCAATTGTTTTGTAGGTACTGATGCTAAATACAGCTTATATCAATTAATTACATTAACAACATAATTGGTGGCTTGTAATTATATCAGTAATAATAATTATAGCATTATTGTGAATGCTCCAAAGTGTTCTTCGTATATTAGCCGACGTATGATTGAATATCTAATTGTCTTTTAATGATTTTCAATGCGTCCATTAGAAAGCAAGTTTAGATAACAGGTCTGCCATTGCAGCACAATTGTATAAAAATATACTAGGTTTTAAGAACGGTAACAAATGTGAAATAAGTGACGATGTAAAATATACAGCATTTTAAGCTGCCTAGAATTTTGTATGGTGCGCCTGAATATATTATTAGTAAATAAATTGACATAACTTTATATCATGTGACATACATCAGATTGCCGAAATCCAGGCAGACGTCATTTTTTATCTTTTATTGAATTTTAATTATTAATATGATATGACATGATTAGTTCGTAGCATTTAACTATTTTACTTATATTCTGATCATTATAAATATTATTTCAACAAGTTTTTATAATGTCCTTGTATTAGAATATACAAATAATACTTGTAAAAGTATTTTAACTCTGACGTAAAATAAAAATATTTAAATTATTTTTAAGATTGTTCGTTTTACAATCGTGACAATATAATTTATGTAAGGTGATATTACAACCACAAAACTGATTTTAGCATAATACATTTGATAGTATATTGGATAAATTTCTGTAAATTGATAATTGGTATACATTTATTTCAATAAATTTCTAAAGACTGAAATATAAATTATTGTAAATATTATTGTATTTACCAAAATATGTATGAGCACATTTTACAAATTTCCATTTATTACTGTATAAAATGTTGTGTATTGCATATAGAAATTTTTATTATTGTAACTTCGTTATGATGCAATAACCGGATTATTGTAAAATTTTAATTTCTGTATTTTCTTTTGTAATTCAGCTATCTGAAAATATATTTGTTTAATTATACATTAATTTGAATGTTTTATATTTGTTTAAAATTTAGTACAACTATAACAATAAAAAAGATATGAAAATAACCTTTCGAATGTCAGTTTCTAATTTTTCTTTCTTATTTTGATGCGATAAATTGCCTTTACTATCATCAAGCTTTTTCAAGGATTGCGTAAACTCACGAAATTGTTTATTAAAATAACTAAAAATGAATAAAATATATAATGTTACATACATGAAGATTCATGAAGATTTTATCTGAGAAACATGTAATTAATTACTTGACATCATCAGATTCGAATTTGAAAATTTTTATTTGATTGTCAGATACCTAATAATGAAATAGAAAACAAAACTATTAGATCTTACATAAAATAAAAAATTCTAGCATTGGTTAAATTAGTATTTACGTTAACTTGAGTTACTTGGTTGTGTAATGCAAACGGTGTATCTAAACAAAATACAAATATTTTTAATTGTTGATTAAATTTGTCGATTAAGAAAGATATTGTTGATATGGTTGGCGGTTCTAATTTTGCAGACCTCTTTAGGTACATTGAGGCTGATTGTAGAGTAACAATCAAATCTATTTACTTATAGGAATCATCGAAGAGTGATCGAAGATTTGATAATGCTCAAACACTTGACAATAATTCTGTACTCAGCATTAATATACCTGAAGAGGTCGACCAACATAATTATAAATTTTACGAAACAACGACCGGGCTTTGGAAAGTTTGACTAAAATTAAAAGTTGTAAACAATTTACCGGGCGGTAAATTCATATTCTTTACTTTGGGGATGCATAAATGTTAAATTGATATATGAAAGAGAAAGACGTATACATATGCCCTGGAATAAATTTCTTAAACCTTGAATATTAATAAATACGTTTTGTTTCATAAACTTTGAACCTTGAAATCAACAATATATTTCTTTAATTAATACGCTTATAGTACTGATGATATTATGTACTGTACTATGGATTGTAATAATATATCATACCTAATTTATATCTTGAATGTTTGTACAAGTCACAAGTGTTTACGTAGTTGTATCTCCACTCGTTCAAAACGCTTTTATTACTAAAGTCATTTAAATTTAATTACACGATCAATTAATTGTTAATTGTAAAGTATATTTTACCTACACTGATTTTTGAATTTTCAATGTTTGAGTGTACAAAAGTTTTTTTACAGTGTCCATCCACAACCTTTTTTGATAAATAGCTGTATTATCTTTGACAATTTGACATCTATATATTCAAAAAACTATTTAATAATTATTTTTTACCAACAGTAAATAAATATAATTATCATGTACAATTAATCGTCTGCATATTACTATTAGTATATCATAAATATATAGATAATTAAATTCATCATATTGCATTGTTTATTTTTTTATCGTTTATGTATTTTTATTTCTTTAAATTTAAGGAATCTTTTAAAAAGTTTATTATTAAATTTGGTTCTTTTAGTTGCATTGGCTTAATTTTCATTTTCAATCGATTACTTGTGACAGTATCAAAAATTTTAGTTGGTTTGAGGTTTACTGGTAAAGAGATGACGTAGAGTTTTTCGAACGAATGTAACTGAACGTCCATTGTAGGTTTTACCTCAGGTTTTATTTGGCATAATTTTACAAATTTAGAATTTATGTCAAGCAAAGAATTTAAATTTCTTCGAATGAACAAAGATCTTGGAGATGGACCTAATAAATGTAAAACATTCGCCTCTTTCACCGACGAAAACGTTGAAAATATTTGACGTGTCGAACCACCTAACCGAATGTTTTTTATTTTCCGAGTTATTTTATCAATTGTGCCATTTTCATAATCATAAGCATTAGCACCAGTATCGGCATTTTCATACAATATTCCCTTACGATGCAATGTGGCAGTACAAAAGTTACGTATTACAATATTGTTGTCAACATTGTTACCATAATTATCAGTTTTTTTCAAAATCCACCCACTTCTATTGAATTCATACCTACTGCTTGGCTTGTAATTCCAGCTCTTCGATCTTACGGATGGTTTTAATAGACGCGTATTTTGGTGTTTCGTGTTGTTAAGTACCTTTTTTGAATTCATTTGATAGCATATTATAGTTGATGGTTTTTGTTCAATTTTGTCTAAAAAGTGTTAATTACATATTAAATAAATGTATTTAATAAATTGATTAATTAATTTTAGAGATTGATTGCCGCAATAAGAAGCACGCATACTTTGGTTGAGCGTATTCAATTTAATCAACGATTCATCGGGTTGTGCTTTCTTCCATTCGTTTCTTAAAAAATGAATTATTTCGGAACAATCTAAATCTAAAATATCCTGAGACGGATAAATAAGTGGATTACGAGCAGTTTGCAAATTTTTCAGATTCGGCACAAGTCCTACGAATTTTTTTAAAATACTTAAGAACATATATTTAATTTAGCGAAAGTATGAAGAGTGTGCATTTATACATATATTCGACTTAGAATGTACGTACAATATTAAAAAATTAATATTTTATGAATTTATGAATGATACCTAGTTCTAACGGTAATTTTTCTATATTATTTCTTTGTAGTAACAAAGTTTCTAATGACTCGTGACCTTTAATACTTGCTGGTATAGATATTAATTGATTGTTCCTTAAATCTAACCATTTTAAATACTTTAATGTTGTGAAAATCTCATCGGGTAGTATTGTCAAGTTATTAAAATCTAAATATAGCATCTGGAATCCCGAAATTTATATTATATATATATTGTTAAATTTGTACAGGTATATAATTTACATAGAGGTACCTGTAAATTTGTAAGTTGCAAAATTTCTTGGGGAAAATGGTTGATACCGGCACTGTTTAAATCCAAATGATTGCCATTCATTTTGGACAAATAATTAAAATTTTCTTTCAAAAGCATCGTCTTCTGCCGCCACAACTTTTTAACCATTTTTACAGAAGCGGAAGGTAATTTTGGTATTGAATTATTGATAATTAATGTATTGTTGGCTTCGGATGTTTTACTCGGTGCAGCTTTTGTATCTTCGGGTTTTGGAAAATTTTTTGTACTAGTAATTTTGTTGTTTATTAGATCCACTATTACATTGCCGTCGGAGGAGAAATCTTGTGATACCTCATCTATAAAATAATATTTTTGTGCTGAATATGTTAAATTATCAATAATTTCACAATCCTCTGAAAACTATATACCTATTTCGTTTTCATTAACAATATCGTCGATCGTAAGAATGTGAGGAGATTTCCGTCCCATATTACTCGAGAGTTGGTTGTGAAATTTATTTTCATTCTTAGTCAATTGCTACACACACACACACACGTATATATATATATATATATATATATATATATATATATATGTGTGTGTGTGTGTCGTGAAAATGTCCTAATAAAATGTGACATAAAAGATCGTAGTACTTATTAAGATAAATTTACAGGGACTTGTACCTGATTATAAACTGCTTTCTTCAAAGATTGAATCAATTGCTTTTTACTATGGTGACCGTCACTTATTGTACTTTCAAAATTTCCAGTTCCCATGGAACTCGATAATGATGGTAAACTTACAAAGTTTTCTTCATTTAATCCATAAAACTGGGATAATAAATATTTGCTAATGTTTTCTCCCATTATATTACTTATTTCTTGGAGAAGTTAAAAAAGTGGAAAAGATAAATAAATAAATGCAGTACAATAAGCTAGATTGAAGATTTAACTTCACTTGAGTATGAGACTTGAGAGTTGAGTACGCTATACCAATAGTACCAACTGTTTTAGGTTGGTTGTCAAGGATATATTCGATTATTAATGAAGCTCGATGAAAGACAACTGATAAGTGACAAAAGGTAGGTACAAGTACAACAGCAAACAGAAAACAACATACAAGTATTATTTTCATGCTGTAGAAAATAATAATAAATAATATAATAATATAATGATATAATAAATAACAAAAGTTCAATTACAATTTGCAATTTTTCAGTTTAATATTATTCTAGTTGCATTGTTATTATTACAGCTTAGAGTTTCAAACTTTATAATTCCAAAATTATTGGAATAATACATATTGACTGTTGACTTATTATGAAACTCGCTAATCTTCATATCGAAAATTACAAATATACAATAAATTGACATCAAAATAGTATATTGTTTACGAGGAAGTTGTTTATTAAATTTGAGCGACCATACTTCCCTTACGAAATTATTAAGAAAAGTGCATTCCCGTGTAAGGTGATAAAAACTTAATAAAAGAATGTTTTATATGTTTTAAAATCTCTTCATTAATTTTAATAAGCTACGAATACGTTAAAATAAAATTTTTTTTATTTATGTCGATTTTATATTAAAATTTAATATGGCCATGTATTGGTACTCATAAACCGCTTCGTAATATCACGTCGCAGTTGTGACCTATGGCCATCTACTGGGACAGTCATGTATACTGCGCAGTAAATCTGGGTCCTAAAGCATGACACGTGTGTGGCTGCAAATTATGTGTGCACGTTTCTTTTCGATTGAAGAACTTATTGAAGCAAATATAGTAAGTAAATAATATTTAAATAAATATGAAAATTCGAGGAAACTTTTTTTTTTATATTATCTTAATTTTTCATGACTTTTTTGTGATTTACGATACGATCAATTGCGACGTTATTAACTAACCTCAAACTTAACCTCAATACTCTAAGACTATACTTGCTTATCAGGTTTTTGTATTATTTTGTTTACAGTTGCAATGGGTAAGGAGAAGAAAAAAAGCACGAAGAAGTGCAAAAAACCGTACAATAAAAAGTACGATCAAGAAGATATCTACAAAGCTATTGAGGCAGTTGAAGCAGGTACATCAATTCGCATGGCTTGCATGCGTTTCAATGTACCAAGGAGCACCTTATACACTAAAATGAATGAGATAGTGCCTATCGAAGCCACTCGAGGACCATCAACAGTGTTAACCTTTAAAGAAGAAGAGATGTTAGTGAAATGGATTCTGTGGGGTAGTGAAAGAGGTTTTCCTGTGACAAAGTGTTTCCTTCTGGAGCGAGTACAGAAACTTATTGAGCAACTCGACAGAAAAAATCCCTTTAAAGATAACAAGCCTGGAAGGCACTGGTATGAAAGCTTTTGTAGGCGACACCCAGAACTTGCTGCTAGAGTTGCGCAAAGCTTGACCACAAGGCGAGTATCTGCTACCAAGGAAGATTTAGTGAATTGGTTTAAACTAGTGCAAGATCATTTTGATGCAAAGAATATGAAAGATTTGGATCCATCTAGAATCTTTAATCTCGATGAAAGTGCCTTTTTCCTGTGCCCAAAAGGTGACAAAGTCTTAGCGAGGAAAGGAAGTCGTTCTGTTTACAAAGTGGTTGCAGGCAACGAAAAGGAAAGCATTACGGTTCTCTTTACTATAGCTGCTAACGGTGTAATGCTACCTCCTTTTCTTCTCTTTTGGTATGAGCGTCTTCCAGCTAACATTGTGAATAGTTTGCCAGCAGGATGGATTTGTGGGAGCACGGAAAGAGGTTGGATGACCGCTGAAAGTTTTTAAAATACATTACTGGCCAGTTTTACCCTTGGCTGGTAAAAAATAAAATTCAGTTCCCTGTTGCTCTGTTCGTGGATGGCCACTCGTCTCACCTAACATTGGAGTTGGCGATGTTCTGTTCTGAGAAGAAAATTGAGCTTATTGCTCTTTATCCGAATGCCACGCACATTCTACAGCCTCTGGACGTAGCTGTTTTTCGCCCACTCAAAAATGAATGGAAGAAAGCTGTTGACCAGTGGCGGTTGAACCAAACTCATCAACTGAAAAGGGAAAACTTTGCCCAGCTTTTGAAAACTGCTATTGACTCTATGCCTAATTTACCAAGAATCATTCGAAATGGATTCGCTACCTGTGGCCTTTCACCGTTCTCACCAGATGCTGTAGATTATGACATTCTAAACAAGAGTATGACAAAGAAGAAAAAAGCTTTAAATAATACTCAAGCTGAGCCACAAGAAAATAATATAGTATCTGCACACACTGTAGAGGAAGAAAACAAGAAGCATCTTGAGCAATTCGAGAGTAGACTTGCTCCAGAAATTTTGTCTGACTTCAAAGAAGCAGTCGAGAACAAGACCTTCCTCATATCAGATAACAGTAATCAAGGACTATTCGATTATTGGCTTCAATCGAAAAGACTTTGCGGTGCATCTATTATATATTTATAGTTTGACTTGCTTTTTTTTACTTTATTTTATATAACTAGCTATTATTGATTTAGGACAAAATGTAAGTAATGGGAATGAAAATTTAGATTATTCTACACATGAAGTAGATATTGTGAGAATGGACTCAGCTTCTGATGCGATTCAACAGGATAATAATGATCAATTATTACTTGCGATTGATACTGATGGTGACGATGCACCCTTACAACAATTGATTGTTTTCACAGAAGGAAATGATTCTTCTTTCAACTTTTCTGAAGGTTAGTTCAATTTTTGTAGTATTTTCATTTATTTTTAATTATAATAAATGTATATTGTATAATAATATATGTAAATTAATTTTTAGCTGACATTGTACTTCATATTCCTCCGTACGATAATGCCATTGAAAGTATGGAATCTATAACTGATATCAAAGAGGTATATGTACTACAACTTCAAGATACTCCGACAGGACAAAAATCTCCTTCCGAAGAAAAGGATGCTGTAATACTAACTAATCAAGAGGTTGTGGGGCAAGAAGAGTTTGTTTCAGAGGCAATTGCTGTTTCAGTACCTACTCGTATACAGAGTCCAGTACCTACTCGTATACAGATTCCACTACCTACTGATATACAGAGTCCAGTAGAAAAATTAAGTTTCGCAATCGAAGAGGTAGTTATGACACCTACAGAAGGTAAATACTTTTAAATTCTAACAATAAACATATTTTTACTGACTCACTTTAAAAAAAGAAGTTATCATTGTTATAATAATTATATTATGTTATAGTTACTAGCAATACAAGCAAAAGCTCTGTAGAATTATCAGCTATGAAAGATGACAGTGGCATTGTACTTCAAGATACAAGTTTAATGCATAATGGAAACCTAACCCATGCGACTACTACTATAGACGATGCAGTCAATAATAGGCAATTGATTCCTGTCGATGAGGCAGTAGATATGAGGGAACAATTTGAGCAAAGTGCATATGAAGCTGTACCAGAAGTTGTACTTGATCTTAGTACTTTCAAAGGTTAGTTTCATTTGTATTTTTATCGAGTAAACTTAAATTATATTATGATTATGATGTTTCGACAATCTATTTATATCAATTACTTATGTTTATAATAGATCGTAGTCTCCAGGAAATCACTGCACTTGAATCACCTCCGATCAAGAAAAAAGATCAGTCAGCTGACCTAAATAAATCTACACTCGAAACAGCTACATCTGCATCTGAAACCCCTACTACGAGCCAGGAATTCAAGCAAGCTGACGTCACCAAAGGTTATATTGTATTTTTTATTACTTATTGATATTATTAATTACTTACCTATTCTCATTTATCATTAATTTAATTTAGATGATCATGCTATTCAAGAAAAAAGTGTGGAGGCTGTTTTCCAGGAAATTTTACCCTATGCGCAGAATATAATTAGGAAAAAACCTACGAACAAACATATTAGTCCTGTACTAACATCTGAACAATGGCGATCTCATCAGAAAAAAATAAAAGAAGAGAAAGAAAATAAGCAAAGAGAAATCCAAGAAAGAAAACGATTTAGAGAAGAAAAAAAGAGGCAAAAGGAAGAGGAAAAAAAGGAGAGAAAGGCTAAACTAGAAGAGAAAAAGAAGCTAGACGAAGAGATCAAGAAGCTTCAGATGATGAAAAAAAATATTGTTCAGATCAAAAAGGAGAAAGAAGATTGATCGAATAAATAATAAAGAAAAGTATTGTTCAGTATTACTAACGTTGACAATTAGTTGCTAGTCGAATGATCAAAAACTACTTCATGTATATTAAGTACGTAGTTATAAATAAGAAATGATTTAAAAAAAAGCATGTAAGATGACTAATAAATGTTATTTTGATAATAAAACTTCAACTTATTTGTATAATTAATATTATCGATTCCTTAATAATACTTATAATCAAATTCTTGTAATAATAAAATTAATAATGTTCAACCTATAGAATTTTTCTTAAATACATTGGCTAATTACTGGTACATGTGAGATTGGACGCTGGGACATCCTTGTTTACATGGTCCAAGTACTGGTACATTGCCGTGCTACTTTAAATAACGTTTATTTAATTTTCCTATTGATTTTAGTGACAGTTTTTTGGCTTGTACCAAAATTTAAGTTAATATCATTATCATTAACAAAAAATTATGATAATTATTGAAAATTATATCCTATAAAATCGCTATAAGGGAGCGTAGCAGCGTTAGACGGCCAATGATTGGTACATTTACCTTATATATATATATATATATATATATATATATATATATATATATATATATATATATATATATATATATATATATATATATATATATATATATATATGTGTGTGTGTGTGTGTGTGTCGTGAAAATGTCCTAATAAAATGTGACATAAAAGATCGTAGTACTTATTAAGATAAATTTACAGGGACTTGTACCTGATTATAAACTGCTTTCTTCAAAGATTGAATCAATTGCTTTTTACTATGGTGACCGTCACTTATTGTACTTTCAAAATTTCCAGTTCCCATGGAACTCGATAATGATGGTAAACTTACAAAGTTTTCTTCATTTAATCCATAAAACTGGGATAATAAATATTTGCTAATGTTTTCTCCCATTATATTACTTATTTCTTGGAGAAGTTAAAAAAGTGGAAAAGATAAATAAATAAATGCAGTACAATAAGCTAGATTGAAGATTTAACTTCACTTGAGTATGAGACTTGAGAGTTGAGTACGCTATACCAATAGTACCAACTGTTTTAGGTTGGTTGTCAAGGATATATTCGATTATTAATGAAGCTCGATGAAAGACAACTGATAAGTGACAAAAGGTAGGTACAAGTACAACAGCAAACAGAAAACAACATACAAGTATTATTTTCATGCTGTAGAAAATAATAATAAATAATATAATAATATAATGATATAATAAATAACAAAAGTTCAATTACAATTTGCAATTTTTCAGTTTAATATTATTCTAGTTGCATTGTTATTATTACAGCTTAGAGTTTCAAACTTTATAATTCCAAAATTATTGGAATAATATATATTGACTGTTGACTTATTATGAAACTCGCTAATCTTCATATCGAAAATTACAAATATACAATAAATTGACATCAAAATAGTATATTGTTTACGAGGAAGTTGTTTATTAAATTTGTTAAACTTACTTATACAATCACTTTTATTTATACGATTTAAAATTATATAATTATTATTTAATTGAATTATACCATGTAGTAGAAATGATATTATTTTTAATATAAAAGTAAAATATGTTTTAAATTATACATTATATCTTCGAAAATTAGTTTTCTTAGTAGTTTTGATAGTAAATTACGAAAAAGTAAATTTCCTCTCACTTCCTCTCGTTCGCGCCCGTGCGAAGTAAGGTTGTATACATTACGCCGGCCGGAAAATTCAATTTTATCGGGAAATTTTCAAGCACGCGTGAGCAAAATCGTATTTTCTGTATAAAATGTTGATAAAGATTTCTCTGCTAAAAATATCTTATTAAATTCGATTAAATTTTAATTGAGTTTCAATTTTAATATGTTTGAACCACGGGATGTCAGATTCGGAAAATGGCTATTTTTTACTTTTTTTTTATAAACAAATGAATAATAATATAAAGTCGTGGTCGTGGCCTCGTGGCTTCGGAAGTCGGTAAGTGCAACTGGGCATTGAGCTGTGAACAGGTGGGTACAACTGAGTACAGCCACCTATACTGGTAATGCCAGTTGGTCAAGATGGTCAGGTAGCTGCGCACTTCTAGGTCTATATATCTTCTTTGGTACTGACTAGTGAGTAGTAGTGAGTACTGAGTAGTGACCTGGTGACTACTGACAGTACTGACTAAGTGACTAGTGGTGACGGGCGACTGGAGGGCTGGCCGCATCGCCCGGCATGCGAGCGCAGTACCAGTACTACCAGTACGACCAATTAGGCTGTTACGCAACCAATGAACCGATGCGAGATGCGAGATGCGATTGGCCGGCCGGGGCCGGCATGCAGCGGCCAGCGGCAGCGCTCCAGGCTCCAGTTTTCGTTTTCGGGCCCCTCGGCTCGGCCCCCTCTTCCCACCTTACTAGCCATTAGCCAGCGTCGACATCACTCACCGCCCGGTACGGCGGTACCCCCTCCGTCGCCGACTGACTCACGAGTCCCGAGACTCCCGAGTCCCGACTCGCCAAGTCGCCACTCGGAGTCCAGAGTTCCATAGTCTTCCAGAGTTCGAGACTGCCCAGAGGTCCTGTGTGTCCTGACCTGACCAGGCCGCAGATATTACTATATTAGTGGCTACCGCTCCGGCTCCGGGCTATACTTATTACTCGCGGGCTCGCCGCTCGCGGCTAATGTTTCTTTTGACAATTGACTCGCGTCAGTCGTCAGTCGTCAATCGGCACTTGGCAGTGCGAGTCGCGATACTCGCAAAAGTCTCAACTAATTTCGCGAGTCAGCTAGTGCACTTGTACTTTCTTCATTCTTCTGCATGCGTCTAGTCAAGAGATTTTCCTCCTCGTCGACAACTGGCCGTTGTGCAGCACGGGACGGGGCACCGGGTTTCATAATAATATATATAGGTATCTGGTAGTACATCACCGTGCGAATGGTTGTCCTCCAAGCACCTGCTCGACCCGAGCATTCAAAAGCTCCACCGTTGTATGCTGAGGGTAAGTCAATTTACGACGCACGTCATTCAATCATTCTGTACCATATAAGTTAGTAATTAGTGCAGTATATACAGACAAACAAAACACAGTATCAATCTGCTTTGCGTCTTACTTCCCAATTTAGTTTTATTTTTTTTTGTTTCCTCGATTACCTTAATTATTCAGTATTGTTTTATTTCAGATTTTGGCATTAATTTATAACGTTACACCTGCCATTACTAAAACACACCTCGATAGTTCTTAGTTTCGTCTTAGACTATTGATCTTTCCACTTTTTTAATATCGAGAATTTTACAAGTTTAATAACAACTACTTATACTTCCTCCTCACTTTCCAATATTTTTACATATTCAATTCAAGGCACAATTGCTTCGCACTGCTCTTGGAATACGTACGTTAGAGAATTGGAGATTAATTACTTTCTAAGAATCAAAATGTTACCATGGTGCGCATTTTATCTATATACCTATACGCAATTGGTTTTTTTCTCTAACGTACGAATTTATTACAATTCTATTTAATTATTAATTTAGCACAGTCTTTGTATCAATATTAGACTATGTATACATATATATTAAGTATGTATTGACATAAATTACCATTTCATTCAATTCTCCAGAGTTAAAACGTTAGTTTATTATTATTTCCATAAATTATTTAATTAAAATATTTATTCTATATAATAAATTGAAATTTTTTGATTAAATTTAGTATACGTACAATACCTAGAACAACGCTTCCATTTCATTATTTTGGGAAAGTCAAGTTACGGTATTTTTTCTAGGTATAAGAATACGATTCGAAAAAATATATTGATTCTAAAAGTTTTTAAATATTGTTTTTCTAATATTGTTATTTATTGTTATTTTCTTTTGATATATATTTTAATAAATCATAAGTCACATATTTTTACGCAGACATAAGTATACTTATATTCATTAAAATACTAATATTATTAACATACCTAAATCTTAATTTTGAGTAATCATTAAAAGTACTATTTTTTCAATCATACCAATTTTACGATTCGATTTGTGTATAATTAGCATCGAACGTCATGTAAATTTTTAACAGGTAGCTGTCATAATGATTGACATTCACCGTATTTGTTTAACATATTTCTACCTATAATCAACTTTCTTTTTTTGTAAAATTATCATAAATAATTAGTTATTTTATAATTAACCGTATAATATTATAAAGAATTGTAAAGAAAATAATAAAATACGTAGTCCATAATACTTGAAGATAACCAAAATGATTCTTGTATTTCAACTGAAACGAACGAACCGAAATTAGAAAAAAAAATAATACATTGAAAATAAATGAAATCTTGGCGTAGGTGGGGGCGGGGAGGGGTGGGGAGGAAAGCAATGAAATCGCGAAAGTGTCGAGACCTCGAGGGTAGTTGGTAAGAAAGGCGATGAGTTGGGAGGGGAAACGAATATCGCACGCGCGTACGGGAACGGGAACGAGTTCGGGAGTTGCGCGCCGCGAATCGCGAGGCGAGTATATAGGCAAGAAAGAAAATGGTCGTGGCTGGCGACGACTGTAGAGATGCTCCCTGACCGATAGCCAAGGCGTAGAATTTCCTGCAACCAACAATGCCCTCGTTGGTGACAAGGTATATTGCGCGCACGTGCTCATAGTTATTATGCAAATTCTTGAGAATCTAGGCCATTTTGCGTACGTATCTACGCAAAAGTGTCTCTTGGTTTCGTTTAGACCTGTGTGTGTGTGTGTGTGTGTGTGTGTGTGTGTATGTGTACACCTTCCATAGATTGCATGCGTGTATGTGAGTACCCTATCACTACTGGGAGTACATTTATATTTCTTGACAATCCAGTTGTCTATGCATCTTCTCCGGTTGTGATTAATTCTGTTTCTCGAGTCATCCTTCCCTTATTTCCTTGAAATAAACTTCCCCGCCACTGCCCGGTCAACTCCGTTATGCTCGTGCACTGCTTATCGATGAGAGTTTCAGAAAGAGAGAGAGAGATGTACGATATGCACGATGCATTGTAGACGGGTGGTGTAGAGTTTGAGAAAGAAAAACCATTTATTTTGAATTTTACTCCCAACAATTAATTGTTTTTGCTTCTACACCTTTTCGATCAATTTTCCCATTCTTCTCCCATTTTTCTCTTATCCCCTCTTAATCTCCCCCCCCCCTATCTCTCTCTCTCTCTCTCTCTCTCTCTCTCTCTCTCTCTCTCTCTCTCTCTCTCTCTCTCTCTCTCTCTCTCTCTCTCTCTGTCTATTTCATCCATGCAGTGGAATGAGTTCAACACTACTTGCAGTTGCATTCAGTCAAAGAAATTACGTGCTTGTTTGCTTGTTCCCTTGTCTATGCAGTTATATCAACTATATTTCTAGGTCCTTTTGTGACAACTCAAAAATGATTTTCTTGAAATACAACTGTACCTCTTATTCTAATCATATGTACATTAAGAACAAATTACATTTTCTCTCTATTACTTTATTTATTTGTCACTATGCATACCTATACCCTTCACCATAATTTCATTTTTTATTTATTCACCTTTTGAGTTACAAGTTCATTGTTGATTTATAAAATTCTACATTCTACAACTATTACTAGGTTATTATTGAATTTATATAAGCTCACTTAGGTATTTGTAACCTTTCAATAACATAGATCAGTTTTTATGCTTGTTTATTTTTTTCTTTCTTTACTTTCAGGTCGAAAGAGGCATCAGTATGTTCGAGGCAGCGAAAGACAATCATAATGAATACAGTCCTTGGAGTTATAACTTGCTCAGTGGAGGTCCTATTAACAAGGTAAGTTTTTGTTTAAATAAATATTTTGATAATTAACATAATTAGTTTTAATTTATTAATTGTATTAATGTCTAAGGTAATAATTATGTCATTTAAGTATTTTTATTATATGTTAAATATTTAATTGCAAAACTTATATGAATTATTTACACTTACAATAAAATATTTATTTCTTTTAATTTATTACATTTATTGAGAATTAAATTAAGTTAAGTCAAGTTAAATGCATCTAGGGATATTCAAATTTTCTTATAAGGGGGTCTCATACTCAATTTTTGTTGAATAATTAAAAAAATAAAACGGATGTGAAAAATATAAGAGGCACCTTCTGTAAGAGAAATCCCTTACCAAAAATATCAAGTCTGTGCACCTTGAGGTTAGGTTCATATATTCGGTAAGATATTTCTCGAAAACGCAATAATATTTTAGTCTGAAATTCAGCATACAGTTAGATTATTCTTCAACAAAGGCGTCTCTTCTCTTATTTTTTCACATACTCTTTTATTTACAAATACTTTGCTAATTATCGAGTTTGTGGGTAAAGTAGGGAGGATAAATATTGACTATGGCAGCCCATTAATAGTAAAAACTATTTTGTAAAAATTACTACATATAATTTCAGACCATTTTGGAAGATGATGATGGTCAAGATTTAAATAACTCCATGGTGGATGATCTTGTTGCTAAAATCTTGGATGAAGATAGTATTTCAGGCAACGATGTCTTTAACCGGTGCAATGGTAATATACAACAATATGAAGTTGTAACTCCATTAGTACAAGATTGCAAAACTGAGTTAGAAGTAAATGCATATCCCACAAATGTCAATGGCTATCATACAAATTACTCACCATTGGTAATACCAAACAGTACACTTGGAATAAATGATAGTGACCATGAATATCGAAATGTCTGCAGCGGACTAAATTCATTGAGTCTTAATTTGTGCATAGGACAACAAAATGATGAAAAAGGAAATTCATACTCCAACGGATACATTAATAATCTACAGAGGTTTGTGTAATATTCTATCTATTTTTGTACTAGTATAGATATCAAGGTAAGAAAGTAAAAGTATTTTGCAATATTACTTACAATAAAACATGTTTAATTATTATAGATCTTTACATGTTTCTGATAACAATGGGCATCGATTGGGACAACAATATCCAACACAAATTCTGACTGATGGTTCTTTTGGTACAATTCAGAACTCGTACCTCCCTTTATCAAATAATAGCCTACTTACATCAACTAATGGGTTGAACAATTACAATCCACAATCTGCCAATTGGTCTGAAAATTTGCTTAGTACAGAAAATGCTAAGGACTTATTTGGACATTACTCGCAGTTACAGACTTGCAGTAATACAGATTACAATTTGAATGTCGCCCTAAGCGTGGCTCTCGACTCGCCAGACAATGTTTCCCTCAACGAGATGCAATTGCATTGCAGCATACCTTCGAATTCCCATAGCAATTCAATATTAAATCTGAACGATTCCTATAATGTGACTGCCAATGGTCGAAGCTACCGTCCTAGCTCTACTGTGACTGATCTTAGTGCCGATTCTGGTTTTCTATCTAACTCAACGCTACAACTCTTTTCTCCCGCCGAATCTGCTTTGGCGAATTGTTTCGCTAATAGTAATCAACGCGGTAAATATGAAGAGGTAAGTGGGATGTTGTGTTTTTTCATTATATTTACATGCAAATGCTTTTTTTAGTATTATTCAGTCAACATAGATATTGGTTAGAATTTTATAAAAAATAATGTAATCAAGTATTAAGAATATATAATGTTACCTAATACTTAAATTCATTTTTGAATTTTTTGGATTAATATATATTTTACAAATACTCAGTTGTACTACTCAAGCGAAACAAGACAATTTATTTATTTATTTTAAAGTATGTTAGTTTGCCCTTTGGTTTTATATCTTTATTTTGAATTCTATTTCTTCCTAATTTTTTTTTACTGATGCATATTCCCTCGAGTGTCCACTGTGGAGAAAGAAAAAAAGCTATAGTCAAACTCTGTAGATACATGCCTTAGGAAGAATTTTCTTTGGTATGTTGAAACATTCTAAGTGAGTGTTAATGTCACATTACATAGAGAGGGTGTCAAAGTCAACTTAAACTTCTTATTAACACGACTTTGTTTACAAGCAATTAATCTTTCTGTAGAATTTTAGACTAAAAAACAATCACATTTTCGAGAAATCTCTTACCAAAAATGTTGATTATGTTACACCTGCTTCATATTTTTGTGAAGGAATTCTCGAAAAACATGATCTTTTAGTCTGAAATTTTGCAGAGATAAATCACTTGTAAACAAAGGTAAGCGAAGGCGTGTGTTCTCGTACTATATCAAATACTATCATATTTTGTAAATTATAATTGACTTCTTTGTTTTGGTTGATAAAGTAGGATAAAAGAGGTAGGGATAGCGAGGATAAAAGTTATAGAAATTTGTAGAGAATTTATCTAAATAATTAATTTTATGTTAATAATTATTTATTACCTTATGCTAGCAATAATTGAAAAATCGCAATTATTTAGTTTAAAGCAAACAAAAGAGCATTACAAACATGTAAAAAAAATCAAATTATTATTATTAAATGAAAAATAATAAAATTATTAAACCAATTTTGTAGTTTCAACATTTCATTAACACTGAAACTGAATGTTCCACACATTTTGATCATGTCAAAAAAATTACTCATTTTTGGTGGTTGATTAATAGTCACTGTTTCATGCGAAATTTTCATAACGTTATAAAATATTATACTTATTTAAACCAAAGCAGTTAGAAAATAGAATGTATTAGAAAATAATAACGCTATTAATTATTTCAGTACAAAGATTATCACGAGAACGTCCAATTTAAATATCAGCAATCTTGCGGCATCCACAGAGCCATTATATTTAAAACAACAAAACTCGCGCACCTGCAAACTCGAAGATGCAGTGATGTTATCGACAAATCAACCTTATAAACGTCAAACATTACCCATTAATCATTATTCAAACGTCACCGAGCAGCAGCTATTTGCCTCAGGAAATGAGCTTGATGGTACTAATGGAATGTCTCTTAGTGATCAGCGACTTGACGCTACACTTCTTAAGATGCTCAGTTCGAAAGCGAATGTTGCAAATAAAACACGAGAGAAGGAGGTATATTCGCCTGTTGGTTATCCCCGTAATTTTGCAGCGGCCGCAGCTGTTGCAGCTGCAGCTGCTGCTGCTCGGGAGGCCGACCACATTCAACAACTCAAGTTTAATTATCATAATGCAAACGATTGTCATCGATTTGTCGTTAATAATGTCGAAGCCCTGAAAGCCATTCATCAGAACACTCAGGTAATGAAAATTAAGGGGATTGTATAGTTATTCGTTAACGACCAAGCGAAATAAATTAACTCTATTGCTTCATGCAAAATCCTAATACAGAACCAGTAATAAAAATAATAAACATCGATTTATGTGTAAAATTTATGATTTAACTAGAGTGGTATATCTTGTTACTGAGCAAGTAAAATTAGTTAAATATTATATTTATTTAATGAAATCTATGGAAACCCCAGAAACAGAAGCATTACGTAATTGAATAATACGTCATTATGTAAAGTTCAGCTCTAAGTGTAAATAAAAGACACCTATAAAATTTTACATGGATAATTACATATTTTTAGTGCAAATGTCTTTAAAGTTATGGATAATATACACATAGAACTTTACAGATGGATAAAATATTAAGTAGTTTATCATAGTAGTAATAAATAATAGATTTTGTTAAATAAATGTAATAATTAATATATAAGAATAACCCAAGTTATTTCTCTTCGGCCACAAGACTCTTGAAAGTGTGGAATGATCTACCTGATGAATTTATGATATATTAGAAATCATCACAATTATTGCGTTGACTTAATTATTTTAATGAAAATTCTATCAAAGAAATGGAAAACTGATGTATTTTCAAATTTCATATATTTTTTTTCTTATTTATAGAAAAAGGAACCATGGATAATTTGCCTATTATCCGAATAATAAATAAATATATTTTGCTTGGTCGATAATAATCAGGTATGACACCCGCTTAAGGGGGTGGCTTACCCAGTGAAATACCGACCGAGCCAAAAAAGGTAATTATTACATTTATTTAAAAAAAATACTGTATTCGGGTGTTGCATACAAGTGCGTATTTTTTTAAATAAATAGAATAATTATCTTTGTCTGCTCAGTCGGCAACCTATCAGGTATGACATCTCCTTAAGGGGTCATACATTTTATCTATATTTGTAAATATAAATATATTTTTTTTTTATGTTATTTAACGTCGCTCTATTTATGCTGCCAGGGCTAATCAGCGACGGAGGTGTACGATGTGTCTGTAAACAAAGCACATGTAGTTGAAACAGTGGTGCTTGTGTCCATCGGAAGATATCATCGGTCACTGTAATTAGTCTAATAATTACAGTTTCCTGTCCTCCCGATGGAACCACCGCGATCCTCTTTACATCTTCGCGTCCCTAACGTTCCCTATAGTTCAGATGCCCGTGCCTCTCATGCACTGACAAGTGCACGAAACGTACGCGCACCTGAACTGGCGTCACATTATAGTGACACGCCGAGCCACTGAGTCGCGGTGTTCGAAAAATGCACATGAAAAAATTTTCAGAGGTACACGTCTGGGATCGAACCCACGACCCTCGGTGTGAGAGTCGGGAGCTCTACCTATGAGCTACCGCGGCTCTCATAAATATATTTAGCCACTAAAATATTTTAATGAAGTAAACATAAAAAAAAAAAATAAATATAAATTTTAATTAATGTGTTTTTATGTTTAGTATACAATAGTATAATTTGACTAGTATTAAGGAGCTTTTTAAAGAGCTTACTTTGATATTATGTAATTTTACCATTTAAATTTCAGACTACTTTCCAAAACAATCACAAAAAATCCAATAATATTGCAAATGCTTACAAGATGAAGGCAACCTATGATTTAACTAATGGTATGGGCTATCCTTCGAGTAATTCCTTACCACAGCAAAAAACTCAACAGCATCTAGGAGGTTGCACAAGCAATGGGAGCGTGGACTCTGACATTTTTAATCGAATAGTAAAACAGCGACAGCAACATCATCATCAGCAGCAGCAGCAACGTTTAAAAGGCATACCTACCCTATCACCTGCCGCCGACGTACTTTTCAATGCAAGCCTGATGCAGAACGCAGGAGCAAGTGTTTTTCCTGGACATCCGGTTATGTCTATTCCTGTAGCTGTACCACCATCTATGTCAATATTTGAAAGTACCCTTGGTTTAAGGAATGGAAATACGGCTAGAAGATCTGGGCCATCCAGGATTCTATTTTTAAGATTGGAGCAAACCTATGAGCAGTTTAAGCAACTTGAAAAAGAGCGCAAAAAGTGTGAAGCTGGATTAGCCGCTCATTTTCCAGGGAAAAAAGTTACCAGCGTTAATAACATACCAGTTCCGAGACTCCAGGGTAGTCCTTCGAGAGTTGATAGACTTATTATCGACCACTTCAGGGAACACGCACGCGTCATCACGCTCATAGCTAAAGTAAGTAGGATGTTTTTTTTTTGTAATATTGTAATATATTCATTACTTTTTATTGTAACTTTTACGTTATATAAAGTTGTCTTTTGTTTAAAAGATGCTACGAATTGTAATTTATAGTTTATATTTTACCTATTATTATCTACATTGAAACATTTTACATTTTACACAAATATCATTTTAAACTTATACTATGTTTTATTTTCTTACTCTCCATCCTTGCAACATTTACTTAATGTACAATGTAAAGTGTGTGTGTGCGCCTGTGTGCGTGGATCTGAATGTATTCAACTTGTAATACACTTTATTTATTGAAGTAGTTAACGATTATAATTTACTAAAAATAAGTAGTTAATTGGAAAAAAGGAATAATAAATATTAGCAGAAAGTGCTCACTTCGATCGCGACTTACATTTATAGATCACAAACTGGTACTTCACGATTCTTTTATTAGTCGTTTATGTTTTTCTCTATTTGCTAATGATGTTATTGTTCATTATATGATCTAGGTTAAGGGAATGCCGAAGTCTTAAACCTTATACCCATGTACCGACGTTATTAATTTTTCGTTTTATGCAGTCAATTTTTGTTTAATCGATATTTTACGAACGTACCTGCATTCTATGTAATACGTAGATTATTGGTACGTTGGCAAAATTAGGGCATTTCACATATTCATTTAATGAAATGAAAAATTCGAAAAATTGTCGATCTATCGCCAGTATTTTGGAACTGTTAAATAGATTCTTTATATGAATATACGAATTAATAATCATATATTATAGTAATGTTCAATGTGCATAAACTGAAATATATATATTATGTTCTGCGTATTATATTAAATATACTACCAATCACATTATGTTAGCTAAAAGTTCTTCATTATGTTACTATACTTGCTTTAAATCTAGTTCATTGCGAGTTGTCAAATTGTTAATAGCAAAAAATAAACAAATAATTTATAATTGTTAGATGGAACGTCTTCGAGGTGCTGATATGAATCAACGAGTTCATAAGGCTATGGAAAATTGGCTTGAAACTATCAAATTTGTTCAAGTATGTCGCAAACAAGAAATTGCTAATGCAACTAAAAGACAGAAAAAGAGTCTTCACTGTATTTCTATTCATGATGATAATGGTGAGTTAATGTATAATATATTATGTATTTCATTTTTCAATTTGATTATATGTAAAATGAATATCAATCTTCCTGACTCAAGGTGTGACACTGTCAGAAACCTATTAAGAAATTTTTCGCAAAGAAAATTCCTTCTATGTACTTTGATTCAGAAAAAGCAATTGAAATACGTTATAAGTAAATTTATATTATCCTTTTTGTATGCAAGTATTTGGTAAATTTATTTGTCTATAATATTTCTGAATATAACTAAATTTTAAAATTGACTTGTTTAATCATTTTCAAATTATTTAAGTTTAATGTTTAACCCTTTCAGGGATACATAATCGTAAAGAATGATGTATGTCCCAACTATTTGTATGTCGTTTTATGCATATTTCTGAGCTACTTAATAACGCTTTTATACATGCATTGGCGATTTAGATTTACAAACGCATAAGTTGTGAGATTTTTATGACAAATCACATAAATTATTTGTTTATAATTAGTTAATTAAAAACAAATGAATTCAAAGAAAAAGCGCTTTTTCAGAATAATTTCCATTCCTCGAAAGAGACGACTCTTAGAGGTTTCAAAATTTGTTTGTTTACTTTGAACATTCATTCAAAAAATTTTCATACGCTGTTTTTTTTAATCTCTAAAAGTCGGATATTTTACCGTGATTTTTCATGTGTACGTTATTTTAAACTAATATAACTGTTTTGAGTCAGAAAATTTAATTTAGTGAAAATTTCGTGTATAACTAAATATTAGTACCAAATATATCTGAATATCAATGTTTAACTAAAAATTATAAGTATAACTAATGGTATAACAATGTTATGAAACACTTATAGTTTTTATTTTTTTTCATCTAGAGTTATGTATTATGTTTCTTAACAAACAAATGTTAATTCGTCATTTCGATAAAAAAATGTTCTTAGATGTTCTAAAAATGTTTAAATTTTTGTAATAAATTGTGTAATATATATTATATCTTTGTTATTACAATTATTTAGTGATTTATATCATTAATAGCAACTGCATTCTTTTTATTAATTTTAATCAAAAATTTCGAGAAAATTATATTTTATTTGCATAATAACTAACCTATAATTTTATTTAAAGTAATGTAATATGCAGTATGAATTTTAGCAAAATATTTTAAACATATATATTTTTGTCTTCTATATTAGACATATTGACGTTGGCAAATAGCATTTACAAATTGACGAAAGCTTCACGCTACGCAAGGACAGCCATGTACAACGCATTGCAGTCTACTCTGCTTTACGACAGTGAGATAGAAACTAAGATTATGGAGACAAATCAGGATGTTGTGATAGAACTCCAGCCTAAAGAGATATTTGACGCTGCCGTCGAAGAAGTATCTTCATCATCGCCGAGTCCGGCAGTCCTGGTTGAGACTCCGCAGGCGAGTGAACAGTGCGTCATTCGTACTTAAAACTGTAGGGATCGAAACGAAGCAGAATGCAAGATTAGTTCTATGAACAACGACTCTTTGTTTAATCGCGTTCACTGTGAATCATTCATTTTCAAGATTCACGGCGCCTAATCTTTATTAAACTTTTTCTAAAAGATTAACAAGCGAAATAAGAACAATTGGAAAGGGTTGGATCATCGGAGCAGTGGGAAGGGGGGGGGGGGGTCAGAATGCGTGAAGAAATAAAATACCGTCGTATTTAGATTTTCTTGGTACTAACCAAGGCAACCATAGCTTAAAAAGTACAGGACTTTCAGAGCTTTCGTTGGGTATGTCATCGTGTTGTCTCGTTATATACTTATACTGAGAAGCGCACAATAGTGATCGCAACACATCGATTGCACAGATGTGTAAGTAAAACGTCGCTTCGTCATTTTTTAGCCTATTAAAATGAAGCGTGTGATTTGAGTATTAGAAAAGAAGAAAAGTGCGTTGCAATGAAGATGGCGAGATTCAAACTATTTTCAATAACTCATTATGACTCGAGCGGATAACATTTTTTTTCGATTTTCGTAGATATTATGATGCATAAATCAAAGTTTATCGTAATGCCGATTTTTCGTATATTGTTTTAGATATTATTGTTATTTTTTTTTCATAACAAAATTTTTGTATTAATTTTTTTATTTTTGAACACCAAAGCGTCCTTGGTTGGTATACTTTCACCTTCAATGAAAATTTACGAAAAGTAACGAAAAATGACTGAAATTAACTATTTTTTTGTAAATTTTCATTGAATTCAAATTTTTGGACTATTTAACAATAACAAACAAAAAATTAAGAGTGAATATATACCAACCCAGGACGCTTTTGTTCACAAACAAAAGAATTGATAAAAAAAATTTTTATGAAAAAAAATTAATTAAAAGAATAGCAATAAATATTTTGAATTTTTCACTTTCAAAAAATTATAGCCTTTTTTTTAAATTAGATAGGTTAATTTTCCCGACGGTGTGTGAAAGAAAATTCTAAATATATAGAAAAATATCGACATTACGATAGACTGTGGTTTATGCAACAAATAATACGAACATCGAATAAAATGTTTATCAATAATTATCTTCTGCATAGTTCAGCGATTTGAAAGAAAACTTACTTAATACTGGCGCTATGATTACTTGACCTTCGTTAAGTAAAATTGCCATTTTCGCAAATGTTGTTAAACGTGTTAAAGGATGGTATTTCTAATTACTATGGATTCGGTAAAATGGTTCATTCTTCACATTTATTTAACAAAATATACTGTTTTGCTTAAAATTTAAGGAGGTGGCATACCCGGTAGGTTACCGACTGAGCAAAAAAAGATAATTATTCCGTTTATTTAAAAAAAAAGCGCAGTTTTATGTAAAATCTGAATACGTAAGCACTAGATAATTAAATAATAAGTCATTCTACAAAGTTTCAAGCCGATACAACAAAGTTACCCTAAAAAATTTTTGCACCGAAAATGTACGATTCTCCGTAATTATTTGGTACAGAAATTTTTTAGGGTGTCTTTGTTGTATTGACCTGGAACTTTGTAGAATGACTTATTGTTGAATGATTTAGTGCTTGTGTATTCGGGTTTTTGCATAAAATTACGTATTTTTTAAATAAATGTAATCATTACCTTTTTTTCTGGCTCGGTCGGTAATCCATCGGGTAAGCCACCCCCTTAAGTACAAAGACACAAGATAATTAAATAACTTGCTACGACACAAAAATTTAAATGTTTGTATCAATCAACCTAGTATTTATTTATTTGATAAATCTCAATTTGGATTTTGCATAAAATAATAGTATATTTTGTTAAATAAATCTTATAATTGAAATGTTACTCGGTTGGTGATGATTAGGTATGTCATATTCTTGATAATAAAGTCTTATATTTCATTACAATTTTGTACAATAAAACAAGTATCTGAGCGATAGGTCACTTTTTATATATAATAACTCATGACAACAAATACATATAGGATACATATTTTTAATTTAGTTTACGGTACTGATATGATTCACGCAAGTAATTAGTGATTACTTAAAGAATATTTAAAGTAAAATATTCGATCAACATTAGATACTATTGTTGACAACATAGTAATAGAACTTAATGGATAATCAGCAATTTTTATTTTTGTTTTTTCTTTGTAAATGTACATGATAGATAATACAGATCAAATGGACTAGGTAAGAGAGCGTAGCTCTTTGCTACTAAAAAATCTTGAGTTTGCACAATCGCCATCTTCACTCTTTTGGAGATTCGCAACTACGCGTCTCACTGCACCGGTTAACTTTTATATTTGTTATTTGTGATTCCGTAGTTTTTTAAACGAAACAATGCGCTTTAAATATAAATGCCTAATGTCGTGCGTGCTTTCGGATGTAAAAATTTCAAACAAACGTCCGGAGTTTAGTTTATCGCATCGACTCGAGGTATTTTAACGCACCAGACTTCCAGTTCAACTAGAGAAAATAAAAAAATATATTTGATCCGAGGGGTGTTGCGACGAGAAATATTCTACTGAATTTACGTTTATGAAATGCGATCAGCTTACATCTTAAAGATTAATTTTACAGTTGATTTTGGTTTTATAATATGTGTTATAATTTACGAATTTTTCTCGTCGCACCATTAGTTAAACTCGAGTCAAATCTCCGACCACTAATTGCTTATAACTAGATGAAAGTTTCGGGCTAATTTCTGGTGCCTGGACCACCGATTTTTACCGAGTGTGTTAGTTTGAACGCTAGATACAATTTCTTAGAATAGTTCAATGTGGCCTTCCTTAAGTGTATAACCCGTATAATGCGTGCGTGTGCGTTGATGGCCATTCGATATCTGAATGCCCAGACGATGTGGCTGTCATGTGCGATTCAAAGAATATTACATTTAATAGCTGAACAAATTTGGACGGGTGTAGATGAAATATTTGATGTTAATGTTGCGATGCAATCTAAACGATAAAAAATAATCCTGTCCACGTACTGTAAAACATAGCTTTATTTAATATTCGGGCTTACATCCGCGTAACCCACTTTAAGATTTACTAAGCTTTTGGATTTCGGGGATGTACACGATTTAAACGTAGAACGTTATATTTATTATTGTATGCAAAAAACTATAATTATTTAAGAATAGTAGTAGAGTTCACAAAGATTGCACTCAAGCAATAATCAATTAAATAATTGACCGATAAAGGAGAGAGAAGAGGCAATTTTGTATGTTTAAACCCTCGCGAAAAATGATCCATTTAAATATTTATGGATAAAAGACTGGACTACGCGGATGATGGCTTAATCGAATAAATCCGATGTTCACATAACATATATCTAAATTGATAGACTTACTCGCATGCGAGCGCCCGCGTATTTGCGCACTTACACTACACGTTAGTTCGATTTTCAGAGATTTTCTTCCAATCCATTATTAGTGCGCTAACGTCGTGATTTTTAGATAATAACAATTTTTGACTAGCTTGCAATGAATGAAAATAAAAAAAGTTTCAAGCGCTTTTTCTATATGAATTGTACATTGCATAAAAGAGAAGTAGCAATTTTTAAATTGTAATAATTTTCTTATATTTATTTATCTTTATTAATTTATTAGAGCAGTAAATCTGATTATTATTGTATATAATGCTTATAACATGACTTGAACAATTAATTATTTTATATTTGTTAACATAACAAATGATGTTACAATACTATTAATTTTTTATTTTCAAAATATTTTTAGTGCATTGGTGATGATCAAATTTGTCTATACTTGTGATTTCTTTAGCTTTATTTTCAGAGTTACTTTAATTAATAAAATTAATTGTATTTTCGTGCAAACATCTTTTAGTTGTATCCATATAATTATATTAAAATGAGTAAATTTTTAAAATTGGAATAAAATAACTGTATTAAAAATAGTTTTGAAATTTTGAAATATCCCAGGGTTACAAAAAGCAGATCTATTTTGCAGTTTTTACCCTGTCATTTTTGAGTATAATAATTACAAATAATAAATAGAGAATGTATTTCTAATCTTTCTATTATATTAATTGATAATAATGCAAAAAATGTCTTACAAGATGTACACGAACATTTTCTGTCAAGTTTGTATCTCAAGAATGCAATACTTTATTTAAAATGTCTTATTTCTAGTTATAAGTAATATACTTTAATTGTTACTAAAAAATGAAAACATTTATTTATATTTAATTTTCTTTTGTAAATGAATGCGACTGAAATAGTTGGTATCGCGTTTTTCATTAAAATGCTGTAATACTTGATTAATTTTTAAACTTCTTGTGGATTGTCTAAGGGAAATTTGATGTTGATTGTGAAATTGTATTTATTATTGCATCTAGTTGTTGATGTAGGTTGTACCAAACAGTTTAATTATTGGTTACCTGAAATAGATGAAAAGTATTTTGGCGTTGCGTAATTTTGATTTTAATCTACACAAAGTTGTTTTGATAGGAATAATAAATCATTGGTGTTAATTCGTTGGAAAATAGAAGTTTAAATTATGCAATTAATGCATAAATTATAAAAATAATAAGTATGACAAAATTAGTTTTTTCTATTTACAATATCGGAATAAGTAATTGTATTTCTGTTTTCTTTAATTCATTGTGTAATTTGATATCGACTTGAGTTGTAATAATGACTTTAATTACAATATTGTGTTGCATCGATACTTAATGCAAGTTGAAATGTATAATGTATAATGTATCTATGAGAAATGAAAGATTTGTGTATTAAAAATTCCCAGATTTACCAAAAAATTAAAAATGGAATAAAGATTATATTTAATTAATTTTGTTTTATTTTTAAAGTTTTATTTGAGAAAGAACCATAAGGAAAAATGTAGATTTACTGCTAAAGTTGCTGAAATTGGTTAAATCTTTCTCTTTTGTGCTTTATACATTTTATTGTAGAAATTTAGCCATATTAATACCTCGTATGTGCAAAATCGATTTATAAATCGAAAAGTGTTATTAACTAAAAATAATCAAAGCTTTGATTATTTTACGTTATTTTTTAATTTTCATTTAAAATGGTGCTTTTATCTAGTTAATTCTCTTGTACGCACTGCATAATGAAATTTATTAATGTGTTTTATATATATAAAACTTGCATTTTCAGATTTTTATTATTGGAATGTTTGTGGATGTTTAAGCTTTGTAATGCGATGTAATAAATATCTACAAAAGATTGTTAACCGTTTGAAGCAGTAACTTAGACAAATATTTATTTAAATGAGTTATCATTTTAATGTTATTTTGATACGTTTTTTCACTAGACTTTTCATGTACTAGTACCGAGATATTTGGAAGAAAAGCGTATACGTTACTGGAAACATAAAAATATTATACGAGCAAATGTTTAGTAAATGATTTGATATTCAATAACGGATTGTTCGGTTCTTTAACCTAAACTAAGGATTTAAACTTCCTTAAGACGGTGTTTCAGGTAAGAAATATTAGGCTGCGAGTTTTAGATTGTTACAGACTTCACAGAGAGAGAGAGAGAGAGAGAGATATGGGGGGGGGGGGCGAGAGAAAATGAGTGAGATAAATATTGAGAAAGAAAGTAAAAAGAAACACGTCAATACGTTGCTTGTGATAAGTTCGTAAGTTCAAACGATCTAAACCTAGACAAAGAACGACTTACTGCTTATCCGAAAGATATGCATTTCTGTCGTAACGAAATGTATACTTTGCAATTCATAATGTAAAGAAATAATAAATTTACAGAACTTGAGGGTTTAATATATTTTATAGGAAAAAAGTAAATAATTGTTCGTAGAATCTGGCTAGCTTCTCTATGGGTCATCTATATTTAAGGGAGATAAGAATTTTATGTAACCAAATACATTATAAAAATTTACTTATTAATATAATGTATTTCTCACCATAAGAGAATGAAAATTCTTAGATGAGGGAGGCAATCAAATATAGAAAGTTGTTAATTGTAATTTTTCGGTTTAAATACTTGTAAACCTTTCGACAGTCGTCAAAAAATTTGCGATGAGGATCAACCCGTTATCGTCACGATATGAATTTTCATATCGATTTAAAAATTTTACATTGACTCGGTCGTCTACTTATTTTTATTATAAAGACTTAGTTTTCTGCATGAAACGTTTATGCGTCAGATTAATAGTTATGTACCGGTCGTCAATAGTAATTAAATTATACGTTACCATAAATAATTATTAGTTTCACTAAAATTTTCGTAGACTACCTATTTAAGAGCTTAGAATACGCAATTTTAAAATAATTAGAAAATTAAAGAAAAACAAGTGAATAAAACATCCTGCCACTAGTTTTATCAATATATGTATAAACTAAAAATGAGACAAATTTCATTTATTATAATTGACTGTAATTCTGAACACGTATAATTAAGTGTAATGGGATATAATATTATGTTAAATGCGATGGAAAATCAATCATGGCGACAACAAAGAGTTCCTGTATGACAAATTTTCTCATATAGCGTTTTAGCTAAATAACATTTTAAAGAAGTAAAGGTGAAAAGTAATAAATAATTATTCGTCGAAATATATATTAATAAGTAATTAATAACATTTAAAAATAGTCTACGAGGACAATCGGTGGTACTTGTTTTTCACGTTATATATCACCTCAGCTATTGTAGTTCGTATATTTATTAATATACTATTACATATAAATAACGAAATAATATTAATATATTATTATATATATGAATGATTATATCATTAAATGGGCTGTGGTAGAGAAAACATAAACCTTTGTATACACTGCGCGTACTCGAAATCGTCCTCGATTGCAAACGCAATAAAGAAATATAAAAAACAATGAACTAAAGGATAAAGGGAGGGAGTAACTTAAAATAAATAATTCGAGGTATGTGCAATGTAACTGACGTTTCTATGATTAAAAGAGGAAAAAGTTAAAAAAGGAATGCATGAAAGTAAAAGAGGGTGAGTACGTATACTAATGAAAAAAACTTTATAATAAAGTGGATGACGCATATCTTTGAAGCGTAATGTGACACTGCCTCTGGAAAGTAAATCGTCACATCCCGAAAAACACGTAACATTATAACAATAAAAAATACTCACGTACCCACAACGACCACCGTGCACATACTGTACCTAATAAATAAAAATAATTAAGTTAACTGTAGAGAAGTCCGTCATAATTGTCAATAACGCTGTACCTACCTAAAATATAAAGTTTTAATAAAAGAAACGTCGTTTTAGATTTATATTAGCGCGTTCATCGAAAGGCTGTAAACAGGTGTTAAAAGGTCCATATTCTGGTAAGGCTTTTGCATCAAAACGTTTTGTGAATTTTAATCTTCTCTCTACATTTTTCTCTCTCTCTCTCCCTCCCTCCCTCCCTCTCTCGCTCTCTCTCTCTCTCTCTCTCTCTCTCTCTCTCTCTCTCTCTCTCTCTCTCTCTCTCTCTCTCTCTCTCTCTCTTCCTCTTTCTATCTATCTATCTTTTAAGATCGTCATTATTCATTAGACTTATCGATGTATCGTATATCTAAATGTTATTGCCTGTAAAATTGTAAGATTTTATTATGCGTTTGGGCTAGAGTTTTTAGTACAACATCAAAAGCTACACAAAGTTTTGTTTATTGGAGGCCAACTCTTGTCTGCTGGCAGTTTTTGTATTATACAGAAAAGACAATTCGATAAATGTTACTGAAAGATTTATAAAAATTACAAAACTCTCATACGGATGATGGCTGTAATAAAATGTTCGAAAAAGAAGAGCCAAAAATGTCTCTATCTTGATTCCTTGATAAAATGCTTTTTATCACATTTCAATTAGTTTATCGGAATAAAATCCAAATTTAGTCGCGATTTAAAATATCTTCTAACTTGAAAGCATGCATTAACGTTAAATCTATAAAAGTGCAATTCAAAATTGTCAAGGTATAATAGAATTGCATTTATCTTCTTAAGGGGACAAGCCTGGGTTAAAATTGAAAAATAACTATTCAATGTTAAAAATAATAATTTTTTTCATAACATTTGAAAACATTTCTTAATTTTTTAAACAAATTATATTATTAATTTTTCTTTAAAAATTTTAGCCAATTTATTTCTAACATAACTATTTTAATTAATTATGAGACTCTATACTCTGATTTTTTTCCATAATGGACTTACCATAGGATATTTCAGGAACCACTTTATCGAATAGGCTGAAATTACTTAAATGAAATAGAATTTTCAAATTCTAAATATTTATTAAAAAATTATTTAGCTGTTTTTTACACAATTTTTCAATTTTTTAAAATAATTCGGTAACAATCATTTTTTTATTACAATGTTAACTCAGTCTGTTCAATTTGAGTGGATTAAAATCATATTTTAAAATTACTGTTAAAATTTTACTCTATTTGATGAAGTGTTTCCTGAAATATTCTGCGATAAGTCCATGGATAAAAATCAGAGTACAGAGTATCATAATTAATTAATATATTTCTGTTAGATATAAATTGGTCAAAAAATTTTAAATAAAAGTTAATAATAATATAATTTGTTCAAAAAATTAAGAAATATTTTTAATTGTTATGAAAAAAATTATTATTGTTAATATTGAATAGTTTTTTTCAATTTTAACCCAGGCTTATTCCCTTAAATATTGCAAGTATGATGTAAATCAATAATAAATAAAACGAAGACTTTTAAAGTAAATCTATATAGAAATGTTGAAGTGTAGTGTTTATGAAAAGTGAGAAAAAAGTGAGAAACATAATTGTAATAGTTTAAGGTTGTTTATTTTATTAAAAGTTAAAGATTAGCTACAAATTCTTTTAACGCGGGTATTTACTACCAATTTTTATTTCTGAAATTATATATTTTCTTTCGATAAAACGTTATAGATACTAAAGTAATTTATTCCTACTTAAAATATGCAAGCCTGTTGCATAAAATTTGATGTCATATTGTAAATTTTATTTTTTCTTTTTTTTTATAAATTTTGTTTTAATTTATATTAATAACTTGGATGTTGCGATTGTATACTAAATTAGTTGAGAGTATTGTAGTTTTTACTAAATTTTTTCTTGATATAATCAGAGTGTATGAAATATTTTATAAGCTGACTTTTTTAATAATATAGATAGTAAACTAGTAAATTAAATAATAATACCATTAGTAGAGGCACAGTTTTATATCTACTTTGTCGACAAAGTCAAAAAAGTATTAATATGTAACACTTATATTGAAGACCCTTACCTTGTAGATGAATAACTATTATAGAGTCGGATTATAGTCTGCATTCAATTAAAAGACCATTAAAATCCTGTATTATAGGATAACATATTAACATTAAATCCTAGTAATTTATTTGACATAATAGCAGTTCTACAATACACACACACACACACACACACACACACACACATACAATATGTGCAAGAATTATTATTTGACTAGGTCGATAAAGTAATAAATACAATGTTCTGTTATTTTGATGTTTAAAATTGCGCTAATAATCAAAACTAAACGAAGCAAACAAGTGATGCAGAAAGCTCTTGAAAAAAAACAGTTCTTTACTACATTTTGTAAAAATAATAAATTTGCTAATGATCAGTATTTCTAAATGTATATCTGAATCTCAGTTTTGTGCTAAATCGTACGAATTATTACTGGCTACAACACTTACATTGTAAACATATAAACTAATGATATATAATTTGTTAAAAAGAATCTAAATGGCTAGCAGATTGAACAAGCCGCGTCTGTCATCAAATTTAACGAAGTATAATTAACGTAGCCAACTGGGACGTGTGTTGAATTTCAGGAAGTGTATTCAACACGTAGGTTAAATAATGCATTTTCTATATTAATTGTCTATATTGATTGTAATTCGTTATTTGTGACTGCACTTTCTCATCAAGCATTAATTTAATAATATCCATGCGTTAATACATCATATACATATAAAACAAAAATACAAAATGGAGGAAAATATTTGAGATATCATTATTTTTTAAGAATATTACATTCATTTTTCGTCTATTTTCTCATAAATGCGTCAATAAAAAATATACATTGCGGAACAAATATGATGCAAAGAATACAATAAATTCAATTGGAGCCCTTCGTTTTGCTTCTTTGCTAACTTCTATGTACTTTTTACGTATTATACGGTTCTCTATAAATCCTTGGGTATATATTATCTTTGTATTTTTGTGATTTAGGGATGCGATACACATGTAAATCAAATACGATTTCTGTACCTTTTAATTTAAACATTATTAGTGCCTTTACGTATTGCTTGCTTTTTTATACTCATCATTGTTGTAACGACATCTATGATTGTCAGCACATTTTATTAAAAAGTAATAAATTTAAATAAAAAAAGTAAGAAATAATCAACGATAATTTCTTGTTATTTGTTTTTTCCCTTACATTTGCGGGCAAAGGATCAATCAGAACATGAAATTAAAAGTAAGAATTGTAGACTGTGTAATAAATAGATGTTTTGAAAATGGATATAATGGTTGTTTATAGTTGAAGCTATAAATTAATTATATTTATCATTCATAAACAAAAAAAACATAAGTTTCATACAGTCATAGATGTTGCTGTTGACAGACAAAATACATAAAAGCGATTTATAAGAATCGAATTGGTTATTAACACTTAAAGCGAATGAGACAACAATATAACTTACATTTTCTTTCGATGTGTAATAATGGAAACTTAAAATTTTAATGTTATTAGGACAGCTTTCAAGCGCGTTGCGCAGTTTCTTTTATAATTTTTCATATAAATATTTGAATTTTTGCGATATAACCTTTTAAATATTAAATGAACACATGAACATGATACAGTCAATGAAATCAATCTTATTTTGGCTTCACTTTTATGCCCATCTCTTTTTTATAAGAGAATAAGAATTCTTTTTATAATCTTTATTTATATAATTCTTATAGATTTAGTAAACTTTTATTTATTACGTCATGATTATTTATTTTCAATTTTTTTACAAAATGAATAGAACTAGATAAGTTTAGCTAGAAAGTGACATTCTGATCTAAGATATGATTTAGTATCAGTTAGTGTTAGCATGGAACTTTTCTGTTATTCATAATCTGAGCATCAGCAACATGACCAACATATTTTTTAGACATATGCCACTCACATTTTCTTATAACAATTACTCTGATCAACGAGATAAACCTGAGTTATAATTATTATGTAAATTACTGTAACATCACGCTAATTGTGATGATTTTCTTACAAATATAACATTTTACATTAATTTTTTCCAAACAGCTTATATGTCTCAGGTTTACCGTGCAAGTAACCATTTCTATTACAAATTCTCTCCGTGTACAATTTTTGCGTTATCTTTGTGTTCAATTTAAAACTATCTATATTCCAAGTTTTATTGAGAGGAACAAATTAGGAAAGGGTATGCATCTTTTCAGACACTACACACTTGCGCGCGCGCACACACACTCACGCACATAAATTATACTATAGTTCTACCTAGGCAAAGGCAAAATCTTGATATATTCGTATATGATTATGCTGATTCAAATAGAAAATTTATTGATGGTTGGTCAGTTAACAAAAATTTCTTATTTATATGATAAGTGTCCGTATTTTGTATTTTAAATGTAATTTATGCTTTAAATAAAATAAAAATCTTAAACGCCGTTTGCATTCAACAAATTTATAAAACCGAATTAATACTTAAACAATAATTAATTACGTTTATTCACATGTTTTAACTATTAATACACTGTGCTATATTCTAATAAATACAAAAAATTTTTACATTAATCCTTTATACTAATCCATACAAAGTAATGCTCCCTTGCTATTAATAAATTGATGGATCTTGGCTTGCCATATTGCCACAAAAACACTATCGTATTTTATATACTCGGCAAATACTTGCCCGACTCGGACTCTAATGGTGTTCTGTTTGTCTTTTGACTATCATATGCAGATATTTAGTCAAAATACCGTTTTTGTTTTACTAACCAAAGTGACATCTGATCATTACAAGACTTGAATCTATTAAAGTGAATAAAAAAATTTATATTACTTAATATAATATTATTTCAGATACTAAATTTCCAAAGATATCATGTAAAGAATCCTAATTTTTATAGCTTTTCTATACCAGTAGTCATAAATTACATATGCAATTAAAACCTGTTTATTTTAGTAAAAATCAAATAAAAATGTACTTATCGGAACAAAAATAACATACGAAAAATTGTGCTTAAAAATTCAAACAATTAATATATTTCTTTATTACCCTTACCTTTGAAATTCGTAGTTGAAAGATTTTATATAGTTTCTAAGACCTGACTTTTTACTTGAAAGAGTGCAGAACAATGTATTGCAATAATAATGCGTATAAAAAGTGTCCGTAAAACTTGTATTTCACTGATTAATTGAAAAAATACGTAATAGTATATATTATGTTACCTTTTAAATTAATCTTGTATTCAATTTTTGTAAATTTTTATTGTTGGTTTAATACACACACACACACACACACACACACACACACACACACACACAAAACACATTACAAATAGGAATATATATACATACGTTTTTGTAATGTACTATAATGTTCTATAGTTAATGATTTTATGCAATTAAATAAATCACATAAATTATTACGGTACTATAATAGCAAATCCAATAACCCAATAACTCAATAACCCAATAACCCAATAGAAAATTTAATCGACGTTTTAATATTAACGAAGGGTTAATGTTATAAAGTATTTCGAAGTGCCGGAGGTCGGAGGCCTTCCGACCTCCGGCACTTTGAATGAGGTTATAATATTAACCCTTCATGAATATTACAAGGTCAAAGTGTGCTTCCAACCTATGAAGGGTATATGGGTATTTGGGTTATTGGATTTTTGTGTATAGCGTAATAGAAATCGTGAAATAAATCGTGGAATAAAAATTATTTTTTTGTTAAAAATGGATCGGAAACACATTTCTCCACTAAAAAAAGTAATTAGAAAGTTATTTTATGCATTTTTTAATCGATTGGGTTAAAAAAACATGATTTTTTTGGGTGGGATAAAACGAAAAAGATCCAAAGGTTGTAAAGGAGAGTATATTTTTAATATGATTGGTATAAATATTTTGTATTAATCAGTGGACAATAAATTTTTTAGATTCTTTTTTTAAATATGTAACACACGCTTGTTTTTTAAAATAGAAATATTTTAATCTAATATCTTATGCAAATTGTTTATAAACTTTTTAATATAATAGAACATTATTATATATAAAAATATTACAAAACTCCAAATAAAAAGGATAATTAAAGTAAAATAAACCATACTTGCGCCAGGAGCACGAGCACGCACCTTCATATCAAATTTTCTTTCTATCAAAACATTTAGAATATATGTTTTTCTTGCGAGAGTGTAGGAAAAACGTTTTATTTGTACAATATACGTCTACATTTTTAAAATTCCATACCAAAACTTTTTAAAAGAAAACTTTATTTATTGAATCTATTAAATGTTAAAAGTACATCGATAGCGTAATTTAAGATTTTTTGGTTTAAGAAATCTTTTCCCGTTTCACCCTATTCAAAAAAGTTTTGTTTATTTGATTTAAATATTTATTTTAAAAACTCAATGTATTTCAATAAATCTTTAAACAAATATTTAATAACATATTTATATTGTTACATTGAGTTTAGTTATTGTAGTTTGATTACAGGTGTATATTTATTAAAAATTTATACAATGGCAATATTAACACTTTTTATACATTTTTTAGTTGAGGTTTTAAAAATTTATCGGTATATGGATCTTCTGATTAGTGATTATATTAATATTATTTCTGTATAATGTCGTACTTGAATTAGAAAGATTTATTGTAAGAGAGCGCCCACAAAACGAAAATGTTAGTTGTGGTAATAAATTGTAGATGTCAACAAGTAATAAATATTAAGTTGTATATATGTTAATAATAGAATAAATTTGAATTAATTCTGACAGGAGCTTAAATATATCTGCTTCTTAATGCTCTTGTTTGTATCTTTTTATTTTGTTATGTGATTACTACATGGATAGGGGTGGACGTATATATGAGTGCCTGACAAGTATGTATTCCGAATTCCTTATGATAACTGTGAAATCGTTTGTACACTTTTACATTATTTGTTAAACAAAAAATTAACATATATCGTCTAAATAAATGTAATTAATCTATTATAGACTTCATCGTCGCTGTGACAGAAAATTTAATTACATTTATAATTTAACTGTATACCACAAGATTTTCATAATTATTTTATTTAATTATTTTTCTAAATATTTAATCATTTTTTTTTGTAGTTAAGAGTAATTAAAGAATAACTAATGTTTATTTATATAAAATTAATACATAATTTATATTTTGTATAAATAATTGTAATTAAATTATGAAATAAATTAAAATTGTTATAATGTAAAAATAAATATTATTGTTACTGCCGTTTAAAAGTATTTCTTTTTCTGTGTACTAATTAAATAATTAAGAGTTTATATAATGTGTGCCTTATGATCAAAATAAATTTTTTTAATTCTATTATTCATACATTTGTACTTTAAAATAGTTCGATACAGTATCCATTACTCAATAACTTACTTGTATTTGTGCTACACGTGATATGATGAAGTATAGTTTTGAAAATCTCGTGGTTTAAGATATATTGTAGACAAATAAGAAAGCCACATCTGCGCTGCATATAAATCGACTGTTTATTCTGACAAGCCTGTTGTAGATAATATATAGATATGATGTAATACTTTTGCGTCAAAAGGCAAACTAATTATAAGATTAATTTTCAGACAAATTTAACAATCATAAGTCGATAAAGACAAATAAGAAATTATCTCATTTCAAATGAGAAAAATCACGTCGAAATGGCGAGTTTGATGGAAGTCATATATGCTATTGTCATTCATTTTGGCATTATCTTAGATACGTGTAATGGCAGATTAAGCTACAGGAGGAATGCCATACAAATAAATACATTTACTAGAACAAAAATAAAGGAAGGAGAAAGAGAATAAAAGAGAGTAAAAGAGAGAGAGAGAGAGAGAGAGAGAGAGAGAGAGAGAGAGAGAGAGAGAGAGAAAGTTCAAATGATATTTTTTTTTATTTCTATTTCTATATATATGACCGTTTTCATTTCTCGCTGTATAAACAATGTAAATGCTGTTTAGATGACAAGTAACCAGCGAATAACAATCTGTTTTACACGTGCTATGTTGATAGTTAGCAGTTGCGTTTTATTCAAAATGTTCTTTCTATGTAATTTGTTTATCACATCATAATGATTAATAAATGGTATCTTTCATGTTCATGCGAATAGATCTTACGTATGAGTGAACCTTATATAGTAATTCTTATTCATTATAAATTATCGCAAACCTATATATGTTAGAATTTAATACAAGTTTTTGTGGAGAAATGTTATTTTTATAATTTATGTATTCGTCTATATGTAACACATATTTGTACATAATAAAGGGACCTCTGAAAACTGGTTTTTAGGAAATTACGTTCCTATGTCACTTACCACATGACATTTTATTTATCTTAATTGTCTTCTGTGCAATAGGAAAATACTATTTACACTATACGCGGAGGCGTCGAAACGACCTTTTATAAAATGCAAAATGTATACATGAGATCATTGGATATTTCAGGTAGAGTCCCCACCCTGACTGCTGGTCGATAAATCGACCACCCCCGCAGGCAACGTAAAGTACAATGTAAAATTTTTTTCTCATTTTCCAGGAAAACTCTAGAGGGTATTTCGATGTAATTTCTCGCGCTGAACATGAAAAAAATAGTAAAAAAATCCTAGAGATACTCTTGACCTTGAAAATCTATTTTTCAAGGTCTAATTTTTTTTCTAGCATAGATAGAATTTTTTGAAGATTTTCGTACAGTGTCATGGACTGAATAAAAAAAAAAATTCTGAAAAAAATAGCTGAGGTATCATTGATCTTAAAAATTTACATTCAAGGTCGCATTCACTTCTAAAACAAGTGCAACAAACATCTGCTACATTTGTCAAGATGTCAAGAAATATTCTGACATTCGCTCTTAGCATAACCCAGGATAACGGCGTGGACGTGGCGAAAAGGTGATCCCATTGGGGTGCTTGATTTTCGTGAGTCCCCTTGCCTCTCACGTAGGAATGATTGGCTCTACGGTAATGTCTCTTTTGTGTGATACTCTTCAAAGCATGGTGCTACACATAGAGGAGTTTCACAACTAGGGCAAATGTATGTCGTTCTACGCGGAGTCTTATGCAAAGAGCACAAGTGGCATCTTCGACTTTGTACCTTGCCACGGGAAATGGCGGCCAACTAATCGAATGGGAGAGTCATTGTAAGGAGAAATGCTTGCAGAAGATCAAATTTCAGTAATGATCTAGCAACCTGTAATCTAAATGAAGGAAATGATATAGCTTTCACGTTTCTCATTTTATACAACGCATGAGCATTGGATAGACAAAGATCAATAAGATGAAGAAAAAGCTTTCGATACCATTTCATTGTTGTTCGCACTGTTTCTAGATAATTGTCTATCAACATTATCAATACCACCCATATTTTGATTATAATCGTGGACACACCTTGGCTTTATAATATCTGTATTTGTTAGGTAACATTTTTTTCCAATTGCACAGAATTCAAGGTTGTGCACAGTTGTAAACATACGAACGCTACGTTTATCTTCCCACCTCACTGCCATCCACACATCGTTGTGAGAGACTTGTACTTCACCTCGAACTAACTTGCTTTCAAGCTTTGGCATTCCCTTTCTATTTGCTTTCACTGTACCACACATACCTGTATCACGATCGTGTAAAAATTCTACCAAAGTGGGAGATGTATACCAATTGTCTATGTATACAACATGACTTTTGATCAAACTTTTGATAATCAGTGTCTGCGCCAGTATAAACAATAAAACCCAACACGAATCCCGTCTCACAGTCTACAATCATGCATAGCTTGATGCCAAAGCGATTTCTCTTCAAAGGAATGTACTGCTTGAATCGAAGCCTACCTTTCCATAATAATAGACTTTCATCTATGCACAGATTTTTTCCTGGAGTAAGAACTGCTGAAAATTTGCTTTGCACGTGTTCTATTACTGTCTTTATTTTCACTAAAGGATGATTTTCGATTTCTTCATTATTATGAAAATGTAAACATCGTAGGATGTGAATATATCTATCGCGAGGCATTATTTGGCCGAAAATTGGAGTGTGTAGCAAAAGATCTGTGGACCATTAACTTTGTAAATCGCCTTTACAGACATGGCCCATTAGAATGGAAAGGCCTAGAAAAGTTTCCAATTCTGTTTTTGTGACAGGGGATCAAACTTTCATGTGCGAAGAACGAGTTATGGGATTTTGAGTTGCGTAACGATTGGTTTCCTCTACAATTTTTTTGAGCAAAGAAAAATCACAAAAGTAATCAAAATAATCAATTGGTGTGTTTCCTGAAAAAGAGATATTCGAATTTGAAAATCTTTGATTGATGGATAAAAATACGCGTCCTCAGACAATTCAGTTTCCTTATAAGAAAAGTCTTCCAAATTGTCTTCCCCGATGTCTTCATTTTCTGCTCCATTGTCTAAAACCTCGTTTTCCAATACTTCATTTTCTGGTTCGGACTCACCACTACTCCAAGCTTCATGTTCAGCAATTTTATAGAAGATAGAATATTACACTATTCAATAGTGTAATATTCAAACAGTGAAAATAGTAAAAATTATATACTGTGCAAATCCTGGAGACTAATAAGTTATGCATGAGAAGTACCAATCTGCATCGTATTATAAATTTATAAATATGAATGAATACAAAATAAATTAATTTTTTGAGATTAAAATATTTTTGAAGATTAGACGAGTTTCTGCAATAAGTCATGACATTTATTTTGTACCCAGTTGACGAAAAACAAAGATATACCAACTCCCAGACCGAAATAGTAAAAAATGAATGCCGCAGCATTTTATGTAACCTTCAAAAATAAGGTTGAAGCTCGATATTTTGTTTTGGAAACTAAAATTTCATCGCGAAATAGACATTTTCATGAACAAAAATAATTTTAGGATATTTTTACTTTTTTCCCGTTTTGACCTCATCAATAACGCTAAAAAGCTAGATTGAACTTTCGCTTATGCAAATAAAATACAATATGACCTTGACTGTAAATTTTCAAGGTTAAGGATACCGCAGTGATTTTTTAAAGTATTTTTTATAAACAGTATATAAAATTACGAAAGAAATCACTCTAAAATTCTCGCTTCTACTAGGGATGAAATTTGACCTTGAAATACCTATTTTCAAGGTGAATAATATTTTGAGGAAGTATAAAACTATTTTATATACATTCAAAACATCAAAATTGATCTAAAAACATTAAATATATTGTGTATTTTAAGTGGTCGATATATCGACCACCCCCGCAGTCAAAAGGTTAAATGTAAATACTAAAGAATATACAAAATGTATACTTGAAGTTGGGGATATTATCATTGGAGTGAGTGTAACTGAAGTAATAAACGAAAGTGTAACTGAGGGAGAAAGAAATGTTAATAGGAAGCAGGAAACGAAAGTAGGTGACAGTAACTCTGATAGGGAAGAAATATATAAGGTAGGGAGAGGTGTAACTATGATAAACTTTGTAAAATCAACAGGACAAGATACATAAAGTGTGATAAATGAAAAAAGATACGAACCTATAGAAACTGTTTTTGATGCAATAGATAAAATACCACTGAACAATAGTTTAAGAAGAACGTAACTGGTATGAATGTAAAAAAGTATAAACAAAATAATGAAATCAGAATGTCGTATGAAGATTTGAATTATATAGGAAATAATAAAGCCATACTGTATTTTGACAGAGATATTAGGGGTAAACAACTTTTTATTAATTCAATGTATTCTATTAAACAACAGATTGTGGATGATATTGTATTTACATCCTCATGCATCCTCATAATATCCTCATGGTTATGAAAGAATTGCTTTTGCGAGAAAAATGAATGCAACTACGAAAAGTTGCACAACAGCTAGAGCCATGCTAATAAGGTATTGGTAGTGAGTCTTCTCACTGACTAGTATACTGGTGATACTATAGTAGAGGAGGGAGGAGCCACTGTTCTATATATTAATATATATGATTTTAGTCTTAGTTCAGTTTTAGGTTAATTTTTATTTAGCTGTAAACATTTATTGTATTAGTTTAACCACACCTATGCACAGATATTTAAAGTTTATCTCTGTAGGAGTTACTACGTTTATTATGTAAATGTAATGTATACTTTGTGGACTAAATAAATAAATCTAAAATAAATAATTAATTGCAAATAATGAAAAAATTTGATTATATTCATTAAAACTTTTAAATTATGGTTCAGTTATCTCTATTTTATAAACTACAAGAAATATGGTTTAGTTTTTATATTATCTGCATATTATCAATATTGCAATACAAGTAATTTTTATATATAATACAAGTAAGTATAATAATATATCCTCTACAAAAAAGTTCTACTGCCAAAATACCCCAAAATATAAAATAAAATAATTACTGTCAAATTTCCCATAATAACTAAAAATCAATAACAAATCCTCTACAAAAAAGTTCTTTTGCCGTACTCACTCACCTTCGTACTACGTCTGACCCGCATGGACTTACCCACGCAACCAATCGTCCACGTTCCCACTCATCCACACGCAGACGCTAATGCTCTCCTCTATACATATGCACGCAATTCCCAAACATACTCGACCACACACATACATAATCCCACGTATCTCCCGCGTAAAACTCGAAACTATGGGGCACATGGTACCAATATATTTACCACTGTAATTGCAGAGGTATTAGAAACACATTTACGTACAATTGTAAATACGTTGGCAATACAATGGCAATGCTACATATTGCAATGTTAGTGCAATATATTTTGCAATTTTTCAAAGTCGAAACTATTGGATATATTATACCAATACATTGGCGAGTACAATTGCAAAAGTAGTTGAAAGACATTGATAAATAATTGTATATATATAGGTAATACATTGACACTACTACGCATAGCAATATTATTAATAATTTTTTTCAATATTTTATATATTTATAAATTTATAAAAATGTTGGTTATATTTTTTTGTTATTAAATTTTAATTTAATTTTTTTACTTATTAAGAGTATAGCTTTTAAAGAAATTTTTAATAGAATTTTTCGAAGCCATGTTGTATTAAAACAACACTATAATAAGGAATTAGTTAAAACTTAATTGTTTAATAAACTCTATAATTATAATAATTATGTTAATGATGTAGATGGTAGTTGTAAAATTATAACTTTTATTCAAACTCCAACACATTTACAGGTTCGCATATATAACATAAGTTATCGCATTTAACGTGAAAACAAATATTTTTTATATTATTAACCTCTATCATAGTAATTGAACTGCACTCGTTTATACATTCATGAATATACCTTAAACTACCTCCTGGTATATTTGCAGAAAAGAGATTTACAGTTTCAAATTTTTTAATGCATGCGTAATTCCTTCCTGAACATTTACAAATTTTTTTACAATTACAATTTGTAACACGAATATATTTTTGAATGCTTCCAAATTGTACAATTGAGTTTTCTGTATATGACACGATAATATCCATACAGAAGGGGTAAGACGAGAAGTAATTGAAGAAAAGAGAGAAAAAAATGTGCTTGTAGAGAAGGCAAGACAAGGAGAGGTAGAAAAACCAGAAAATGAGAGACAACGCGAACTGGAAATAGAAAGAATTGAAAAATTAGAGAATTGGAGGGAAAGAGAAAGAAACAGCGATATGTTACTTCGCAGAGAAAAAAGCCGAAGTAGATTATCTAGTGATGATAATAGTGTAAGTAGCTATAATATAAATTACAGTTGCAAATCAATTGCACGATAGTAGAAATTTTTTATCGATGTTTCAAAAGCAATTTTTTCCTTAACTTATTTTTAAAATTTTAGTATAAAATAATTAAATAAAATACATATATAATAATATCGGTCTCTCCGAACTAAATGCTTTACTTTTAGAATAAAGCAGGCCTATCGTACTCTTTGTCCACTATGGTTGGTGGAATTTCCCAGAGCACGGCCTTTTAAAATAATTAAAAGCGTTTCGTCCTCGATCTCCAGCTTGGACTCCTCAGTAAGGAACTGGAGATCTTACCTTAGACGCCTGTCGCAAGATGATATGCGACGCCAGCAAGATGTTCTGCGGCTATATATATAAAAAATAGACGACGATCTCTCCAACGAGTGTAGAGAGATAGTCGTCTCCCTCTGGTGGTGGGAAAAGCCACCAGCCAGAGCGCGAATTTTTAGACCGTATCGCGAGTTATTTGTTACAAAATTTTCTCGTTCGGTAATATGTATATGTATATGGGTGGTTCTCTGTGACATCGAAGATGAAAAAAATAAATATTGCTATAACTGTGGGAATATGTTTTAGAGGTATCCAGTAGTTCTCCTGAATTTTTTCAGATTTTTTCTGGGCCATTATTTTAAGTTACAGAGAGTCAAAGTTGACATTTTAGCACTTTTTTGCATTATATGCCCATATTCATGAATTTTTAGCTCCCAGGGGATGCATTTTTCACTAAAAACATAAGTATGACTTTTTTTGTAAAATTTTCCGAACTTTTCATTAAAAATACTTTTAAAGACATAAATGTATGCTGTCACACTCTTGTAAGACATTTAAACCTTAAATAGTAAAAAACAGCAATTCTGCTCCGGACTCTGGTAACCTAATACTGACTAAAAGATGTCTTTTTATAGTCACAAACTGCCTAAAAATTTCCAGAGTGGGTCTAAATCATTAAGATCACTTATGGTCAAAATATCCGGGAAAAGTGCCCGAAATATTAATAGAAATGTATATTTGTTGCCTTATAACGATGAATCTAGTAGCATGATCATTGCAAAAAAATGTATGCACTTACCTTGGGATGGTAGAAAAGTATCTCCACTTGTTTCAGTATCCATCTAATCCCCTGTAAGCTGCTAGAAATACTAATATTATTATAAAATTATAAAAAATTATTTTTTAAACATTTATAATGCTGGATTTTTAGTTTTGCATCCCTTACAAGAATTATAATACTAATCTGAAGGATTACTATAAAAGTATCAACATTATTATTATTATTATTCAGCAATACATTGTTTAGATTTCACAAACTTGTCACTGTCACGTTATCATATTATTCATTATAATTATATATCCGATTTATTTATATATCTTTTGTATTAAATACGTATATTCAGTTATTGTAATAATGATGTTTATATATTTATAGTAATCCTTCAGATTAGTATTATAATTCTTGTAAGGGATGTAAAACTAAAAATTCAGCATTATAAATGTATAAAAATTAATTTTTTACATTTGTATAAAAATATTTGTATTTTTAGCAGCTTACAGGGGATTAGATGGATACTGAAACAAGTGAAGATACTTTTCTACTACTCCAAGGTAAGTGCACAAATTTTTTTGCAATGATCATGCTAATAGATTCATCGTTATAAGGCAACAAATATACATTTCTATTAATATTTCGGGCACTTTTCCCGGATATTTTGACCATAAGTGATCTTAATGATTTAGACCCACTCTGGAAATTTTTAGGCAGTTTCTGACTATAAAAAGACATCTTTTAGACAGTATTAGGTTACCAGAGTCCGGAGCAGAATTGCTGATTTTTACTATTTAAGGTTTAAATGGCTTACAAGAGTGTGACAGCATACATTTATGTCTTTAAAAGTATTTTTAATGAAAAGTTCGGAAAATTTTACAAAAAAAGTCATACTTATGTTTTTAGTGAAAAATGCATCCCCTGGGAGCTAAAAATTCATGAATATGGGCATATAATGCAAAAAAGTGCTAAAATGTCAACTTTGACTCTCTGTAACTTAAAATAATGGCCCAGAAAAAATCTGAAAAAATTCAGGAGAACTACTGGATACCTCTAAAACATATTCCCACAGTTATAGCAATATTTATTTTTTTCATCTTCGATGTCACAGAGAACCACCCATATGTATATGTAATTAGTAATTAATTCTTAATTACTTTTATACTGAGTAATTAAACTTTTTTTTAATTCTTAATTACTTTTATACTGAGTAATTAAACATTTTTTAAATTAATAATTACTTTTGGATTGAGTAATTAAACTTTTTTTAATTAATAATTACTTTTGGATTGACTAATTAAACTTTTTTTTAATTAATAATTACTTTTGTGCTGAGTAATTAAACTTTTTTTTTAATTCTTAATTACTTTTCTACTGAGTAATTAAACTTTTTTTTTATTAATAATTACTTTTGCACTGAGTAAGGATTACCCATCAGTTTTAGAGTTATTCTTAAAATTTAATACTGCTTTACCATCATCCGCTCCATTCGGAGGCTTTTTTCGATTACCACGCTTCTGGACAGTTCATTTCAAATGTAATTATTAATTTAAATAAGGTTTAATTACTCAGTCCAAAAGTATTTATTAATTAAAAAATAGTTTAATTACTCTGTACATAAGTAATTAAGAATTAAAATTAAGTTTAATTACTCAGTCCCAAAGTAATTATTAATTAAAAAAAATTTAATTACTAAGTACAAAAGTAATTAATAATTAAAATAAAGTTTAATTACTCTGTACATAAGTAATTAAGAATTAAAATAAAGTTTAATTACTCAATACTAAAGTAATTAATAATTAAAATAAAGTTTAATTACTCAGTACAAAAGTAATTAATAATTAAAATAAAGTTTAATTACTCAGTTCAAAAGTAATTAATAATTAAAATAAAGTTTAATTACTCAGTACAAAAGTAATTAATAATTAAAATAAAGTTTAATTACTCAGTACAAAAGTAATTAATAATTAAAATAAAGTTTAATTACTCAGTACAAAAGTAATTAATAATTAAAATAAAGTTTAATTACTCAGTACAAAAGTATTTAAGAATTTAAATTAATACTCATTTGACAAGTAATTTGTAATTAAATGAAGTTTCAATACCCAGTCGAAAAGTAATTTCGAATTAATATGGAGATTAATTATTAAGCCAAAAAGTAATTACTAATTAAATTTTCTCGTAATTACAATTTTTGCAACCCTGGTTAAATGTAATGTTCTTTGAATCAAATTTATGTTGTTTTACAATGTGCATACATAAGTTCTGGTAATAACAGTATAATATAATATTAAACACATTTATAGTGTAACATAATAACATTTTCATTTTAAAATAGTATATTACACACCTAGGGAGGTAAAGTATTGGTCAGTCCATAGCACATGTAAATTGATACCCGAGCCGAAGGCGAGGGGTGACCATTTTACCTCCCGTGGGATGTATACTATTTTTCACCACCAGTAGGCCGAAAATAACACATTCCTTTTTTGGTACCGGGAGGAAATGTGGTACTTTCGGTCTACGTGTGGTGAAAAAGTTTTTTTTACTTTTCAAACTTAGGTGGATAATTTGCATAGAGCAGGTCGAATTGAAACTATTATAAGGAATAGCATATTTTAACGAGTTACGGGAGGATATTTTTCCGCGATAGGCTGTTTCTGCGAACGAAGCGAGAAAAATAATAATTTTCACTACTCTAACCTAAAAATTATAACTTTAAATGTCATTTCAAGCTATCGTAATAAAAATTACATAGTTAACCTGTTGCGATGACGGAAAAAAGCTTCCTGCACCATGTCAACAATGTGATTTTCATCATAATAGCTTAAAATGACATTTAAAGATTAGAGATCGAAGTAGTAATATAGTAGTAATAAGTAGTAATAGTAATAGATTAGAGTGGTAAAAATTATTTTTTATTTTTAATTGCTTTTAACCCTTTCACTGGTGCAGCATTTTGTACTGTACGTGCCAAAAATGGTAGGACAATAAACTAAAGAAATTATACGATTAACTATGAATATAAGGCTTTTGGGGACGCAGAATCGATTTTGATGGTTATGTTTGCGTCATTTTGAATTTTTTAATTCTGACCTTAGATTCGTAATCAGCAAACCCCAAAACTCTTACACACCGAAATTGAAATGAATTGACTGAAAAATGCAGCAGTTATTCAATTTGATCATATATGATACATCGCCAGTTGTGGCACAACTTTTTTTTGATCATATATGATACATTGCCAGTGAAAGGGTTAAATACTCTTTAATATTGTGTATATTTTTATTTGTATATGTATAATAATTTTAATGACTTTTAATAAGAAAATTTTCTTATTATTCATATTTTTTCTATATGTTTTCAATAGCATTTTTAATGATTACTTTAGAGACGTAATTAGTATAGCATAATGATAAAAGAATATTTTTATGTTTATAGGATATAGATCCATTGGTGTCCTGTCGACAACCAGCTCCAGGAAAAGTGCAATTATGCAAGACTTTCCATCTCTGGATCAAACAACCCTGTTGAAAAAACCTCATATAAAATTATAAAAAAAATTTTTTTATCGTACTTCATGTGGCTTTTGCACCCGGAGTTTGCGATAAAATGCTATACATTATTTAATAGGAATCGGAAAGATTAAGCTTATAACTATAGGCTTCATAATGAACACCTCATAAAATGCGATAAAAATAAATTTGTTTATAAGGTTTTATAAGAATAAACGTGTAACATAAAAGAGCATAAAATAGTTTATCGGAGTATATCGGGTACACATTTATATTTAAATATTTTGTATTTGTATTTACCGGGCATTATAAGGATTTGTCACCTTTCACGTACTTATATATCAATGCTTTTTCACTCTAAAGCTTATAGTATTTAATAATGAAAAACCCGAACATGAATGAATTATCTATAGTTCTATTTCAGGTAATACAAAATGATATATTCTTAACAAGTGGATTTCTATCGAGATTTTAACAGTTATTATCTTATAGAGCATACAAAAATATAAGGTTAAATAGGGCGTTTCACAATAACTGCCAAGTAACTGGCTATATGACCTTACCAGCATATTTCAATATTATATAACAACTTACCTGGTACCTTTATAGGGATTTATGACGATCGACGCATGAAATGGGCGGTGTGGGCAGGCGGCCCTAACGACTTAGTACCACAATGTAACGCCTGAGGGCGCATCTGTAGTTAAGCGAGTGAACTAGTAATATCGCAACATTCGCGATAGAGAGTCAGTCGCGTCTGAACCTTCGACGCATGAGTCCGCCTATTGCGGACGAGAGCCAAATAAAGCAATTATTAACTATACATTTGTTGTAGATTATTACCTCGCACTCCATCCTCTCGACCTGGCAACGCGGACGTGTGGGGCCGCGTAAACGGTGTATAATACACATACACACCTCCCCACAACTGGTGACCCCGACTGTTAATCAGCACGAGCGGCGTGGACACACCGAGCGGACGAGCCAGCGGCCGATACGAGATCAACCGGTACGCAGCGTGCCGACCGCTATTTTGTGAGTCCAACAGCGGCGAGATATCGCCTGCGTCGCAGAAGCTGAGAAACGAGGACAGCCAGACTTTCGAGCATCGCTTCTTTCACAGACAGCGTCATGGAGGTATAATGCGAGCGTAAATTGCGAACCGGCCGATGACGAAAAATTGATCGACCGGTATAAAGGCAAGACCTCATGGTGCGTTATCATCAATATAACTGCACCAAGGTCAAAACCATCGCCTTCGCGAGAATTGAATAAATTGAGGCGATGGTCATTAAGTAATTAGTAAAAAAATAAACAATAAATAAATTCAGTCGAAGTTCAAGGACACCGGATAATTTCATCAAGAAAAATTACGCAATTCCATAATTTTTATTTAAGTAACTTTACGACGGTGTCACACAAACGTACGAATGAAAATAGTTGGTTTGATGCATAAAATGATGCAAAATAAATTCGAGAAAAACGCAGAACGAGCAACAAATGCTCGCCGCGGTCATTCGTACGGGGTTAGGAATTTTCGACATTGCGGCGCGAGTTGTTCGGCGTAGGCCGTAGCTTGTGCCATTCAGCTAAGGTCGCGACCTTGTTATAGTTTGGTAACTAGCAGGCAGCTTGCGCAGCAATGCGAAAACAAGTAAATAGCTAGAGTCAGGCGAAACAAGCGCGAAGGTACATGAGCAATAATTAGATTTACAGCGAAGATTATGGTATCTGCGATATACCCGTAGGGCAATCCTGTAAGCTCATGTACACAACGAAAAGACGTAGAAAAGAGTCAGGTTTTGTAGGAACATACGAGTGGCCACAGCCATTATTAGAGAAAGAAAGTAATTCATATCTTCGTAACGGCAAGCAATTTAGACCGGCGAAAATGGAAAACGCGATAAATTCGGGCGCAAATAATAATTCCACCGATATGGAAATAGAACCCGATAACCAAAATTTAGAAATCCTACGTAATGAAAACACTGAACTCCGAAACAAAGTCGAGCAATTAACGCGCTTAGTTGAACAACAATTTCACGCAAGGTCAAACAATAACATAGCTAGTCAAGTACCAAACATTAGTTTACCGGATAATCGAGACGGATTAGGCCTACCAAATGTAAACACTAGACAATCACAAGGACATAACGACGAACGTTTATTTACTTTCGGACTAAATAGTATAGAATTTGCACGCGGTTCACAAGAAAGTAATTTTCCAAGATTTAATAATAATTCACAATCTAATGCTCACAGATCAAGGTCAATTAATATTAAATTTCAATCGTTTTGGCGGCATGAGCCAGTAGCATGGTTTTCCAGGCTAGAATCGCAGTTCGAGGACAATAACATCATTTCTGACAAAGTTAAATATTTTAATTTATTAAAGAATTTAGGCGACGAAATATCTCGCGAAAACCTCGACATCCTGAAAGCTCTGCCGGCAGACAATAAATATCAAGCAGCTAAAATAGCATTTTTACGGAAATACACGGAAATTCCGGAACAGAAATTGAATAGGTTTATGACAGATGTTAAATTGAAAAATAGGAGACCTTCCGCGTACTTCAATGAACTAGTTGACGCCGCAAGCGAGTTAATGCCGCGAAAATCAGTTATCAAATTATGGGCAAATAGAATCCCAACTAATATCGCGTTGCATATTCAAGACGAGTTGTCTAAGGGCGACGAAGTAAAAATTTTAGAAAAGGCCGATTCGATCTTCGATATTTTGCAAAGAGATTCTCAACGCGTGGATGCGATCAATGCTATATCTGATATCTCCGTATCAGAACCCGAGGTATCGGCCGTGCATGTAGGTAAAAACAACGCCAACCGCGAGAGTGTTAGAAATCGGGAGAATGGTAATAAAACGCCAAATCAGGGACGTCAGTTCCAGCGCGGACGCGGTAGATCGCGTAGCCAGCCGAATGATAACAACGGGAGAAAGGATCGGAGTAAATCGCCGAAGCGCAATTGGATACGCAAAGGTCACTATCAATACGGTGAGAAATCTCGTTATTGCACAACCGGGTGCACGTACAATAAACGGGACGTGAATAAGGAGAATAAGCATACGGGACAGACGGGCGAAAAAACCGTCGCAGCGATTACGAATTCGGAAAACTAATTGCTCTCGGCGTTGCGGAGGCAAAGACGCCGGGAAGCTCGTCAATTCGTCTCCATGTTATTGATAAAAATACGCGCGATGTATATTTAATAGATACGGGTGCTGAAATTTCGGTCGTACCAAGACCAGCGGGATGTAAGAGAAAGCCACTAGCACTTCAGTTGCACGCGGCAAATAATACGCGAATAATGACTTATGGTTTTACGAAGCGCACTGTAGACTTCGGTTTTAGAAAGGCAATCGATTGGCAATTTGTAATAGCCGACGTGCCTTACCCGATACTCGGGGGTGACGCGATCGTACACCACTACCTGATTCCCAACTTAAAGTTAGGCAGGCTGGTCAAAGGTGACACGGGGGAATACGTATGCGGTAATACGCGAAGCGCGAACGTGTACGCAATCTCAATAGTGAGCCCCGATCACAAATACGCGGAAATATTAAATAAATTCCCGGAAATTATCGGCTTAGACAAACCTGTAAAACTCGCAAAATGCGGAATAGAGCATCACATCGCGACTCAGGACCCACCTATTTATCACAAGGCTAGACGGCTTAACGTAGAAAAAACAAGAGCTGCTAAAGCAGAAATAGAGAAACTGTAAAGCAGGTGTTTGTAGACCGTCTGATAGCCCGTGGGCGTCACCAATACACATGGTAAAAAAGAAAAACGGAGATTGGCGATTATGCGGAGATTATCGTAAACTCAACGCAATAACCATTCCGGATCGTTACCCCGTACCGCAGTTACATGACTTCCCAAATTTTTTAAATAACAAAACTATTTTTACATCGCTAGACTTATACAAGGCGTTCCACCAAATACCGATTGCGCCGGAGGATGTGAAAAAAACCGCAATTATAACACCCTTCGGGCTCTACGAGTATTTAGCTATGGGCTTCGGCTTCAGGAATGCGGGTCAAACATTCCAGCGATACATTAATAAAGTGTTGGGTGACTTGGAATTTCTTTTCGTCTATTTAGACGACATCTTAATAGCTTCGCGGAACGAGAAAGAACACAAATACCATCTAAAAGTAGTAATGGAAAGGTTGAGAGACGCGAATTTAAAATTAAATCTCGATAAGTGTTCGTTCGGAGTTAAAGAACTCGATTTTCTGGGATATAAGGTCAATAAATTCGGATTTAAGCCTACCGACGCGAAAATAAAAAGTATCTCTGAGTTTCCGCGACCACGCACAGTCAATGAATTGCAAAGGTTTTTAGGTATGGTGAACTTTTATAAGAAAAGTCTACCACGTGCCGCGGAACAACAGCGTCCGTTACATCGACACTTAAAAGGTTCTAAAAAGAAGGACAAACGAGTAATTGAATGGGACGAAGAAGATGTTAAAGCCTTCGATAGAATAAAAAAGAGTTTGATTGACGTCTCGTATTTGTCTTTTCCGAAGGAGAACGCGGAAACGCGCATAGTGTCCGACGCGTCAGATGTAGCAATGGGAGCCGTGCTAGAGCAAAAAATAGACGGGAATTGGCGACCCTAAGCCTTTTTCTCAAGAAAATTTAATAACGCGCAAGCTAAGTACTCAACTTACGATCGCGAATTAACAGCGATTTATGAAGCTATTAGGTATTTTTACTATTTCGTTGAGGGCACGAGTTTTGTCATTCTAACGGACCATAAACCGTTAATTTACGCGTTAAAACAAAATACGGATAAAGCTCCGGTCAGACGTGAGCGTCAGTTGGCATATATCAGCCAGTTTGACACGCGAATTGAGTATATTAAAGGTGACGATAATTCGGTGGCGGATAGTTTATCACGCGTTGACGCGAGTACTGATCACACTCAAATCACAAAGAATGATGCTAATTCGTCCGTCGACAAAAACGTTGCCGATAAAGAAACTCACGTAGACGCGTTTATGTTTCCGACCGTGTTTAGCCTCGAAAAATTGCGTGAAGAGCAAATAAAAGACGATGAGTTAAAGGAGATTCTTAATAATCCCACACTCTCGTTGAAACTAAAGAAACTAACGTGGGGGAGTAACCATTTAGACTTCTACTGCGATACGTCACGTGATTCGTTGCGTCCTTACGTTCCGAAATCCTTACGCGAAGAAATTATTAAATTATTTCACGATCCGGCACATCCGAGCGCCATAGCAACCGATAGGATGGTTAGGCAGCACTATGTTTGGCCGGCGATTAGCAAAGATATTAAACGCTGGTGTAGAAACTGTATTTCGTGTCAACGTTCGAAAATCTCGAGGCATAATAAGTTTATGCCAGAGCGGTTTATCACACCAGACGAAAGGTTTATGCACGTACATATAGACCTAGTAGGACCTTTACGCGCCTGCAATGGGTATAAATATATCCTCACCATGATCGATAGATTCTCGAGATGGCCTGAGGCGATCCCTTTATACGAGACCTCGGCAGCAACAGTGGCGCGAGCGTTTTACGATAATTGGATAGCGCGGTATGGCGCACCAGCTAATATAACCTCTGACCAGGGCAAACAATTCGAGTCTAGGTTATTTAATGAATTATTACAATTAACGGGCATCAAAAGAATTCGCACTACACCGTATCACCTAGCGTCTAACGGTATGGTAGAAAGATGGCACCGCGACCTCAAAGCGGCGATAATGTGCCACGCAGATAATGCAGATTGGGCAAGAGTACTTCCGACGGTATTACTAGGCCTCAGAACGCGCGTTAGATTAGAAACGGACGCGTGTCCAGCGGACTTTGTATTCGGAAAGTCTCTGCGCATTCCCGGAGAATTATGCGTCTTCGACGAATTCAAAGCCGAGAATAGCGCGTTTTTGAACGAATTCTGCGACTACATGCGAAGAGTCAGGGCCGTACCGGTAAAATACAAAAATAAATCGCGCCCATTCGTATATAAAGACTTGAAATCCTGCACACACGTTTTACAATTAACTAAATGTATTAAGCCAGCGTTAGAAAGACCTTACACGGGACCACATCGGGTAATTGATCGATCCGAAAACGGACGTACTTTTACGATCGAAAGAAATGATCAAAACGTAGTAGTAGATGCCGAGCACTTAAAGCCAGCATATTTCATTCGCGCTGAGGTGACAGACAATGTAAAAAATAATCAAAATGACATTGACAATGGTAAAAACGATGTTAGCAATCAGAATAAACATATTGATGACGACGATGATAATACCGTCAGAAATTTTGATAATCAAAGCGATACTGTCATTGGCAATAGCGCAAATATCGTAATTACCACAGCGCAAATTCACGCAGAAGCGGATAAAGAGAATAGTGTTGGCGATCAATTAGCAGTTAACACGCAAAGGAAGGCCAACGACACTACAGCTTATGACCATGATGTGAGAGCATCAGATAATATTTTAACGAACGGAGATAATTCCATTAATTTCGATATAAATAATGACTCACGCAAATCAGCGGATATCATGCGAAATAGAAATAAAAATGTAGTAAAAAATAAAATTTTAGTAGATAACGCGAAGACGAGTCAACCGCGAAATGTAGTTTTTGATTCGAACGAAAGAAACGCGGAACCGCTTGCAAATTTGCAACCTACTGTGATAAAAAAGAAAAAATTTATTCCTAGTATTCTAAAAAGAAACAAAAAGACTGAAAATGTAGACTGTATAGGGTCACGCGTATCTACTGTAAAAATAAGAAAGAATGTTATGTTCAGACTGTTTTAGGAAAAAACTATTAACAGAGAAACTATGATAAATGCAAACAAGACTGACTATATCAATTGTATAGAATCTCGCGCATTCACGAATACTGTAAAAAAGCGTTTAATCCAAAGACTGAAAAAACTGTGATATATAATTAGTAAGACTGAGTATAACGAGAATAGTATAACAATATAATTTCGATAGTAAAGATCTCAGTAACGAAAATGTTTACGAGAATCGGTACCTCGCTATTTACATTGCGTAGGGTAAGCCCGTGCTTTGTTCAGTAGATATTTAGTTACGATAAGAGACAAACAATAGGTTAACATTTTGAGTCATTTAGAATAGAAATAGACAGATGTAGCTGTGACACCGCACTCAAAAGAAGCGATTGTTATTTAATTAACAATGTAAAGAAACTGTGAACTGCACAACTGCAGTAGTAGCATTAATCACGTAAAGATTTTTTACTGCGCACGATTGTATAGCATGGGTGAATAAGACCTTAAATAAAGTGTACGTTTATACCGTAGCAAAATTGTTTAATCTGGATTTTCCAGAATTTGCGTTCAACGCACAGTTAAGGATATGCGATTGTTTAACTAGTTGTAAAGCGTTAATGAATGACGAATGTTTAGAACTAATGTTAATTACTTCAGAATCGTTAAAACGGTTATTGTTGTTAAGCGTATTGTGATTAATGTATAAAGACTGTTAATTACTTTTGTAAAAAGAATAAATGACTCTTAGGGCCTTTTTTCACAAGAATTTCAGTCAAATTTCGACCTCGCTGCATTTCATGCAGGTCGACATTTAGGGGGGAGCACTGTGGGCAGGCGTCCCTAACGACTTAGTACCACAATGTAACGCCTGAGGGCGCATCTGTAGTTAAGCGAGTGAACTAGTAATATCGCAACATTCGCGATAGAGAGTCAGTCGCGTCTGAACCTTCGACGCATGAGTCCGCCTATTGCGGACGAGAGCCAAATAAAGCAATTATTAACTATACATTTGTTGTAGATTATTACCTCGCACTCCATCCTCTCGACCTGGCAACGCGGACGTGTGGGGCCGCGTAAACGGTGTATAATACACATACACACCTCCCCACAGGCGGCTTGCCTAACGCATCGTACCTGGCTTTGCCAGTCAAAAAGTAACCGCTATTGAATCGCTTATCGCATTTTATGAGGTATTGCTGTATTTACTAGTTACAACCAATAGGCATGTATCTGCATTACAAATAATTAATGATTTTTCATTATTGAAATTTATCGGGTTGAAAAGGACATTTCACTATAAAGTCGAGCATTATTTATCCGAATCTACTGGTATATTCTAATATTGTCAAGCAACCTATGTGGTTCGTTTATAGGGTTTAATCAGTATTGTCACATAAATCAGCGGTTTGATTACAGGATCTTATCGGTTACGCCTGTCGTAGAAGCAACCGCTATTGAATCGTTTATCGCATTTTATGAGGTATTGATGTATTTACTATTTACAACGAATAGGCATGTATCTGGATTAAAAATAATTAAAGATTTTTCATGATTGCAATTTATCGGGTTGAATAGGACATTTCACTATAAAGTCGAGCATTATTTATCCGAATCTACCGGTATATTCTAATATTGTCAAGCAACCTATGTGGTTCGTTTATAGGGTTTAATCAGTATTGTCACATAAATGAGCGGTTTAGTATTACAAAAACACGGAATAGTCGATTACATTTTTGGCGGGAAATTTGTATTTCTCAAGTGGCTTTTGTGTTACTAAGAACACATAGAAATAGTGTAAAATTGAAATATTTTTTCTAAAAAATAGGTTAATATGTTTTCATATTAGAAAAATAATGAATTATAAACTTTATTACAAGAGAATAAAGATTACATACTAATTCCGTAACAAATTCTGAATTATTTTAAATGTTAACATGAATCATAGAATCATACAAAAGATTAACAAAATTGAAATACTTTATTGAAATTAAATTTAATATTTCTTTCCCTAGCGGAAATAATCATATGCGAATAATGTTTATAAATACTTAATAAAAGTTATTAGCTTTTATTAGATTTTATTAGATTTTTGTATTTCGAAAATATCGTGAAAAACGATAAAATGACACTAATAGTAACTGTTGCATTTTCCTATAATTAACTGTTTTTAGTTGTTTCTAAGTGATGTATGCAAAAAAACAAAAGCTATTAATAAAAGATTGCTATTGGTAAATATTCATAAAAATTCTAAATACTTATTTACTGTATATAATAATTTAAAAAAGTTATTAGTAAGTTATTAGCTTTTTTAAACTCGCACATTTCTTTTACTTTTGAAAAAAACCTAAAAGCTAATAAAATCTAGCAAAAGCTAAGAAGAGCTAATAAAAGTTATAAATTCTAACTAACTATTAACAGAGTCCAAAATCTGCATATTATAAATTGATTATAAAATTTATTAGCTTTTCTTAGCTCTTTCTGGAAAAATAAATTTCCGTCTGGGTTCGTGTTTATTACTAGCTCACTGTAGAAAACCACTATCTTTACTTTCATGAAGAATAACATTGAAAAATATTTATTATTAAAGGGCACAAAATTAAGAATACCTGCAAGTGTCACTCGAGTCTGACAGTTATTTCTATAACCATTACTAAAGTAGTTAAATATATAGGAATATTGAATATTGAGATATTTGTTCTAAAAGTTCTGTTAATATTTTTTTTATTTTTAAAAAATAATGAAGAATAAACTTTTATACAAGAGTATACTAATGAAAGAATACATATAAATGCCGTTACACATTCTGAATTATTTTACAGAGTTTACTTGAATCAGTGAATCGTATAAGAATTATTATATTGGATAAGTTTATATAAAATAAATTTAATAATTCTTTGATTTTCATTAGTAGCATTATAATAGAAAACTTTTACCTTTACTTGCATGAAGATTAACAATAAAAAATATTTATAACTAAATAATTCAAAATTAAGATTACACGCAACTGTATCAGATATATATATGTATATATATATATATATATATATATATATATATATATATGGGGTATTCCACGTAAAGTGGTCCGATCAAAATTTTAAAATGCACCCAAATTTAGGTACACATTGCAAATGTTTTTCAGAATACAGAAAAAAATTTTTAGGTATTGGAATCTATTTGCTCAAAAGTTATTCTAACCTCAAAAAGTGAATTTTTCCACGTTTTTTTCAACACCAACTGGGTTTACCGCTATTTAACTCAAAATCTATTAACTTTTCTTATAGAACATTATATGTAACATTTGTTGCTAATAATGTCTAGAATTTATCCTTCTGGGTTAGATTTTCTAATCTCAAGGTCAATGTCACAAAAAGCACATGTCAATATTCAAATTCAGAAAAGCGTAAGTGCGCCACAATTGATTTTTTTATCCAAAAGTCTAGAAGAAAGCTTGGAGCAATACCTTTCAAATGGTCTGTAGCATTTTTGGGACCTTCAATCCTGTAAAAAGTTATGATAGTTTAAAGAAAAACAAAAAATTTACAAAAATTAACTTGGTAATTCCCATTTAAATTTTTAAAAAAATTTTGTGCTTTTTTAAATTATCATAACTTTTTACAGAATTGAAGGCCCAAAAAATGCTGCAGACCATTTGAAAGGTATTGCTCCAAGCTTTCTTTTAGACTTTTGGATAAAAAAATCAATTGTGGCGCACTTACACTTTTTTTATGTTGAATATTGACATATAGTTTAAGTAACATATTGACCTTGAGATTAGAAATTCTAACCCAGAAGGATATATTCTACACATAGTTGGCAACGAATGTTACATATAATGTTTTATAGTAAAAGTTGATAGATTTTGGGTTAAATAGTGATAAACCCAGCTGGTATTGAAAAAAACTGGTAAAAGTTCACTTTTTGAGGTTAGAATAACTTTTGAGCTAATAAATACCAGTACCTAAAATTTTTTTTCTGTATTCTGAAAAACATTTGCAATGTGTGCCCAAAAGTGTCACACGAGTATCGCTGCAGCATTAATAAATTAAGTACACTTATGTAATTCGTATTATTGTTGGCGCAGCCGATACAACCCGATAGGCCGTCTGTCCCTTACATGCGTCGAACCTCGTAACACCTTATAAAGACGTCAAACTTTCGAAAACCGGATACATGCCTATTTGGTATAAATAATAAATACGGAATTGCCTGGTAGAATGGGATTAGCAATTTGATTAAGATTTGTTATTACTGGCGCAGCCGGTAGTAACGAATAGGTCGTATGCCTAATACATGCGTCGATCCTCGTAGAACCTTATAAAAGAACTGTATTGATTGGTTTAAAATTATGGAATTTAACGGTAGGCACCAACAGCTGTTAGTGGACAATATAGTGAAAAGTCTTATAGAACCTTATTAATTCCATGCATACGTATACGTCAAATACTCGAAAACCCGATACATGCCTATTTGTTATAAATAATAAATACGGAATTGCCTGGTTGAACGCGATTAGCGATTTGATTAAGATTGTATTTATGGATGTCTCAGCTCATACGATCTGGTAAACGAACCGCCCATTTATTTTGTTGATCATCATATTGTACTATAAAATGTTTTTTTCTTTTGTGAGGTATATCTTATAAAATACTATAAGCATTTATTGTATAGTATGGTATGAGGTTTTTGCACCCGGAATTCCTTATAGAATCGAATTATAAACCTACTATTAGAAAGCAAAAAAAGATATAAACATATTCAGTATTTCCATGATAAGAGCTTATTAAATTTTTTATCGGGAAATGTGTATGAACTATAATCTTTTCATAGTCATTTCTTTTATTATAGAACCCGATTAATATTTTCTTGGATGCACTTGTGTAATTCATGTAGTAAAACATCTATATAGGCATATAATTTTTCAATCAATTTATTACGATATATGCCGATTCTGAATTCATATTGGTAAAGTGAATAGATGTCTATAAATAATTAAATGAGCATATCTCTATAAAAGCCTATAAATTTATTAGTCTCATAGAAACTAATATATCTTTTACCAGGTAAAACTTATAAAAACTAAATTTCGGAACTTGTGATTCGTAGCTGTGAGGATTTCATTATAGGTACCGATAAAAAAGAAATCGCCCGATATATTACTATAAAATTTTTATCGGCACCCCGATTCAATGTGCTATTATTTTATCGGATTTTATAAGGTCTTTTCAACAGGAAAAGTGATCTTATATATTTAGAAAGATATTTAGAATCACCCCGGGAACGGACACGAAAACTACTGAAAATTTTAGTTGGAAGGCAAAATTTAAAAGAAATGTGTGCTAGAGGAAAATCCAAATCAACACGCCCAGTACCCAGTGATATAATGACTGCAGTTGAATGTATTTAATTTAATTTATTAATTTTTAAAGTTGATAACACTGCTAATTTTAATTACATGTCTCTTATCGAGTAATGTACACTTAAGTTTTCTAGTTCTATAATTAGTTAAATATTGGTTATAGTATTTTATATCAATAATAAGATAATTAATGATAATTTAAATGTATTTTTCCAAATAAAATTTGGTTATAAATTAATATGCAATTTACTTATCTATCATTATAGTACATTATGATACGAGTGCGCGATACAAGCGAGTTACGCACGAGTTGATTTGATTCATATATTGGCAAAACATAAAATATATATCGCAAAAATTATAAATATATAAACATATAAAATATTGGAAACATCTATTAATAATATTGCTATGCGTAGTAGTGTCAATGTATTACCAATATATATACAATTATTTATCAATGTCTTTCAACTACTTTTGCAATTGTACTCGCCAATGTATTGGTATAATATATCCAATAGTTTTGACTTTGAAAGACTGCAAAATATATTGCATTAACATTGCAATATGTAGCATTGCCATTGTATATACAATTGTACGTAAATGTGTTTCAAATCCCTCTGCAATTACAGTGGTAAATACATACCATGTGCCCCATTCGCTCTTTAACACTCACTCAGCCACACTTACATACATACACGCTTATAAACACACACACACCCGTGCCGGGTTTGCTGGTCTCGCATCGTGGCGCCTCCCCAAGTGGTGGATAGGGGAATGCTTTCCAGATATGGATGGTACCGAAAAAATCAAATATTCGGGGCGAACCAAAACCAGATAGGGGAAGGCACCCCGAAATTAAACCAATTATGGATAGTGAGATTAAAACAACACTACCCCAAGCGGCCACGGCAGTTCTGTCCAATCCCGCCACTGATTCCGATCGGGTGAAAGCCCCGGTGGTCAGTGCTGGTCCCACGGATTTTGGGGGGGGGGCCAAACTCACACCGTTAAAATGGTAAGTGCTGCGGAGGTTGGTCACTCGGCCTCTGTAGCATCAAATGCTACGTGTGACCTGCCCTCGACTGGGACGCTGACAGAACTTTCCTCCGTCTGCGTGAGAAAATAGACACCCTGGTGGAGTTTGTTCTGAATAAGAAAAACATCCACAAAGAGCTGAAGCGTAAGGCGAGAGCAATAAGCAGGGCTCTTAAGGGGATGTCTGAGCTATAGCCTCCATCAAAAGCCGCTCGATCTCACTGCTTCGAATGGCGCTGTAGTCAGGTGTCGATTTCTACGATAAACGTACTTAAAACATAAATTATAAATTTTGCAGCTACATAGAGCTGTTGAAAGATACTTTCCCCCCTAGCTGTAACTAAAATTAAGGTAATTGTAATATTACTCTTGGCAGCAAATGTTTATTTTTTTAAAGAAATGTGAAATACGTTGCGTGTAGCATTACGGCAGATATAGACTCAATGAATACCGGACGTATTTCACATTTCCTTAAAAAAATAAACATTTGCTGCCAAGAGTAATGTTACACTTACCTTAATTTTAGTTATAGCTAGGGGGGAAAGTATCTTTAAACAGCTCTATGTAGTTGCAAAATTTATAATTTATGTTTTAAGTACGTTTATCGTAGAAATCGACACCTGACTACAGCGCCATTCGAAGCCGCGAGATCGAGCGGCTATCAACGGAGGCTATGGCTCCGGCATCCCCTTAATGAATACGCGCGGGTGAGCAGTGCTGTGTGCTCTACAGCGCCGAGAATTAAAATGGCAGATGCGCGTAAGGATGGAGTGTGCCAAACGTCGCCCAGCTTCCGCGCTGCAGATCGTCAAAGGAGGCCGGTGGAGAGGGAAAGGCCCTCACCACCTCAGCATCCTCCGGAGAAAAGGAAGAAGGGGTCGAAGCAGCCCACTAGCAGGAATGGGCCAGCAGATGCTTCGACATCCGTTCCTAAAACCGGTGGGAACCAGTCAAAGGTCCCTGACAGGGCTACTGTAGTGCGCAAGGGCAAAAAAAAGAGGCTCAGCAAAATACGCAGCAGAAGAAAGCCAAGGATGTCGGAGGACCGCCAAAGGTGTCCAAAGAACCTAAAGCGGTCGTAAAACCAGGTAGTCTTGACGCCATTGAGATTCAAAGTGTCAGGAGGGCGAGCCTATGCCGACATCCTTCGGCAAATATGGGCCGCGCCAAACCTCAAGCCGCTGAGAGAAAGAGTCTCCCGTATCCGGCGTACCAGAGGAGAAGATCTGCTGATTGAGCTTGGAAGACCTGGCGTAGGAACTCAAGACCTCGAGGCAGGCGGTCTCGTCCACATTACGTGGGTTAGCAGAGGTCCAGATGATGACCCACAAAGAGTCTATTACTATAAAGGACATGGACGAGGCCACGTCGGCGGAGGAAGTGGCAGAGGCAATCTTTGCGGTGATTGGGCCAAATATGGTACCTTCTGGGAATATAAAGCTTAGAAGGTCGTATGGAGGCTCAGATGACCAGTGTCCTTTTTCCCGCATCGGCAGCAAAAAAGCTGCTACGGAATGGAAAGCTTCGGATAGGTTGGGTCAACTGCAGGGTTCGGCTCCGCTAGCCGATCACGCGTTGTTACCGATGCCACGAGGTCGGTCACTTCGCAAAGGCTTGCAAAAGCGCAGTCGACCGATCATCACAGTGTTTCCGGTGCGGCCAAGAGGGCCACAAAGCAGTGGATTGCGCGGCGGATAAGAACATAGCCGCACCTAGGGTTGAAGCATCTGACAGAAATGGTTCAGGGGGCTACAAATAAACCTAAACCACTGTGCTGTGGCCCAGAATCTGCTGCCACAGTTGGTCAGAGAAGAGCAGGCCGACATTGTTATCGTCAGCGAGGAGTACAGGAATCTCAGTGAATCGAAATGGGTGAGTGATGCCACTGGCAGAGCAGCCATCTGGGTATGTGGAAACATGCATATATCCGGAAAAATGGCCGCTCCCTTCCCCAATTTTACGTGGGTGGAGGTGCCGGGTATGCGAATATACAGTTGCTACCTCCTACCCAGTGATAACATCGACGGATTTCTGGGATCCCTTGATGCCATCGTTACTAGTGCAAGGGCCTCCCGATTGCCAATAGTCATCGGAGGGGATTTTAATGCCTGGGCGACAGAATGGGGCAGTACGAAAACGAATACTCGTGGTCGTACTCTCCTCGAGGCCTTTGCGATATTGGAGTTGGAGATTGCTAACACTGGAACGACTCCCACTTTTACCAAGACGGGGAGGTCGTCTATAGTAGACCTAACCTTCATCATGAAGAGAGGGTTTACCTGGAAAGTTAGTGATCGCTACACGGGGAGCGACCATCAAGCACTCGTGTACCAGCTCCAATCGATGATTAACAGGGCAGCAGGTCTGAACAAAAGCTTCCAATACAAGAGATAGGTACCGTCTACCTTCGACCGAGAAATGTTCCTCTGCTCCTTAGCAGAAGTCGCTGTCAAAGGAACACCGAAAGAACGAGCCGAGGAACTCACGCGTGCCATAATAGCGGCTTGCGATATCTCTATGGCCAGGAAATCAATTCCTCATGGCCGCCCACCTATTTACTGGTGGAATGAGAATATCGCAAAATTACGACGTGAGTGTCTGAGGACTCGTCGACTGCACCAGAAAGCTCGGAACCAGCCGCGGTACTAAGAACTAACCGCGGCCTGCGAGGAAAAACGGAAAGAGCTCAAGGCTGTTATTAAAGCGGCTAAACGCAAGTCCTGGCGCGAATTTTGCGAGGAAGTGGACCGCGATCCCTGGGGTAAGCCCTACAAAATGGTGATGAATAAGATCAAACCGAGGGGCGCCTCAATGCCATCGTGTCCACATTTTCTTGACAGAGCGGTGCACCACCTATTCCCACAACATCAGGAACGGGAAGCCGAGACAGGTTTAATTGGGACCGACAGTGCAGTCGCGCCGCCAGACATTAGCATAACCGAGCTGAAAATGGCTGCAAGGAGAATATCCATTCGTAAAGCTCCAGGGCCGGATGGAATACCTGGTCTGGCCATTAAGACCGCTGCGCTGAACGTGCCACAAATTTTTGCGGACACATTTAGTGCATGTTTTCAATTAGGATGCTTCCCAGCAAGGTGGAAGGTACAGAATCCTTCCTCGCACCGGCCACTCTGTTTGTTGGATATAGCTGGGAAGCTATTCGAGCGGGTCATGTGTACCAGGCTACAAGCAGCCATTGCACAGGAAGGCGATCTGTCCGACAATCAGTTCGGTTTTCGGAAAGGGCGCTCAACTATTGACGCTATAAGTCGAGTTGTTGAGCTGGCCACCAATGCCATTGGTGGTACTAGGAATTCTAGGCGAATGTCTGCTATCATCGCACTGGATATCCGCAATGCCTTCAACTCGGCTCGGTGGGACAATATTATATTGTCCTTGGAACAATTAAAAGTGCCGCTCTACCTACGCAAAGTCATCTCTAGCTACCTCACAGAACGGATCCTCCTCTATGACACCGAGGATGGCGCGCACTCCTATAACATCACCGAAGGCATGCCGCAGGGTTCGGTCTTGGGACCTCTTCTTTGGTACGTCATTTACGACGGACTGCTTAGGCAGCAGCTTCCACAGGGAGTGTCGATGGTGGCTTTTGCGGACGATGTGGCTTTGATCGTCGTCGCAAGGAGCATCGATGAGATAGAATATCTCGGAGATGTGTCTATCGCGGTAGTGGCTGAATGGTTGAGCACCCATGGGCTGTGTCTGGCGGCCGAAAAGACCGAGGCGGTACTTATCTCCAGAACGAAGCAAAGGAGGTACGCCACTTTTACTGTAAATGGTAAACGTGTAAGATCGGCGAACACGGTGAAATATCTAGGAGTCATCTTGGATGCGCGGCTAACATTCAAGGAACACCTACTGAGTGCAGGGTCGAAAGCCGCAGGAGTGGCTAGAGCTTTGTCGGGCATAATGCCCAATATCGTAGGGCCAAAGCAGCCACGTCGAGCCATCTTAGCGACAGTGATAAGCTCGGTAATTTTATATGGAGCCCCGATTTGGGCGGGTGCCCTAAGAAGTAACCTAACCTACGGTGCATCCTGTCGGCGAGCCTACAGAATAGCCGCACTAAGGGTGGCTCATGCTTATAGAACCGTGTCAGATATAGCCCTCTCGGTGATCGCGGGAATTCCTCCCATCGATCTTTTGGCGATAGAGAGGGCTGATACGTACAGAAAAGGTCGGCGTACCTTAGAAAACAGCAGCGAAGCAGCACGTGGTAGTAGCAGTTGGTGGTCAAACAGGACTATCGAACTGTGGCAGCAGAGATGGGATTTGGCAAGCGAAGGTTGCTGGACCCACCGCGTCATCCCAGATATCGCCAAGTGGACGAGTAGGAAACACGGATTCGTCACCTTCCACCTGACCCAGGTGCTTACCGGGCATGGGTGTTTTCGCAGTTACCTGCACCGCATCCGTATATACGGGAGTGCGGAGTGCCCGACCTGCCCTGGTGTCGACGAAGACGTGGAGCACGTCTTGTCCTGGTGTCCTCGATTGCGGAAGAAAGGGGTGTTTTCTATACCTTTTAGAAGGGGCCTCTGACACCAGAGGGTATCGGGATGGGCCTCCTTGGTTCGCAAGAAGGTTGGGATGCCGTAGTGACCTTTGCAGCATCCATTGTTGGGAGGCTGAATCATTTTAGAAAAGAAGAAGAACGTACAAGGGGCGACCTTAGTAGCCGCCCCACATGCACGAGACAGTGATATTATTGCCGATTACGAAGGGCCAAACGTGGCATGACTGCCCCTCTCGAAGTAATGCCTCACGGCGGTCGTGGGGGGAAAGATCAGTCGAGAGAAGAAGCCCTGCCAAGACCAAAGGCAGGGTGGTTTTTAGTGGGTATGGGTCACGCTGACCAAGTCCCACACTCCGTGCGTAAAAAGCATTTTTACCGCCTCCTCAAAAAAATAAACCATACCCATTTACCTACTCGCACACGTATTTTTCCACGCATGCATAGCTAACAAATACACACTCACCCACATACACATACATTCTCGCCCCCACACCCACACATTCGCCCACGCATACACACATACTTGCCCTCACACCCGCACACTCGATTACAAACACATACTTACTTATGTTCCTACTGGCCCACACATTCTCCCACGCATGCAATCGCCTATACAAACACACATGACACACACTCGCTCCCACACACTCGTCCTCACACGCATACACATACAACCACGTACCTTTTCGCCCACGCATTTGAACGACATATAGAATCGCCCTTACATTTAAACAAATTTATTACACGATTGAGTCACACCAATCTCTCTCTGCGCGCGCAAGGTGAGTCGACAAGTCACTATCTACTATTGCTCCGTGTTATCTCTTCGTCTTTTTCTCATATCTGTTTCCTGAGCTTTACAGTGCAAACTTTCCGTGGGCGGACTGACTGCGGCTTGCACTTTTCGTTAAAGTACGCTTTTGCAGTTGGTCTTTCCACCTCAATTTTCGCTGCAAACAACCTGTCAACATCGAGGTTAGTTTTCGCTTGGAGTGCCAACTTAGGCGGCAAATTATTCGCACAACTACGTGTGTGCCTCTCCAGGATCTTTTCGGAACTACCGCTTCTCACCTCGCTGCCGCTCAAATTGTGACGTCACACGCTACGCCAGCTCTGTATCGCCTCGACATAATGGCTTCCGCAAGGTGTTGCTTCGTTTGCAAAGTTCGTATTACACGTAAGTACTACTCCGAGGTATGCCCGGCGTGTAACAATATCACACATTCACACTGCGTATCGATCTTGCCGGATGCCAACATTCGACGCTGCTGCGATTTAGCACGCACACCTTCGATCTCGTGCGTTAGTTGCGATTTGTACCGAACGGGGGCAGCACCTACTGGGTCGCAATTTGCGAGCGCGACGGTTGGCGCGACAATGAGCGGGACAGCTGCGGAGACTCTCGCGACTCCCCCCACTACGTCAGGCGCGAAGCGCTTAGCCTCGCCTACCTCGCCATCATTAACGCAGGTTGCCAAGCAACCTCGCGCAACCACACCTCTTGCTCCCAATCCCGAACGATCGGGCGGCACTCGGGATACCGCTGCGATCGCGGACGCTCCTCCAGCGTGGTTCGTCAACTACGAACGCGCTATTAACTAAGCTGGTTGAGAGGATCGAGGTTAAGGTCGACGGCGTCGACGCTAAGTTAGGTTCGCTTGGCGCTGAGCTTGAAACTCTTCGCGAGCGGATCAATTTTGGTGAAGTGGGAGCTCGCGTCGAGCGTCTCGAAGTAAACGTGAACAAACTTCTTGATCGAGATTCATCCTCGTCACCGGCAGCTTTGGACGATATCGGAGTACAGGATAATAATTCCTGTGATATTTTATTCACAGGTCTGCCTACTGCTTCCTCTTTAAGCGATCTTAAAATAATTGAAATAATCTTGACACATGTTAATCTCCCGCTTGTCGTATCACACATCGTTGAGATTCGTTCATGGCTGCTGCGTGCAACCAACTCAGCTAATTTTTCTTCCTCGCTATCAAGCCAAACAACGACGACTATTCCTTCCTCTCTCAACGTTTCTAAAGGCTCAGTTTGCAAGGTCTCTTCACCAGCCGTCAGAGACCTAATCGTAGAGAAAACCTATCTTTTAAAGGGTGCTACGACGTCTAGTATTTTTGGTATAGGAGGAGAATCTTCGTTATATGTCAGACCTTTATGGCCGAAAACAGTCCACGCCCTTTGGATGAAATCTCTGCGCAAAGCGAAGAAACTAGGTTATTTGCGCCCGATTGTTAAGAATTGTACGGTATACATGCGAAAGGAGAAAAAGGGTGCTTTGTTCCGCATTCTCTCCGAAGCCGAACTCCTTTCCTTACTGCCAAATTCTCTACCAGTCAATCCTATTTCTCCTTCCTTATGAAAGGCAGCCGGTCAGACGTCTCTTTTTCACTTACAATCACACACACTTTCCTTTTCTATCATTCACATTAATATCAATAGACTCAAAACTCACTTCTCATCAATAGAATCATTAATTTATCCACAAGCCTTCGATGTGATTGCACTCACAGAGACCTTTCTTACTGAATCGGATTCCTCTGATATAGTAAAATTGCCTGGGTAAACTCTCTACAGACTTGACCGAGTGGGTAAGGAAGGAGGGGGAGTTGCTGCATATGTTAGAGATGAGTATAAAGTTAATTTGTTCGCCCAATCTGATAAACTCTTCTCGAACTCTCCTGAATTCATTATTCTGCATATCATTGGTAAATCGACCTCGCTGATTCTGAGTTTTGTTTACAGACGGCCAACAGCATCTTACCCCATTACTTGATTTACTATCTGATTTCCTTTCTTCCCACAGTCTTGCTGTTATTACTGGAGACTTCAATATTGATATGAAGTCTTCAAGTGCTGCGGCAGACATGATGAGAGCTAATAACAGCTTATAGCTGTTAATAATAACTGTTAATATAACAGTTATAACAGTTAATTAGTATATAACAGTTAATTATAGCTGTTAATGTAACAGCCCTCAATTTATCTCTCGTTGTCTCTGAACCAACTCATCATGCGATCACATCTCTGGGTTTTTCACACACATGGCTTGATCTCTTCCTTATTAGTGATCCTTCACCTGACTTTAAATACTTTAAATCAACGACTCCTTTTGCTGCGGGCCATGACTTCATAGCACTACAATTACTTATTAACAAAAATCCGCCCAAATTAAAAAGATATTGGTCACGTGATTTGGAAGGGATCAACCTCCAAGAACTAGCTAACACTTTCAATACTATTTATAACTCCAACACAGCCCTCATACCTCATTTTTTACCTGAACCTCATATTCCAATTCCTGTAGAGTCGCCTGACCGGAATCTGAATTTGATTTCATACTTGAATTCGAATTTGTACTCGAATTTGAATTTGAATGGGAATTCGTCTTCGTTGTCTTGTTCTCCCATCAATAATTCACCTCACTCTCATACATCTTATCCACTTATCTCCACTCACCACTCTTCATCTTTTAACATGTCATCATCTAATTTATTTTCCATTTCTCACACTCACTCATCTAGCATGTCTTCACCTAATTTATTACTCACTTCTCATAACTCTCACTCACTCAGCATATCTCTCACATCTCTCATAACAATCATTCATTAGGCTCGGTACCACAAAGTTCATTACCCTATCCTTTCGATCGCAATTCTTTTTCTTTTACTCATGATTACTCTCATGGCGATTCAGCCTCTCACCTCCGAGCTTCCGTATCTCACCTTATGGTTTCAGCTCTCTCCGGTTTTGGTTCCATTGCACCGGCTAAACTTACAACTGTTAGCAATAAATCCAAGCCCTGGGTGACAGCGGAGGTTAAAAAGCTTATTAAATCCAGGAATTCAGCATTTCAGAATTTCAAAGTATCTAATCGCTTAGAAGACTACAAGAAATTCAAAGCTTTAAGAAACAGAGTTTCTCGATAGTAATGAATATAAGTTTCTTACAAACAAATTAAAAAATGCTGCAAACCCGAAAGCTAAATGGAGGGAACTAAAAAATCTTGGTCTGTGCGCTAAAACCAACACATTACCATTGGATACATTCTCCACCCAGCAACTTAACAATCATTATGTTACAATTTCCAAACGGATTCCTCCGCTTTCACCTTCCTTTTTAAACACAGTTTGTTCCTCTGTTTCCGACCCTCCTAGTTCGCCTTACTTTGAATTTAATGTAGATGGTTCCTCGGGAGTTCGGCGTACTCTTTTGAATGCAAAATCAAGGGCAGTGGGGATGGACGGGCTATCTGTGGCAATGCTCAAGCTGCTTGAACCACAATTAACTCCGCAGCTTACATATTTATTTAATGACATGTTGTCACTCGGGTTTTTTCCCGATGCTGGAAGAAATCTTTGCTCTTTCCATTGGCGAAGTCGAACAGGATCGAATCTTGCTCAGACACCAGGCCTATTGCGAAGCTCTGTGAGGTCTCTAAATTACTTGAAAGGTTGGTACACTCACAGTTATCTTATTATTTAGAATCAAATCACTAACTGATTGATAGGCAGGCAGGGTTTCGCAGAGGCCACAGCACACAGACCGCTCTTTTGGGTGTTCTTGACGACATCAGAAGGGCCATTGACTCGCGCAAGATCACTATTTTAGTCCTGTACGATTTCTCCAAAGCGTTTGATTCGGTACCGCACGGCCCTTTGTTGATTAAACTACGTAATATGGGTTGCTTGAACATGGTACTGAGGTGGTTTTTTCACTACTTGGTCGGTCGTTCGCAAGCGGTGGTGGATGAGTTGGGCGTCTGTTCAGACTGGCTCGGGGTCAACTCAGGCGTACCGCAGGGCAGTGTATTAGGTCCTTTGCTTTTCTCAGTCTTCATTAACGATCTCCCGGATGTACTCGAATTCAGTAATTATATGATCTATGCCGATGATGCTCAGGTTTACTACTCCTTTCCTCCGGGGGAATTCGAATTGGGTGTCCAGCGAATCACACATGATGCTAATGCGGTTGCATCCTGGGCTTCCCTTAATGGTTTAGACCTAAACGTTAATAAAACTAAAGTAATGATCCTGGGCAGTAAGGCATATGTCTCGCGTATAGATCTGACCACTGCTCCGTGAGTTAAGCTTTTGAATAATTATCTCCACTACGAAAATCAAGTAAAATCACTAGGCGTCTGGCTACTACCCACTCTGGACTGGTCCAAACATGTATTAGCAATATCTCAGAGGGTGCACGAGATTTTACGTTCACTACGTTTTCATAAACGTGCTTTCTCCAGAAGCACCCGTAAATTTCTCATTGAAGCCTTAATACTACCTCACTTCGACTACGCTTGCGCGGTCTATAACGACTTGGATCAGACCAGAAACTTAAAGCTCCAGAGGCTCCTCAATGCCTGCGTCAGATTTGTTTGGGGAAACTTGCGTAGATTTAACCATGTGACGCCCTATAGGCTGAAGTTGGGCTGGCTATCTGTTGAGTCGAGACGACTATTCTTCATTACCTCTTTATCATTAATCATTTTGTCGCATAATTCTCCTCATTACCTATCAGATCACTTCATCAAACTTGGCAGCTCATCTGATCAACGCATTTCATCTCGCCATCCTCCTAAACTGTTGACCTATCTTCCACCTCGCACTGAATCGCTTCACAAATCATTTGTCATCACGGCCACTAAGCAGTTAAATTCGCTCTCCATCACGTCATTTGACCCATCCCATATCATCACATTCAAATCATCTGTTTTCGCTCATTTTCTTCATCTCGACTCCATAGCTTGGGAGGAAAGAGCTACTCGCGAAAATTTAATCTGTCCCCACTTAAGCGATTTTAGTGATATAAGTATTATTTGTAATATTAGTAATGTAAGCGATCTGTCGATATTGAATGAAGAGAACGTCGAAGATTAATCCTTAAAACTTGCGCTGCGATATTTATTTATTTTTTGTTTATTATTTCATTTTATTTTATTTTATTTTATTGTACTGCTTTATTTTACCATATTTTATTTTATTCTATTATTTTGTATTTTCATTTTTATTCTTGCGCTCCGTCATTCATCGCTTACTTACTTATATGTTTTATCGAACTATTGTCTTGCGTTTTTATTTATATATTTATTTTTCTATTGTTATTTTTATTTGTTAAAATTTTTATTTTGTTATTTTATTTTATTGTAACTCTCTACGATGTATATTTTTGTGTTTACGGGGTTTCTACCTGTTTGAATGTCGTGAGTTAATGCCGGAAAGGATAGGGGGAAGAAACACTACACGAAGTCACTTTAAGTACGGTTTATTGCATTACAAATATAGTTAACAACGGCGTAGTTCGTGTGCGTGAATCGAACACGCGGTGTCCTCGGCGTGTTCGTGAGAGGCCGGTCTCTCGTTACCTGTAGAGCAGGAGTGAAGAAAATGCAGGTGGTGCAGGAGGATGAGCTGCCGAGAGACCTGGTGGCCGCGATGAGCTGGTTCTGAAGAAGATGAGCTGAGCGATAAGACGATGAGTCAGCGAGAGATGAGAAAAAAGGTGATGCGATCCGATGCCTAGGCGTCCAAGATGGCGAATTAGCGAGAGAGAGCACCGCGTCGGTCGCGTCATGCATGCGCGCGACGCCTCGCGGCCGAGATGAGCGACATCGAATCGAGCGGGATCGACGTGGCTTATGCGCGCGCGATTTAAACCGTTAATTCCGCAACATTACCGCCCGCCATCGGCAAGCAATTGGCGATAATTATGATCATTGAGCATGCACCGGTATTGGTAGAGGAGCGAGCTTGGCTATAGGCCGAGTGAGCGTTGTGGTCGCAGTCTTGATGGTAACTACTCTTGTAAGCCCGTCCTTGCTGGGATGGAGGGCAATGACTCGAGCCAGCGGCCATTTTCCGGGAGGCGTCCGTTCGTCAGTGAGCAGTACTAGCTTGCCAATCGATAACTCATTGCGAGCGTGGTGCCACTTCGATATAGCCTGAAGTCTATGCAAGTAATGAGCGGACCAGTTCTTCCAGAAGCATTGTAATCGTTGTTGTATGAGCTGCCAATGATTCAATCTGGAAGACGGTGATTCTATGAGCGAAGGTTCCGGTAGAGAATTGAGAGGGGCTCCAATGAGGAAGTGCCCGGGAGTGAGCGGTTCGAGATCATCCGGATCATCACTGAGCGGTTCGAGAGGACGCGAGTTGAGCACTGATTCAATCTGAGTGAGAAGAGTGTAGTACTCTTCGAACGTGAGCAGGGCATCCCCAATTGTCCGTCGCAGATGGAACTTGATAGACTTGATGAGGGCTTCCCATTTACCGCCCATATGAGGGGAGGCAGGAGGGTTAAAATGCCACTTGAGCCCTTCTCCTTGAGCAGTTGAGCGGATTCGTTGATTTTCAGGAGAGCTGGCTGAAAATAGTTTTTTAATTTCCTTGTCAGCTCCGACGAATGTTGTTCCGCAGTCAGAGTACAGGTCGCTGACTAATCCGCGGCGAGATACGAGTCGACGAAGAGCAGCGATGAACGCTTCGGATGAGTAGTCGCTTACAATTTCTAAGTGAGCTGCCGAGGTCGAAAGGCAAACGAAGGCGCAAATCCAGCCTTTGTTGACTTTACTGCCGCGTCCCTTCCAATTTTTTATAGAGATTGGTCCGGCATAATCCACGCCGGTATGAAGAAATGCCCGAAATGGCGTAACACGTGGCAAGGGCAGTGGGGACATCAGCTGTTGAGCGCGTATTCCACGCTGACGAGCGCAAGTAACGCATTTGAGCACGTGAGCCTTAACTGATGAACGTCCTCCGATGATCCAGCAAGTTTGTCGAATTTTCGCGAGCGTGAGCTGAGTCCCTCCATGGAGAGTGATTCGATGAGCGTGATCGATGAGCAGATCAGTGAGCCGGCAGTGTCGAGGCAAAATGACAGGATGCACGGCTTCCGTCGGGAGAGATGAGTTTTGTAGTCGTCCTCCCACTCTTATGATTCCGTCCTGATCCACAAAGGCCGTTAGGCGAGTGAATGGATTAGAGGATGGTAATTGAATGTTGTTTGAGATTGATCGAAGCTCGTAAGGGAAGTAAATGGCTTGGGTGGCCTTTACCCAGAACAACATTGCTTGTTGAGATGACAGTACCGGAGAGCCGGGTAGGCGGCTGCTAAACTCCGATGGTCTTCCTAATAATCGATGAGTGAGCGGAGCGATTGATTTGAATACCCACGTAGTGACATTCAATAACTTGGTGAGTGAAGAGTATTTGTTTATCAGGTCCCAATGGTAAGCTGGTTGAGCAGTTGACGCGATCAAGGTAATTCCGGGCCGCGCTTCCGTGATGGTATCGTCAAGCGTGATTTCTGGTTGAGCGGGCCAAGCTTCCTTGGGTTGAGCGATCCATTGGGGTCCTGTCCACCAGAGATGATGGTCGATGAGCTGATCGGTAGAGACACCTCGTGAGCCGCAATCCGCGGGATTCATGCTGCCGGGAACGTGTCGCCAGGTTGAGTCTGCGCACAACTCTTGAATCTGAGTGACGCGGTTCCGTACATAGTCCTTCCAGCGATTTGCGTGAGAGTTGACCCAGGCTAAGGTCACACGTGAGTCCGTCCACAGATGAGTAGTATCTACTTTGAGCTTGAGCGAGGTTCGTGTATGAGAAGCAAGTTTTGCAAGTAGCAGCGCTGCCGTGAGCTCTAATCGAGGTATTGTGAGCTTCTTGAGAGGCGCCACCTTGGTTTTGGCGCAAATGAAGGACGTCCTAGAGCCAGTGGACGGTGAGCTGACAACGAGATATATAACTGCAGCCATGGCGAGTTGGGATGCATCCGCGAATCCGTGCAGTTCTATTGTTGAGTAACTCCATGTATTAAACCACCGAGGAATGGTAAGTTGATTGAGAGCCTTGAGGTTGTCTCTGATTGATATCCATTTGAGAGCGAGGTGAGCCGGGAGAGGATCGTCAAACCCAAGTTTGACGGACCACAGATCTTGGATTAGCACCTTAGCACGTATCGTAACAAGAGAGGCAAATCCGAGCGGGTCGAATATCCGGGCGATCTCTGAGAGCAATGCGCGCTTGGTGAACACTGGAGCGGAATCCTTGAACGTTGAGCAGAAGGTGAACTTGTCCTCTTGAGGAGTCCATGTTAGTCCGAGTAGTTTGGTTTCACAGTCGTCGAAATTGATTGAGTTATTGGGAAGATTTTGAGTGACAGCTTTGAGAAGTTCGGGGTGAGTAGCGCTCCACTTGGAAAGCGGGAAGCCGCCCGCGTTGCAGAGTGCGATTAGCTGGTGAGCGGTGTCGATGAGAGTTTCGATAGTGTCAGCTCCGCCGAAGATGTCATCGACGTAGCGTCCTTGAGTGATCGAAGGTAAAGCGAGCGGAAACTTGTAGCCTTCGTCCCGAGCTAATTGCAGTAAAGTTCTCGTGGCCAGAAACCCAGCTGGTTTGGTTCCGTAAGTGAGCGTTGTTAATTGAAAGGTTACTTCCTCGTTGCCATCTCCGTTCCAGAGAATTTGTTGTAGAGGCCAATCATCGGGGTGTACCTTCACTTGGCGGTACATTTTTACAATATCGGTGGCGAAGAGATGGCGAGGAATCCGAATCCAGGTGAGCACATCGACGATGTTTGGTAGCAGATTTGCACCAGTGTGGAGAATGTCGTTTAAGGACTTGCCTGATGAGGTAGGGCTGGATCCATTAAATACCACGCGCAGCTTGGTGGTCGTGCTGCTTAGCTTAAGAACTCCATGGTGAGGTAGATAGAAGTGAGGATGAGCGATTTGAGCTTCTTCGTCCTTCGAGATTCGATGCATATGGCCGAGCTTCTCGTATTCATCAAGGAATTCCTTGTAGAGCTGACCGTAAGATGGTTGGAGCTTGCATCGTCTCGTAATGCGCTTTAGGCAATTTGATGCTGCCTTGCGGGATAGACCTAGTCTGTCCGATGGTAATTTGAGCGGAAGACGTACGACGTATTTTCCGGAAGAGTCTCTGTAATGGGTGGCGACGAAATGGTCTTCACATGCTTGTTCGTCTGGAGTTAGACCGATGTTTGAGTCAAGCGGTGGTTCTTCTTGGATCCAAAACTTCGTGAGCAATTCTTGGAGATCGTCGTACTTCTGAGCAGTAGCATGATGAGCGATGATCTTGTGAGGCTTTGCGGAGTGAGCTTTTCCTAGTAATATCCAACCGAAGATGGAAGATTGAGCCACAGGCATTGAGGGATGAGCCTTTATAACACCGGGTTCGATGACGCTTCCGTAGAAATCGGCACCCACGATAATGTCAACCGGCTGCTGTAAACAATAACTCGGATCGGCTAGAGCCAATCCCTTTAGATGCGGCCAATTCCCACGAGAGATTGGAACAGATGGTAGTGTGGTCGACACGGCGGGCAGGATATGAGCCTCAATGGTTATTGTCTTGATGGAGTGAGCGGATCGCAGGGTGAGCTGGGTGACTCCATGGGTCTGCGTGGCCTTGGTGCCACCGATGCCCTTGATGGTCAGGGCATGAGCGTGACGGACGAGGTGAAGTTGATTTACCAGATGTTCGGTAATGAACGATAATTGCGACCCAGAGTCGATGAGCAGGCGTACTTTGTGAGCGGCTACGTGAGTGAGCGCTAAAGCTTGAGCGGTGCCGAGAAGGGTTGCGCTCGGGTGAGCTAAGGGTTGAGCTTCGACGACTGTGCCAGTTTCCTAGCGTTGAGTTGAGCCTGGCTGAGAAGAGTCTGAAGAGCGGGGTTGAGCAGGTTTCGATTTGTCACCAGTCGCTGACGTCGTGGGCACTTTCGTCATCGCGCTGTTGGTCGAGTCATGCAGCATCGTGTGGTGTTTTCCACCGCATTCTCGACAGGTCTTCGTGCTGCGACATACCTTCGATTGGTGTCGGCCCAGACAGTTGTAGCAAAGGCGATCCTTTTCTACATAGGCGCGACGTTCTTCGACTGTGAGCTCGCGAAAGGCAGGACAAGCCACGATGAAGTGGAAGCCCACACAGAAATCGCACCCGTGAGCGGTGCTGCCGCGACTGAACGCGTCGGTCTTTGACAGCGCCGGAGGTTGAGCGGTGGTGGTATGAGCGCTGGCGGAGTGAGCAGGCCTTTTGGTGGTGAGCTGACGGCTTGCGTTGGATGGAGGCTTCGTTGCCTTGGTCGACTCCACGTCGGCTGCTTCGAAAGCGTTGGCTCGGGTACGGAGGAAGGATCGCAGCTGCTCATAGGTGGGGTAGTCGGTGGAGTTTCCCAAGGCTGTCTCCCAAGCCTCGCGGGTAGAGCGGTCCATGAGCCGACGAGCATGGTGCACAAATAGCACATCGCCGATGCGATCGGTGAGTTGAGCCGTCTCTATGGCCTTCCGCGTGTCGTTGAAGGTCGCCAGCAAGTGATTGATGCTGGTTGGTGAGCGAGGCGTGAGCGGGGCCAAATCGATGAATCGATCCAGCTGATCGTTGAGAACGAGACGCGGATTACCATAGCGTTCTCGTAGAGCGGCGATGGCTGGCTCAAATGAAGCATCCGTTGACGGCATGTTCTCAATAATCCGTAATGCTTCTCCTTGTGTGCAGCCCTTGAGGTAGTGCAATTTGACCACAGGCGTCAATTGCTGGTTGTCGACGATTAAGCTGCGGAACATGTCCCAAAAGAACGGCCATTGTGCGAAATCCCCTTTGAAGGTGGGCAGGGGGACGTCGGGCAGCTTCGTGGACACCGATGGTTGGTGAGCGGGCAGTGAGCTGGCTTGAGCTGGCAGCTGTGACTCGGCACGAGCGATGGTGCGCCGAACGATGGAGGAGAGACGCTGCATTCGCAGCAAAGCATTACCCTTGAAGTAGGAGTGTCTGCGAGTGTTTGCTGAGCAGTTCAGAACTAGGAGTTCGTTCTCTTTTAGGAACTCTCTGTTCAGCTCTTCGGTGTCAGCTTGGATGACCGATAGTTCCCTCGCCGACAGTTGAGGAGCTTCCTCCAACTGAGCTACGGCGTCCTTGAGCAGTTCGATGCGAGACAGTTGAGCGGCTATTCTCAATTGGATCTCCACGGGCATGCTATCAAGGAGCTCGTGATCGGATCCAGTGGGTGAGGGGTTCCTTGAGCTGGCCTTCGAGGATGGTTTGAGCGGCACTTGTAGTTTCGTGGAAGTGAACGATGAGGCTTCCTCATCGATGTCACCCAGATCCACCTTGCCTGGTTCGCTGGAGCTTGCCATGTTGTCGTTGAGCTGCTCACAGCCCAATCGAGGTTAGCTGAGCTGAGCGTTGCCAAGAGTTGCTACGTGGTGAGCGAGGCCGAATCAGAGACTGCTGATGAGAATGCTGTAGAGCTGACGGGGATGAGAGCAATCCAGGGGTGAGCGGAGCAGGAGTTGAGAGGATAACCGTGAAGCTTATCGAAGCAGGAAAGCCAATTGGTGAGTGGACGATGAAATGAGTAAGCTGTAGAGCAAGAAGGCTTATAAATACAAAACCAATACTACTACACGTAGTAGGTGACGGTGTAGATGCCCCCTATCCGGCTCGAAGGACCAAATGTTTGAATATCGTGAGTTAATGCCGGAAAGGATAGGGGGAAGAAACACTACACGAAGTCACTTTAAGTACGGTTTATTGCATTACAAATATAGTTAACAACGGCGTAGTTCGTGTGCGTGAATCGAACACGCGGTGTCCTCGGCGTGTTCGTGAGAGGCCGGTCTCTCGTTACCTGTAGAGCAGGAGTGAAGAAAATGCAGGTGGTGCAGGAGGATGAGCTGCCGAGAGACCTGGTGGCCGCGATGAGCTGGTTCTGAAGAAGATGAGCTGAGCGATAAGACGATGAGTCAGCGAGAGATGAGAGAAAAGGTGATGCGATCCGATGCCTAGGCGTCCAAGATGGCGAATGAGCGAGAGAGAGCACCGCGTCGGTCGCGTCATGCATGCGCGCGACGCCTCGCGGCCGAGATGAGCGACATCGAATCGAGCGGGATCGACGTGGCTTATGCGCGCGCGATTTAAACCGTTAATTCCGCAACACTACCCCTAAAACCTAATAAAGTTTTCTATCTATCTATCTATCTATCTCTCTCCCATGCACTCTATACACACACGCATACATAAGAAGCCACAAACACACACCACATATTCGCACCACATGCAAAAACATCCACCCACTCGTCCGTGCACACCTACAAAAAGAACATTTGTTTGGCCGCTTATACAAATTTTTCTTTGTATCAATACGATCACAATGAACTCATAAAAAATGATATTCACTAAATATTTTTTCTAGTATAAGGAAATTTTTACAGTTAATTTTTACAATTTAAAATGTTTAATATTATGTGTGTAGTTGTATGTAAATGTAGATGTAGATGTTCATTTTGTCATTTGTATTTCTGAATGTAATTCAGATTATTATTTATATAAATTAATACAGTGAAGCAGTCAAGTCATTTTAATAAGCCTTTAGCACCTTAGCTTGATACGGTACCCCGGGTTTAAGCCTTCTTGATAAACTGATTCATTAGGGCCAGTTTGATATATATGTATGTGCATTTGATATGAATGCAGTATTTTGCTCGTGTTCACATTACCTTTCCGAATTACATTCATTGAATTAACTTAAAGTTTAATTTAAACATAAGAAACAAGGATACTTACAAGAAGACCCTCATAGGTTTGGGAAACGGATTGTGCCCGCAGCTTGTAGTATATGTTTTCTAATATAAAAATAAAGCCAGAGCCGCACACCCTAACAATTGTTTTTTCAAAAGTTATATGCTGTTTACATAAAAAGGTTTTACTTAAAATGCTTGTAACTTCTAAACTATTGAATATGAATACTCAAACCAAAGTTTAATAAGAAGCTGAGATAAAATAGATATAATTTTTAAAAAATGTACTCTCAAATCCATTAGAACGGAGCAGAGTTATAGCCGAATTAAGAATTTGAAGAAATTTAGCTTAAAAAATCAATAAAATTCGTAGTGTCCAATTTCTGTTAAAATTTCTTTTAATTTTTAATTCGGCTATAACTCTGCTCCATTCTGACGCATTTGAGCATACTTTTTTTTAAATTGTATCTATTTTATCTTAGCTTTCTATTAAACTTTGGTTTGAGAACTAATATTTGATAGTTTAGATGTTACAAGCATTTAAAGTGATGCGCTTTTTTTTATTTATTTATCAAATATTAAAACAGGTGCAAACAACAGAATGTGAAATGGGAAGATATATAAATGCTCGCAACGTTATTGATTTATCATATTTTCATAATGGGACTGTTTAACAGAATCTGATGTTGATCAATCAAATGATAACATTTTTTCCAAAAATAAAAGTTTAAGGTAATTTTTATAAATATGACTAAGAATATTTTGCATTTATTACTGTACGGGTGTTCTAATAAGAAAACATATTTTGCGGCTGAACTGATATCCGAATTTCAAATTTGTGATCTAACTCACCTAATCTCACCTAATTAATAAAAAAAGGGAAAGAAAGACAAAGTACAAATATTGACATATACATTTATTTTATTCACCTATCTTCTTATTTACAAAAGAAAATAATATTTAATTGCGGCTGATGTTCTTTATTACGGTGTATACATAATCTTAAGAATTAATCTTTCCACAATTATATTAAACATTACAATACGATATTTTGGAATGAAAGAGAATAGTAAATGCCAATCATTTGCATGTGTAACTTTTTAGACTGCCATTTGGAACTGGTTCGCTTTTTCTTATTACTTGATGAGCTACATTTCAAGTACATAATGTTTTATGTTAAGTATTCGTTTTTTACATCAGTCAAATTTAGGCTCAAAGTTTATTTTTTCAAATATATGTACTAGGTACAAACTTAGTTCAATAGTACAATGAGGCCAATATTTTAAAATTATTTAAGATAATATAACAACATTTATGTGTTACAAACTGCGTTTGGATAAAAGTATGAATTGGTATAATAATAAAATTGACTCTTGTAAAGTTTATTGCATAGTAGATATACTATTCACATATAATAAATTGAATTTAAAAAAAAATCGTTCGTATAATTTTATGCGAATGTAAAAGATATAATTTCATTTATCTGCCCATAATATCTTGAATTTTATTTTTGAAAGAAGTCACGTACAAACAGACTGTGTAATTTTTTATTAAATTGAATAGTAGTTATAATGGCACTATAGAATTAAACATAAAGTCGCAATAAACATACCTAGTACATTGTGCAATTTTCTTATTTTTTCTCCTTCACTATTCAACACTTGCAGATTTAAAGTTTGTCAGAATGAGTGGATTATTGCAATATACTCCAGCGAGTCGAAGTTTCAAAATTATTTAATCATACGGGTACTTACGATCATTATTAACCATACAATAATTAATATCGATAGCCACTCGCCTGCGAGCGTAGTAATTTCACATTATGTAATATATTTCATAGATTATTAGATAAAAGCAGTTATATAGAAACAATTATGATTTATTTTTTTTATTTTTATTTTAAGTTAGTAATTCTTAAAGTTTCTCTTAACCTAACTGTTCTTTACTTTATAAGGAATAATGAGAATAAAATAAGAAAATTAGGGAGCTTAGAGAAGAATGACGTTTTGGGAAGTTCCGTTCTAGATTAAATGCAATATTATTTTATGATTTCTCTAGTTTTCTTATTGGTATTTGCAGCTCAAAACAACCGCTTTGGTAAACAAAAGAATAATTAACGACTAATTCATTGTTCTGTCATTGATGTAAAATACAAAGTAATAATCTGTATATAGCATCAAGAAACTGTGGAATTCAATTTTAATAAACAAAATAACAAGAAAAGAAAATATGACAGGTAAAGATCAAAATTTATAGTTAAACAAAAAAAACATAAAAATATTATTTATACAACAAAATGACGTAGCAAAATGGACTTATCGATTTATTATATTCACTACTAAATTGTTTATTTTGAAATAGAACTTTAATTTTTTTTTTATTTGAAATTGATTAATTTAACGTGAATTTATGATTAATTAAACTTCTGTTAAATGAACACATGTTTCATTTAAATATAATTGAAATAGGTGACTTCATACAGCGAGTACACTCTTCTTGTAATATTTGTAGCCATAAGATTTGATGCTCCAAAAAGATAACTCTATATTTGGGGGTTTCATCTAGTAGACCCTAAAAAAAGATACTAAATATATTCCAAGCGAAAAGAAACTTATACAATTTTGCTTTGTTTCTTAATATGTATTTGACAGAACTTATTTTTGTAGATTATCAACTAAACGAACCGGGAACTACATTACATATATTTTTAAATGGATGTCTTGTCCAACTAAAAATTCAAATTTTTCGTACTTCAAATTTCGGAGAATCTTATTTATTCATCAAAGTAATTATTTTTAGAATAACGTAAAAAATACATATAACAGTCAGCATTTTGAGCCGGATTAGTCCTTCAAATTTTCATTTTTACTTTAGTTATACTTTACTTTACTACCTATTTTACTCATTGTCGCACTCCACCTCCAGACCCGATCATCGGATTGGAATGTGTTGGGGCTCATTTTCAAGCTAATTAATTTACCTGGGTGGAACAGAATTTCATAAATGTTAACAGAAAAAAGAAATGGTTCCAAAATAGCTGATTATTATAAAAATTTTCAAATTTTTGACATACCTTTAGAATTAATTTTTTTGTGTTGACATTTTTGAAATTTTGTTCTTTTCAAGCGATAAGTAATTTAATTAGGTTGAAAATGAGCCCTAACATTTCCCAATCCAGGGATCTGGTCTGTAGATAAAGTGCGACAATGGGTAAAATAGTAAAGTAAAATACGTATATCTAAGGACAAAATGAGAATTTCAAGGTTTAATCTGGTTTAAAATGCTGACTTTTGTATTTTTATGTCCCAAAATACTAGAAATATGAAATATTTCAATTAAATTTTGTAGTCCAAAAACCTACAAATTTTTTACATGCTTAACACTGACTTAAAAAAATTAACAAGATAAGTTTAGACCATATGAAAGATTATATTCAGTCTTTTTAAGACCGCAATTCATCTTTTTAGTATTATTATCAATGTTTATAGTCAACATTATTATTTATTTTTTCTGTTCTTTTCCAAAATAATATATAAAATTTATGTTATTGTAATATTTGGGTAGTTAAATAAGTTACACACTGACAACTATATGCCGGTTTAAATTTCGTATTTAATACAACTCAATGAACCATTTGTTTTATTTTAATCAAGCTAGGGAAATTTGTACTGTATCTTTCGATTTTGTCAAAAATTAATTTGGTTTCCACAGTTTCTTTAGTTGTATTTTTTGGTTTCGTATAATTTATATATTTCGTTAATATTAAAGTAAGTCATACTTACGTAATGGTATTATGCAAGTTGTTAATTGTAAATTGTAATTGCAAATAATAATTGTTGGCGCCTACAATATTCTTTAAATTCAGATAATAATATAGCAATTACATACACAGTTATTAGCAGATATTAATAGTTAGTTATTCGTATTAACTATTTGCAACCATTACTTGCAACTATATATCAAATTAATTATTTCACTTACCAAAATAATTTATATTTATAAATTATATATTATATTTATAAATAAATTATATTTATAAATAATTTGCAATTTCTTATTTCCGCTATAGATGCAGTATATAATATGATTTAAATATTACTATATATTGATAATACAAATGTTTTTAAGAAACAAATTGTAATTAGGTTGTTTTGAACTGTTTTTCTTTATCCGCGATTTAATTGACCAGCTTTATATGTAATGATAGCTGTCGCGAATGTTGTACGCGCAATTGACGCAATATGATGATCCCTTTTGTTTCTTGTATTGTTGTGCTTATTACACCTATTCATTTAATATTACTTTTTCGTACAATATCATTGTCGAAGATAATACAACCCTGCTAAAAAATCTGCATAAGAAGTCATATGTAAATTTTCATGGAGTTCTCGTTGTATTCACAAATAATTACATATGTAATACATGTAATGTACAATTCGCATAAAATCAATCCATGTAAAATTTACTTGTTTTTATATTAATTATGTAATTAATATCCATAGTCAACGCGTACTTCATTGGTATTTCGTCTAAATTGCTAATTTACTTCAGTTGCTTCGATGTCAGATTCATAATGCGAAATCCTTGCAATATATTCACATGTATACTTAACACAGATACCTATAGATTAAAATAAATCAAAAAGTATTTGAAATCTCATAAATTTTTTATGGTTTGCTATACTTTATATATATTTTAATTAATTTATGATGATTTATAGTTTTATATGTTACTTTTTCTCGCTGAGCATTGTCACTTTTATTCTGTAATATTTTATGAACATTCCACATGAATTCCAATTGGTTTTCATACCAATTTTTACATTAACTTCATTTGCATTTTGTGAATAATTATTATATCTTTATTCGTTCAAACTATTCAAGAGGATTTCGAACAATTTTTCACTTCATAATTCATATATATTTTGCTTAAATTTTTTAGCAGGGAAGTTACTTGTTTAAAAACCAATACATCGTAGACGTGGAAAGACGTAGAAAAAGAAGGTAGGCACAGACAGTTTAATTGGAGGAACGCCGATCAGTTCAATTTGATTACCTGCTTATATGGAATTCGACGTTTCTAAAGTTTACGATGCCATCTTAACAAACATATCACTTTGTATATATTACTTCGTGATTTTCACAATACAAGTATCAATATAGTATTTATAAAAATAATAATAAAGATAATGAAATTATAATTACAATGATGATAATGTTTTAAATAATAACATTAAATATCGCAATAAAGATTAAAAAGAGTTGTAAAAATGCCCGAAATGAATTGGGATAAACATAGTAGAGTAAGACTAGAGTACAACAATACATGCAGTTCTACATCATCCTACATTTGACATTTGCCAATGTTCATACATATTTTGATTTGATTAAACTTTCTACAACACAATTAATAACGATAATCGATTTACATATAATTTTTACAAATTAATATTTGTTTACACTTATAGTAAATTGGTTCCTTTTAACGATCACGTAAATGATTTACATAATAATATCTAAACTAATAACGTTGAACGCGAACATATTGCGAAACGTGTTATGAAATATGTTAAATAAATATTTTTAAGGAACGTTATCGATTATGTAATTTAAAGATACCTATATATACTAAACTAATACAAATTCAGGATTTCTACAAATTTGAATTTTTTATGTTACGGAATTGAACTATGTAATTAATTAATCATAATTGCTTGAATCGATTTTACAAAAGTAAAGTTATTTGATAAATTTTATTGTTATCGTTTATTCTTATTCAGGATCCTATAGTACTTATTTCTTAATATATATCTGTTAAAATTTTTTTTTAAATAGATTAGTATAAATAAAATAATTTTAACGTTTTAAAGTGTTCATATAAATACCTTGGTAGAAAATCGTATTGTAATCCACACAGATCTATATCATTTAATATCGTACTAGATAGATCTATGTTGGCATCTGTGTAGATCTATGTGGATATATAACGGGAGTACCTATCAGTTTCCCGTACAATTTCATTGATAAAACTGTATAAGATATTTAATCTACTTTTATACTCTCTAAAAATGAATTAGTGAATATTCACTAACTAATTAGTGAATAATTACTAATTCAAATAGTTATAACTAGGTCACTAATGTTTAGTGAATAGCCACTAATTCAAATAGTGGAATATGCACTAATTCAATTAGTATAAAATACACTACAGCAATTAGTGAATAATTACTAATTCAAATAGCGGATCCTAATGGATGTATACACTGCATAAATCCACTAAACCAATTAGTGAAAAATCACTAATTCAAATAGTAAATCCTAATGCCTTATTCTCTGCATTAACCCACTAATCCAATTAGTGAAAAATCACTAATTTAAATATTGGTTTACAATAGACGTATTCAGTGCATTCATTCACTAAAGTAATTAGTTTAAAAAAAAGTTTAAAAACTTTAAAAATCTCAAAAATATGGATATATTTTTAATTTATTATTTGTTTTAGTATTTATACATATATAATGTTATACACATATCTATACATATATAATTTCTAATTATGTAGTAAACGATTTTGCAAAAACTAAAATTATTTTTTTCACCTAAATAATATTCTGTTCTGAGGTTTCTAATACAATTTAGCATACATGACTACTCACATTTTATTAAATAATTATTGATTCTAAATAATTATTAACTTTGCAATTATTACTAATAATCTAATGTGGAATCTATTATCTAATAGTTCGATAGCGCAAAAACGAAAATTATTTTTTGTTCATCCAATTATATATTGAAATTTCTAAAAGAGTTTATCATACTTGACTACTTGCCTGTTAATAATAACAATTAGGCAAAATACTTATTAACTTTACAACTCCAAGTAAGAATTATTATGCCAATTATTAATGCGCTCACTATGTCGAAATGAAAAAAAGCAATTTTACAATAGATACAATACCCTAGTAGAATTTTAAATATGAAAAATGGGCTTAAAACTAAGAAATGGCCAGTGAAACTGGTCAGGTTCTATCTCAAAATGAAACGCTTTTTCACGACCTTTCTTGACCATTTCTTAGATGGACATAACCTTCATCAAATATGAAACAACTTTTTGGGTAATCCTGTAAACAAAACTTAAAGCGTGTTGTGAAAATTGATCGGTTTTAAACCATTTGTAATAGATACAGACGATTGTTTACGCTATATAAATAATACTTTTAAAGATATTTCGACGTTTATCATTTTTCTCTCAAATTGAGCCAAATCATTTTAGGAGCTTGTTCATGGCTATTATACCTAGCTAAAATGGCCAATTTTTCTTAGTCTACTTAAAATTCCAAAAGCATTTTTGATGGTCAGAAAGGTTTATAAATTGGAATGAAAACTATGAAATGGGCAAGAAAGGTTCGAAAAAGCGTTTCATTCTTGTACACGACCTGACCAAGCGTCCTAGTTAGTTTATAGATTGACGTGAGAACGCTACTCAGTAAATGGCTACAAAATTTTTGTTGATTCCACCAGGGTAGGTACTGCGCAGTTACAAATGTAAATATACATCATATTGCACATAACTGATTTTAAAGATATATAATTTAAATTTATAATCTATATTTTCTAATAGTAAACTTTAAACAAAAAAAAGTAAGGCAGATTCCTTTTTCATTTAAATAATACTGATATTTACAATTTACATCATACGATCAGCTAGGAGACGTCTGCACAGCAAGGAAAGCAAGCGAGTACTGACCCGCGCCGCGCAATCTATTAAATCATTTACTACACTATAACTAATGAATTAGTGAATATTCACTAATTCATTAATGAATATTTACTAATTAATTATTGAATATATACTAATGAATTAGTGAATATTCACTAATTCATTAGTGAAAAATTGACTTATTATTTTGTAAAAAAGTTATTTGATAAATTTTATTGTTATCGTTTATTCTTATTCAGGATCCTATAGTACTTATTTCTTAATATATATCTGTTAAAATTTTTTTTTAAATAGATTAGTATAAATAAAATAATTTTAACGTTTTAAAGTGTTCATATAAATACCTTGGTAGAAAATCGTATTGTAATCCACACAGATCTATATCATTTAATATCGTACTAGATAGATCTATGTTGGCATCTGTGTAGATCTATGTGGATATATAACGGGAGTACCTATCAGTTTCCCGTACAATTTCATTGATAAAACTGTATAAGATATTTAATCTACTTTTATACTCTCTAAAAATGAATTAGTGAATATTCACTAACTAATTAGTGAATAATTACTAATTCAAATAGTTATAACTAGGTCACTAATGTTTAGTGAATAGCCACTAATTCAAATAGTGGAATATGCACTAATTCAATTAGTATAAAATACACTACAGCAATTAGTGAATAATTACTAATTCAAATAGCGGATCCTAATGGATGTATACACTGCATAAATCCACTAAACCAATTAGTGAAAAATCACTAATTCAAATAGTAAATCCTAATGCCTTATTCTCTGCATTAACCCACTAATCCAATTAGTGAAAAATCACTAATTTAAATATTGGTTTACAATAGACGTATTCAGTGCATTCATTCACTAAAGTAATTAGTTTAAAAAAAGTTTAAAAACTTTAAAAATCTCAAAAATATGGATATATTTTTAATTTATTATTTGTTTTAGTATTTATACATATATAATGTTATACACATATCTATACATATATAATTTCTAATTATGTAGTAAACGATTTTGCAAAAACTAAAATTATTTTTTTCACCTAAATAATATTCTGTTCTGAGGTTTCTAATACAATTTAGCATACATGACTACTCACATTTTATTAAATAATTATTGATTCTAAATAATTATTAACTTTGCAATTATTACTAATAATCTAATGTGGAATCTATTATCTAATAGTTCGATAGCGCAAAAACGAAAATTATTTTTTGTTCATCCAATTATATATTGAAATTTCTAAAAGAGTTTATCATACTTGACTACTTGCCTGTTAATAATAACAATTAGGCAAAATACTTATTAACTTTACAACTCCAAGTAAGAAATTATTATGCCAATTATTAATGCGCTCACTATGTCGAAATGAAAAAAGCAATTTTACAATAGATACAATACCCTAGTAGAATTTTAAATATGAAAATGGGCTTAAAACTAAGAAATGGCCAGTGAAACTGGTCAGGTTCTATCTCAAAATGAAACGCTTTTTCACACCTTTCTGACATTTCTTAGATGGACATAACCTTCACAAATATGAAACACTTTTTGGGTAATCCTGTAAACAAAACTTAAAGCGTGTTGTGAAATTTGATCGGTTTTACCATTTGTAATAGATACAGACGATTGTTTACGCTATATAAATATACTTTTAAAGATATTTTCGACGTTTATCATTTTCTCTCAAATTGAGCCAAATCATTTTAGGAGCTTGTTCATGGCTATTATACCTAGCTAAAATGGCCAATTTTTCTTAGTCTACTTAAAATTCCAAAAGCATTTTTGATGGTCAGAAAAGGTTTATAAATTGGAATGAAAACTATGAAATGGGCAGAAAGGTTCGAAAAAGCGTTTCATTCTTGTACACGACCTGACCAAGCGTCCTGGTAGTTTATAGATTGACGTGAGAACGCTACTCAGTAAATGGCTACAAAATTTGTTGATTCCACCAGGGTAGGTACTGCGCAGTTACAAATGTAAATATACATCATATTGCACATAACTGATTTTAAAGATATATAATTTAAATTTATAATCTATATTTTCTAATAGTAAACTTTAAACAAAAAAAAGTAAAGGCAGATTCCTTTTTCATTTAAATAATACTGATATTTACAATTTACATCATACGATCAGCTAGGAGACGTCTGCACAGCAAGGAAAGCAAGCGAGTACTGACCCGCGCCGCGCAATCTATTAAATCATTTACTACACTATAACTAATGAATTAGTGAATATTCACTAATTCATTAATGAATATTTACTAATTAATTATTGAATATATACTAATGAATTAGTGAATATTCACTAATTCATTAGTGAAAAATTGACTTATTATTTTGTAAAAATTTAATCGATAATTTTCACTGTTTAATTAGTGATAACTCACTAATTCATTAGTGACAATAAACAGTTCACTAATTAATTAGTGAAAAAACTACTAATTATTTAGTGAAATATTTTTCACTAAGCAAATTAGTGAAATTTTCACTAATTTATTTTTAGAGAGTACGAAATACTACGATGGCCTTTCTATAGTTTTACGTCTAAAATTAATTTATAAACTTTCAAATATGTTTATGTTACTTGTAGCATTCAATTATTTAGTTTAAATAGTGTTTTAAAGATTAATATAAACTTAAATGACTGAACAAATTACTGTTTTATTGGAATAATAAGCTTTTGAAATTTGTTCCAAAAAGGAAATATTACTCGGCTGCATCTAAAATTGGCTTGAATTATTTATTACTTGAAAGTCTTACTATGGTTTACATGTGCAGTTAATATCGAATGCCACTTTAGTTATATAAAAACTTTAAAAATCTCAAAAATATGGATATATTTTTAATTTATTATTTGTTTTAGTATTTATACATATATAATGTTATACACATATCTATACATATATAATTTCTAATTATGTAGTAAACGATTTTGCAAAAACTAAAATTATTTTTTTCACCTAAATAATATTCTGTTCTGAGGTTTCTAATACAATTTAGCATACATGACTACTCACATTTTATTAAATAATTATTGATTCTAAATAATTATTAACTTTGCAATTATTACTAATAATCTAATGTGGAATCTATTATCTAATAGTTCGATAGCGCAAAAACGAAAATTATTTTTTTGTTCATCCAATTATATATTGAAATTTCTAAAAGAGTTTATCATACTTGACTACTTGCCTGTTAATAATAACAATTAGGCAAAATACTTAACTTTACAACTCCAAGTAAGAAATTATTATGCCAATTATTAATGCGCTCACTATGTCGAAATGAAAAAAGCAATTTTACAATAGATACAATAGGTACTGCGCAGTTACAAATGTAAATATACATCATATTGCACATAACTGATTTTAAAGATATATAATTTAAATTTATAATCTATATTTTCTAATAGTAAACTTTAAACAAAAAAAAGTAAGGCAGATTCCTTTTTCATTTAAATAATACTGATATTTACAATTTACATCATACGATCAGCTAGGAGACGTCTGCACAGCAAGGAAAGCAAGCGAGTACTGACCCGCGCCGCGCAATCTATTAAATCATTTACTACACTATAACTAATGAATTAGTGAATATTCACTAATTCATTAATGAATATTTACTAATTAATTATTGAATATATACTAATGAATTAGTGAATATTCACTAATTCATTAGTGAAAAATTGACTTATTATTTTGTAAAAAATTTAATCGATAATTTTCACTGTTTAATTAGTGATAACTCACTAATTCATTAGTGACAATAAACAGTTCACTAATTAATTAGTGAAAAAACTACTAATTATTTAGTGAAATATTTTTCACTAAGCAAATTAGTGAAATTTTCACTAATTTATTTTTAGAGAGTACGAAATACTACGATGGCCTTTCTATAGTTTTACGTCTAAAATTAATTTATAAACTTTCAAATATGTTTATGTTACTTGTAGCATTCAATTATTTAGTTTAAATAGTGTTTTAAAGATTAATATAAACTTAAATGACTGAACAAATTACTGTTTATTGGAATAATAGCTTTTGAAATTTGTTCCAAAAAGGAAATATTACTCGCTGCATCTAAAATTGGCTTGAATTATTTATTACTTGAAAGTCTTACTATGGTTTACATGTGCAGTTAATATCGAATGCCACTTTAGTTATATAAAAACCTTAAAATATATTATCAAGACAAATTGTAGTTTTACTTGGATCTATGCAGAAATCTGTTACACAAAGGCCTTGATATTTATCTATGAAATTAGATAAGATTTCTACCAGAGTATTAACAAACAATTCTGCAGTACCTGATATTCAACAGAATTCGAAGGTATATTGAAATTATATATATAATTTTATTTAGTATACATAATTTTATACTTTGAAATACGCTTAAACATAGTTTTGTTGAAATTAAAGCCATATACGGCTTAGTGTAGTTACATTTTGTACGCTGCTTACATTACACTAAATATGAGAATGACGTATAACATTAATGATTATTTGTCGAACTATTTTCCTATTTAAATAAGAAACGATAATCATCCTCCACCGTGTCAACAAGTTTGTAAAACGTGTACGGTAGGACTTAATTCCTTTGATTGTATTATTTGAAAAACAAACATCATAGTATGCGTTTTGTTCTCAAAAAGTTTGCTGAAACTGTTATATAACATCATTATAGTTTTACTTATTTACGGTAAATGTAAAAGAATACTCATACACATTTAATTTATATTCCAACGAAAAAAATAATAAGAAAAAAAAAATTAATATTGAACTAAATATTATGTAAAACAATTCTATAGTTCTAGTTTAAGGACCTTTTAACATGAAATATATTAAATATCACATCAACAAATCGAATTAACAATTAATTTATGTAAATTTGTTTATGAGCTTGAACAAAAACTATAGATTTTTTTGCTCTTAATTGGTGAAAAAAATTGTTCAACTTACTCACGTTTCTAATTTACGCAGTTTAATGCAAATTAATTATTTTATGTAGATTTTTTGCGAAACGAAATAAAAGGATGGTGCTTTGAAAATTGAAAATTTTTTCATTTGTAACATCCAAGATATTGAATATATTATTGTGGGCTTGAGTGTGCAGTTGTCATATACGCATTCGACGCATGCAACTAGCCGTTTATATTATATAATTTTATTTAGTATACATAATTTTATACTTTGAAATACGCTTAAACATAGTTTTGTTGAAATTAAAGCCATATACGGCTTAGTGTAGTTACATTTTGTACGCTGCTTACATTACACTAAATATGAGAATGACGTATAACATTAATGATTATTTGTCGAACTATTTTCCTATTTAAATAAGAAACGATAATCATCCTCCACCGTGTCAACAAGTTTGTAAAACGTGTACGGTAGGACTTAATTCCTTTGATTGTATTATTTGAAAAACAAACATCATAGTATGCGTTTTGTTCTCAAAAAGTTTGCTGAAACTGTTATATAACATCATTATAGTTTTACTTATTTACGGTAAATGTAAAAGAATACTCATACACATTTAATTTATATTCCAACGAAAAAAATAATAAGAAAAAAAAAAATTAATATTGAACTAAATATTATGTAAAACAATTCTATAGTTCTAGTTTAAGGACCTTTTAACATGAAATATATTAAATATCACATCAACAAATCGAATTAACAATTAATTTATGTAAATTTGTTTATGAGCTTGAACAAAAACTATAGATTTTTTTGCTCTTAATTGGTGAAAAAAATTGTTCAACTTACTCACGTTTCTAATTTACGCAGTTTAATGCAAATTAATTATTTTATGTAGATTTTTTGCGAAACGAAATAAAAGGTATAACATTAATGATATTGTCGAAACTATTTTCATATTTAAAAAATAGAAGAAAGATAATCATCTCCAAGTGTCAACAATTTTTGTAAAAACGTGTACGGTAGGACTTAATTCCTTTGATGTATTATTTGAAAAAACAACAATCATAGTATGCGACTTTTTTTGTTCTCAAAAACGTTTGCTGAAACTGTTATATAACATTCATTATAGTTTCACTTATTACGGTAATTGGTGAAAGAATACTCATACACATTTAATTTATATTCCAACGAAAAAAATAATAAGAAAAAAAAAATTAATATTGAACTAAATATTATGTAAAACAATTCTATAGTTCTAGTTTAAGGACCTTTTAACATGAAATATATTAAATATCACATCAACAAATCGAATTAACAATTAATTTATGTAAATTTGTTTATGAGCTTGAACAAAAACTATAGATTTTTTTGCTCTTAATTGGTGAAAAAAATTGTTCAACTTACTCACGTTTCTAATTTACGCAGTTTAATGCAAATTAATTATTTTATGTAGATTTTTTGCGAAACGAAATAAAAGGATGGTGCTTTGAAAATTGAAAATTTTTTTCTTTTATTAGTAGGAGATTGGATTTAAATTACAGGTACCTTTTAAAATAAAAAAAATTGTTTATAAAGTATAGACTTTCAAATTTAAAACATGGAAGATACCGACAGTGTTACATTTTATGAAAAAATAATTTTTTAAGTACAATTAAATAAACAACTTTATTGAGTGAACATGTACACTATTATTTAATCAATAATTATACTCACATAATTGTTAACCCATCTATAGGCTAAAAGAGATGGTATAGATAACTGATCCAACTTTAACGCTCATTTTTGATAAGTGTAAATCAAATTCATTTATAATTACAAATACACTTTGCACAATTATAAGAAATTTTAGTTTTATAATTTTTTTCGGAACCCCTCCATTTATAAGAAAAAATTTTTGAATATATTAAACATTTTTTGTCTATTTACAGTGTCATCTTAGATCCTCAATGTTTAATAATGACTTTGATCTGCCATAACTTTCAAGCACAACTATAGGCTATAAGATTTGAGTATTTTCTAAGTTGATTAAACATTATTTTCTATGTGCCAAAATAGTGATTAAACAAAATGCCTTAAAAATGTATGTTTTTTCATTGCCTTCATAAAAAAAATGTAGATACACCTTACAGTAATGTAGATACAGAGATGGACAAAATTTTAGTATTTTGTATTTACACGCTTAAACTAGTAGAGTTAATTTTAACTCTAGTGATCGAGTTAATTTGTCGTAGAGTTAAAATTAACTCTAATAGAGTTACTTTTCTTACTCTACCGTTAGAGTTCATTTTTAACTCTATCTCTTAGAGTAGTTAATTAATTTAACTCTAATTCAACTCTAAGAACTGTTCTGTAGTGTTTGGCGACTCTGGTCTCTGTAATTTTAATAATTTATAGAATTACAAGTTTAAATACTTTGTACCAAAAATATGTATTAAACAACTAAGTTTTAAATACTGTATTTAAAATACTTTTATATTTTGATGATTGTATTTAAAATATACTTGGGTTAAAATACATTTTTTTCTAGATATGTATTTTAAATCCCGCGTAAAAATATAAACTATTGCCACTATATTGCCGAGCAATGGGCAATAGCTATTGCAAACATATTGCCAATATGTTGCCGCAACAATTGGCAATGTATTGCCAACATATCTCCAAACGTACAACCGCCCATATTTTTGCCAAATATTGGCAATAGTTACTATCTTACCTTTTGTAAACTATTACTAATATGTTGGCCATATCTCATAAATTTAAAAAAAAAATAAAAAAAAATATCAGCCAGCCGCGGGATTTGAACCTTCAATCTTTAGATCCAAATACTGACTCTTTACCACTGAGCCATTTTGTTATTTTGTTATCAAAAGTTAATTTCAGGTTATAAAGTACAGTTGAAAAATGTGGTTAAAAAATTTCTAAGTCCAAAATTTTATGAATTCAACTGTTCTTTATAGCCTGAAATTAACTCTTAATAACAAAATAGCAAAATGGCTCAGTGGTAAAGAGCCAGCATTTGGATCTAAAGATCGAAGGTTCAAATCCCGCGGCTGGATAATATTTTTTTTTATTTTTTTTTTAAATTTATGAGGTATGGCCAACATATTGGCAATAGTTTACAAATGATAAAATAGTACCTATTGCCAATATTTGGCAAAGATATGGGAGGATGCTGTTTGGCGGTATGTTGGCAATACATCGCCAATTGTCGCGGCAACATATTGGCAATATGTTTGCAATAACTATTGCCCATTGCTCTGCAATATAGTGGCAATAGTTTATATTTTTACGCGGGTGGAAAAAATTTAATACAAATTTATTCCGTAATTTTTCGTCGAATACTTTTTAAAAATTTTATATAAATGATAATAAAATCATAGAAATGTGATATACATATTTAGAATACTGGGTTTAAAACACAAAAATTTAAAATATTTGTAGTTTAAATACTTATTAAAATATTTGACACAAAGTAGTAGAAAATATTATTTTTAAAAGACATGTAAAGTGCAATTGAAAGAATTAAATACTAAATTGCCTATCTCTGTGTATTTATCAAGAATGAGCGTCAAAGTTGGAGTTACTATTATGCCGTTTTGCCCGTTAAATGGATGTTAAAGTTAATTTTTACCGAACGAGTCATATTGAAACGAAAAAACTATTCGAGTTAAATAAATATGGTAAATTGTGAAAAACCAAGATATTATTGCTCTTCACTTGAGTACTATCTATAATTAGAGTTAACCAGGCACGCTACGCGTGCTCTTACTTACCTATGTCAAGTTAAAATATTTATAAATTAAGAAAAAAAAATGATTATAAATTTATTTAATTAAAATAATAATCATTAATTAATTATTTAATCTTATATTTGAAACTATAATTTTTATAAATATATTTATTCTTATCATGGTATTGTCATACGATTTAAACGTTACTTTTTCCGTTCATATGTCGTTTAACAAATGAAACCTAACCTTTCGTGCGTTTTACGTATGCGCAAAACGTTAAACAATCACAGCACCGCGTTTTACTTGGCTTAACAACATACGGCCATTACGTTTTTAAATAAAAAATGGCATTGGAAGGAAATTTCACTCTTAAATATATATATGACAGAAAATTAAGTGACAAATATCCTTCGAATGCCATTTTTTTGAACGCATAAATATTTATGTAAGAAGATGCGTAAAATATGCTTTTATTATCGGTAAAACTTAACTTTAACATCCCTTCAATAGCTTAATATAAAAATCTCGAAAAATTCGACTTGTTTATTTATTTATAGGCGTACATTATATATCGTATAAAAAATTACTTCCAATGTTAATTATTTAATTACCAACTATTAGGCGTTATCTGAGTGTAATATTTTAATCTTTTTTGAAAGCAAACAATTATGTAAGAATACAATATAGAAAAATTGTTGAATGAAATAACTAAAAATCATCAAAATCTGTAGAATGGCTGTTCTTAACATATTTTGCTATACTAAAACATTGTTGATTTTTGGCGAATTAATTATCAATAATGGAAACATGAGCAACTGAGACTATCAGAATCATAATACCTTAATTATTCATTTGAACTATGCACAGATCACGTTATTTTTTTTAAACATTAATGCTTTTGATCGAACTATGTATTTTTTCTAATAAATAGATGATTATTGGATATATTTAAAGTTTTTAAATTATGTTACTTGACTAAAAAATAAGTTACATTTATTTAGTTTGTGCAAAGCGTAACAAATAAACTAGTCCTATTCAATGGTTTATGACAACTGCAGATGCAATTCTGTTCATCTCAATTCGTCTTGACGTGTTCGTCTTAATAAAATTGATTAATTCTTTTTATTCGAGTTATTTCTGGGTCAGTAATAGCTTATTGGTATATTAAATAAATCCTAAAACTTGTAATTGCTTTTCAGTTTTTTCTTTGTATTTTAATCCATATATAACTGAATATTTATCAAGAGTTTAATGTAAGGAAGAAAGTTTAATTTGATGAGTTTCTCATTGGGTTTTCAATGCAGGCCAAACATCCTAAAATTCATTAGCTTTCTGACTTACGTTTTATTGTATAGTATGTAAGTATACCTGAAAATAAAAAAATTTATAGAATTATTAAAATATTGACATAGTGCACAACTTTTAGAAAATGGATTAGTTTGAAACTGAAAGGCATGATTCTTTAATCCAAAATTATTACATTATGAATTTTTTTTATTATTAATTTAATGCTTCGTATTAATTAGTCACGTACATCGCCGTGGTTATTAATATTAATAATTAACAAAAAATAATAAGTAAATAAATAAGTAAATTTAAATTTAATATATGTTTACAAGTTAAAAAGTTTTCAGAATATAATATATTATATAAAAGGTAGAACTTTGATGGTGGTATCGAATATCTGAATCGGTGATCGGAAGAAGAGACGAAACATTCAAGACTTAATTAAATCTGTCACATTTTAAATTTCATGATATTTAAATTAATTAACTACACTGAGAATACTATATTACATACCATGGCCAGTAAAATAAGAAATGTCTCAGATCACATGATATTGTCGGCCGAGGGGAAGCCGAGGTGGACGAACATGTGATTTTAGGCTTTCTTTTCTACCGGCCAAGATGTGTAGGTATACTATTTGTCTGCTCGACGTTGCTGGAAAACAGCAACTTCAATTCGCGCAGCGGCCGGGAAGTTGCCGCTTTCCAGAAAAATAGTATACACACCTTGGTCAGTAGAAAAGAAAGCCTCAGATCACACGTTCGTCCACCTCGACTTCGCCTTGGCTGACCATCACATGTGATCCGAGACATTGCTTATTTTACTGGCCATGGTATGTAATATACTATTAGTTGAAACAAGAAAATACTTACTTGAATCAACTAAATGATTGTATATATTAAATATTTTGTTGAACCAACCAAGCAAATGTAGATTCAAAAAATAGTATACATACCTTGGCCAGTAGAAAAGAACGCCTCAGATCACATGTTCGTCCATCTCGGTTTCGCCTCGACCGACATTTACATGTGATCCGAGACATTTCTTATTTTAATGGCCATGTACTTGAACAAGTACATGTATTTTACTATATATTTGATACATGTACTTGTTCAAGTACATGTATTTTAATACACATGTACTTGAACCAAATAATTTTGTTACATTTAATATAAACAGCTACACGTAATTGATTCAACAAAGCGTATATTGATTGAACAAAGCTATTTAGTAATTCAACCAAACTAAATTACTTGAATATACTTCTACCTAACATATCCAACTAAATATTTAATAAATCTAATTAAATATTTCGCTGATCCAAAAAAACAATTTGTCAATTCTACAAAATAATCTTTATATAAATATTTTAAATTTAATAAAATATTTACTGAAATCAGGAGCATTCCTTAATTAGATTAATTAAATTGATAGAAAATACGTAAACTTGTCGAGAATAAATTTCAAATAAAGTGTGTGTGTATGAGTGATCTCGCTCGGGCTTTGTTAGTTACGTAGTGACTTGGTTTTATATGAGCCGACAGTTGTCCGACTGAGGCACGAACGTTGCGCACGCGTTTATTGACCGTTGAGGCTCTATGTTCTTATTAATACTTTTGACTTGTGTCCTAAACTTAAATAAAGATTCTACATTTATTATTCCACTACATCATTCTACGTTTATTTACTATTCTTTAAAACTCGTAAAAGGTTATGGGCTCAGTTGCCACGCAAATATATTTAAAAAAAAACTTGTGTATTCCAGGTATGCACGTGATCCGCAAATTTTTCCTTTAACTGCGAAGTTATATTTTTTTGTATGCCGTATACGCAAAGTGTGCATTACTTGAAGATGGCTAACAAATATCGAGCGCAGTCATATTTCAAAATTCGACGGGAACAACTATCAAACTTAGAAGTTACATTTGGAGCTATATTTTCGACAACCGGTTTAAAGGAAATCGTCTCAGGATATAGAGATGCTTAAAAATTTAGCCAGATGATAGGAAGTCAGAATCGCTAGAAGTAGCTGCATGGATAAAAGTAAACGCGAGAGCCATGTTCACAATTTCTTCTGTTATTTCAAACAATCAATTTGAAAATCTTTTAACGTGCGTAATTGTAGCAGAAATGTGGTGAAAGTTGGCAACTATATACGAACAGAAATTGGAAACAAACAAGGTTACGCTGATCGAAAAATATTACGATTAAAAATTAACCCAACTGATACGGTGATGCAGCATATAGCGAGGGTTCGTAACATGGCGAAAGCGCTCTCGGACGTAGGAGGATCAAGATTGGATTTATCTGTCATTGCGAAAATTTTAAATAAGACGTATTACACATTTCATTAAAAAAATAAACATTTGCTACCAAGAGTAATATTACAATTACCTTAATTTTAGTCATAGCTAGGGGGGAAAGTATCTTTCAACAGCTCTATGTAGCTATAAAATTTATAATTTATGTTTTAAGTACGTTTATCGTCGAAATCGACACCTAACTACAGCGCCATTTGAAGCCTCGAGATCGAGCGACTTTCGATGGAGGCTATAGCTCCGACATTCCCTTAAGATTGCGTTCCTGTACACTGAGAAAAAAATTTTGTTGAATCAAAGAAAAGTTTTATTGATTCAAATAAATGTATTTTATAATGAAATATTTCATTAATTCAACCAAATTTAAAATCACGTGAAAAATTATTTTTTCACGGTAAAAAAATATTTCCTTGCGCGTTAAATTTCAAATATTATATTTTTTCAAAATAATATTCAATTGATGCAACACCATGTCTATTAAATCAAAGAAATCATTTCATTGCCTTAAAGAAGTAATATAATAAAAAACCGTTATTAAATATTTAGTTGAATCAAGTAAAAATTTTCTATAATATAATAAATATTCGTTCAATTATTATATTATAAAGTCAAATATTAAATTTAACAAAATATTTTTTTAATTCAAAATTTTATATATTTATGTTGATAAAATTGTTTTATTTAATACATACATGAAATATATATGTTATAGGTAGTCGTTACAATAAAATGTTGAATTGATTCAATCGTATTAATATATTAATTGAATATAATATATCTTTCGTCGGATAAAATTTATTTTTTAAATTAATGCAACAAAAATGTTAGGTCAATGAAATATCTAACATAATTCAAATAAATAAATATTTGTTGATATTTATTCATTTAATATATATATTTTAGCAATGAAATGTATTTTTTTAATCCAATGAAGCCAAAATACACAGTTAATAAAATACCTCCATTTAATTAACAAAATAATAATTTGTTTTTATTTATTCATATAGAATATTTTTTACTTTAAATTAAATGTATTTTTTTAATGCAATGAAAGCAAAATATTAAGTCAATAAAATACCCCGATTTACTTAATTAAATAATTAATTGTTGTTAAATATATATACAGATCATATATTTCCTATGACCAAATGTATTTATCAAATTAATGCACTGAAATGATACGTCTAATAAAGTACCTACATTGATTCAATCAAATAATTATTTGATGGTATTAATTCAGATAAAATATATTTTTTGTCAATCAAATGTATTTTTTTAATCCAATGAAGCCAAAATATACAGTTAATAAAATATCCCCATTTAATTAACCAAATAATTATTTGTCTTTATTTATTTATACAGAATATTTTTTACTTTCAATTAAATATATTTTTTTAATGCAATGAAGGCAAAATATTCAGTCAATAAAATACCCCAATTTACTCAAGTAAATAATTAATTGTTGTTGAATATGCATATATATCTAGATATATATATATATCTAATATATAGATCTATATATTAGATATATATATATATCTAGATAGATATATATATTCTTTCGCCATATATTTCTTTCGACTAAATGTAATTATCAAATCATTTATTTGCTGTTGCTAATATGTATATAAATACAGTAATATTTATATTTGTATATAAATATTGTTGTTGTACAAATGAATTTATACTAATTAAACATAATTGCATATATTTGAGAATTTATTGAAAGAACGGAAAACTATAAAAAGATTTTATTTGAAATATTATTTAATTACAGTTTTAATTAAAAGAATTGTAGAATTTGAAATATAATTTATCTGTTATCTAATATATATATGTTTCAACTAAAACAACTACTTGAAAATGCAAATGGAAATAAAAAGTAAGTATTTTAAATTAAATCGATGCGCAAAGCATGCGCTTGTGGATATCGTTGTGTACGTGAAGGAAGCGGTGAGGATGGGAGGCTTCCGGTACTACCACTACTTGAATTAAGCGTTCTCGTTCTGTTGCAAAGCTCTTTATTCCTATTCACTATTACAATTAATACTTATACACTATCGCGTGATCGCCACAGCTGAAGCGGTAGCTGAGCGAGCTGGATGGTCTATTCGTCTTGGCGAGGGACGAGTATCTGCTTTCTCGGTCGACGAATTTGACTGAAAGAGCGGGGTGTTCTCCGGTCCATGAGGTGGCGCCGCTCGTTGGCAATTTGCGGAGTTGGCTGACGGGCCGCCACATCCACTCCCCCCTCAGTGTTTTGTTCCATGTCTTGTGCAAAACCTACTCTAGGGCGTGTGTTTTGTTGAGTGGATTGTCGTGGAGTTTCCCTTGATGCATTTTCACCTTCTACAGCTGGAGGTAATGATGTTGGAGTCTCTTGAGAGATTGGAGTGTCCTCTCTATTTAGATGTGCAGGCTTTAACCTTTCTATGGAGATGCTTTTAACTTGTCCGTCGATTTCTATCTTATAGATTCTGTCGGTTTGACGTTCTATGATCTTGTAGGGGCCTTGGTACGGTGGTTCAAGAGGTGCACGGACATGATCGCTTCTGATGAATACATGACTGCAGGTTTCAATTTCTTTTTGTTTGAATAGGCGTACCTTGCTGTGGTGTGAAGTAGGTGTCGGCCGAATTTCTTGCATGAGTTTTCTGTGTTGCTGAATAAATGTTGCTGGATTGGATGGTGAGTCGGTATGCACAAAGAATTCGCCGGGGATGCGTAGTGTTGTTCCATATAGCATCTCCGCTGGCGAGGCCTTGAGGTCTTCTTTGTAGCTCGTGCGGAGTCCCAACATGACGGATGGTAGCAGGTGAGTCCATGGTATGTGTGGTTTACACATCAGAGCTGCTTTTAAGGTTCGATGCCACCTCTCAATGATGCCGTTTGAAGCTGGATGATAGGGTGTTGTCCTGGTTCTGTTACATCCAATGAATTCTGTGAGTGCTTTGAATAATGATGACTCGAACTGAGGTCCTTGGTCCGTCGTTATTGTTAATGGTGTACCATACTGACTGATCCAATGTGTGAAAATGGCGTTGACGATTGTTTCTGCTGTGCAGTCCTTTAATGGAATCGCTATAGGCCAACGGGAAAATCTGTCTATTATCGTTAGACAATACTTGGATCCATCAACGGGTGGTAGGTGTATTAAATCCATATGTATATGATTGAATCTGGCATCCGGGACTGGGATTCCTTGTGGGGTGATTCGGTTATGACGCTGGATTTTGGCTCTTTGACAGCTTATGCATTGCTTCGTCCAGGTTGCTGCGTCCTTTTTGATTCCGGGCCAAATGTATTTTTCTTTGATTGCGCGTACAGTTGTGCGAATGCTAGGATGCGAAAGGTCATGCACTGAGTTAAATGCTAGACGTCGGAGTTCCTTTGGTATGTAAGGTCTTACAAAACCATCCGTAATGTTACAGAAAATGGAGTGGTTTTCTAATGCTAGACTTTGGAGTGTTAATGACGACGATTGTCGAATCTGTGGTAATTCGTTATCTCGCTGTTGTGCGTCGTGAATTACTTGTGCACTAAGAAGTGTTGGCATATCAATCGCATTTATTCGAGAGAGTGCGTCGGCGACGACATTATTTTCTCCTTTCACATGTACTATGTTTGTTGAATATTGCGAGATGTAGCTTAGTTGCCTTTGTTGCCTCGGGGATGCCTTCTCGGGTTTCTGCTGGAAAGCGTACGTGATGGGTTTGTGATCCGTTTTTATCACAAATTGTCGGCATTCTAGCTGATGTTGGAATTTCTTGATGGCTGCAAAAATCGCTAACAATTCTCGGTCGTACGTGCTGTACCGCTTTTCTGTGCTAGAGAGTTTGCGCGAGAAAAATCCTATCGGTGTCCATCTGTTGTTGACGTATTGTTCCAGAGAGGCGCCTATTGCGGTATCTGATGCATCTGTGCATAAGGCGAGTGGTGCTGATGGAACTGGATACGTCATGAGTGACAGTGCAGATAATTTGCTTTTGATTGCTTCGAATGCTTCTTCTGATGTTGTAGTCCATTGAATTTTTCTTCTGTCGTTCCTCTTAGAATCTTTGAGAAAGTTCGTAAGTGGGACTTCTAGCTTGGCGAGGTTATGAATGCAGTCATGGTAGTAGTTAACCATGCCGAGGAATTTTCTCAAATCCTTGATTGTTTCCGGCTTGGGGTATTCCAAGATGCCTTGAATGCGGTCTTGAGGCGGTTTGTAACCCTGCTCCGATATTTCGTAGCTTAAAAATGTTAATTTTGATTTTCCAATCGCAGATTTACTGGGGTTGATGTTTAGTCTGTATTGCCGTAATCGACTGAAAACCATCCTCAGGTGTTTCTTGTGCTGTTGCGGTGTGTCTGAGAAGATGAGGATGTCGTCAACGTAACAGAAGATGAAATCGAAATCGCGAAATATGGTGTCCAAAAATCGCTGGAAAGTTTGTGTGGCACATTTCAATCCGAAAGGCATTACCAAAAATTCGAAAAGGCCGAATGGCGTGATGATGGCTGTCTTGGGTATGTCCTCTGAGGCCATTGGAATCTGATAATAGGCCCGGCAGAGGTCAATCTTGGTGAAAATGCGTTTACCATTTAACTTCTGGAAGAGATCAGTTATGTACGGTGGAGGGTACATGTCTCGTACCGTGACTGAGTTCAATTTTCGGTAGTCACCGCATGGACGCCAATCTCCATCCTTTTTGCGCTCCATGTGCAATGGACTGGCCCATGGGCTGTTTGACGGGCGAATGATGCCCTGTTCTAGTAAGATGTTGATTTGCGACTTGGCTGCTTCAAGTTTGGGTCCAGCGAGTTTGCGTGGCCTCGCTGAAGCGGGTGGTCCTTCGGTGACTATGTGGTGAGCGACGATTTCTTCTGCGATGGGCTTGAGCTGGAATGCTGGAGTCGTAACATCTGGGTAATCCAAGAGTATGTCAGTATACTCCCTGTCAGCTGCTCCATTCATTGTTGAAATGGTATGTTCCGTGGTCATCATGGTTCCTCCTGTTGACTGTAGTTTTGTGATCGGATCGATGAGTAATTTTCTCTTGAGATCTATGATAAAACCATAATGCGAAATTAAATCAGCTCCAATTATTGGGATCTTTACATCGGCGATTATAAAAGGCCATCGAATGTCGCGTCTTAGCCCTAAGTTAAGTGTGAGGAGGTGTTGACCGTACGTGTTTATATGCGTTGAATTTGCGGCATATAGGTTAGTTCGCTTCGCGTGTAATTTGTGGTTAAAATGCTTACGAGGTATTACCGAGACGACGGAGCCGCTGTCTACGAGGAAAATTTTTCCATCCTTTTTGTTGCATACATAGAGGCGCAATTCCTGGTGAACTTTGCTATCGTTGATTGCCTCAGTCGACGACAGCTGTATTAGTTTTTTTCGTTCTCGTCGGTTTGTTTTGAACAAGGTGCTTGGCATCTTCGTGCGTTGCTTCCAAATCGTTGATGATAATAACACAGGCTGGACGAGTTGTTGTTGTTAGAGGTGGTCGATCTTTGTTGTGACTTTGAGCGGGATCTCGATCTTCTGTCTTTGTTTTGGTCTAGGCTCTTGTGTAGGGCTGCTACTTCCTTGACGAGTTTGTCGAGCGTGACCTTGAAAAGATTGAGAGTGTTATTATCGTTTGAATTTGAATTGCTTATAGCGTACATTTCAGACACTGATGGGCGAATAATATCGACGATTTTATCGGCTTGCATGGCCAGTTTTGAAATGTCCGTCGCTTCACTTATTACGAGGTGAGCTCGAACGTTCTCGGGTAGATGGTCGAGAAAAAGGGTACGGAGCACCGATTCGTTGCACTGGCCCGCTGCTAGGTTTCGGATTCGCTGGAGTAGGTGTGTTGGGCGTTCGTCCGATAGTTGCGCTCCACGTCCAAGTAGACGTCGAAGTTTTGATTCGTTGCTCTCCGAGAAACTCTCTATTATGCGATTTTTGATTGTGAAGTATTTGTCCTCGCGCGGTGGATTGGCGATGATGTCGGACACGAAGGGTAACATCGATTGTTCTAGGTTCAATACGACATACCTGTATTTCGTGGAATCCGCTGTGATGCGACCAATATCGAAGGCTGATTCCAATTGCGAAAACCAAAGTGATGGATGCTCCTTCCAGAAAGGCGGGATTTTCGGTTGCGAGATGGCTGCTACGTTGGTGTCGATGTTTTCTCCGTTGCTTGGCTGGATTTGCGCTGGAGCTAGATTATTTCCGGGCTGCTCCTGTTGACGTTGTAGGATTTGTTCCAACTGGCTTATCCGGGTTTGGAGTGACTCGTTCCTTCGTTGCAGCACTTGCATTTCCCTTTGGTCTGAATCGGGTAGATTTTCTTGGAGTGCGACGTTTTCGATGTTCGTCGGTGGTTGATTTGTCGAAGGTTGATTTGGCGGTGGCGAGTATAGGAGACTCATCCTTGTTGGATTGCTTTTTGCGATGTGTTGTGTGTGACTGTCCTTGCTCAAGGTCACCAGTATGTAGGGGTGGTGTGAGCGATGAACGTCGGTGTCTGGTGGTCCTAAATCACCTGTGTGGAGGTCAGGACGTGTAGAAGTCCGGGCTCACGAGCGTAGGGCGTTAAGGTTCCTTGATGTGAACGGGAGTGACGAGCTTGATCACGTCGGGGTCACCAATGTGGATATCGTTGTGTACGTGAAGGAAGCGGTGAGGATGGGAGGCTTCCGGTACTACCACTACTTGAATTAAGCGTTCTCGTTCTGTTGCAAAGCTCTTTATTCCTATTCACTATTACAATTAATACTTATACACTATCGCGTGATCGCCACAGCTGAAGCGGTAGCTGAGCGAGCTGGATGGTCTATTCGTCTTGGCGAGGGACGAGTATCTGCTTTCTCGGTCGACGAATTTGACTGAAAGAGCGGGGTGTTCTCCGGTCCATGAGGTGGCGCCGCTCGTTGGCAATTTGCGGAGTTGGCTGACGGGCCGCCACACGCTCAATACTAAACTAAGAGTCGCTGTCTTCTTCATATTCTCTCCCCCCACCGTCCCCCAGTGACCCGTGCATATACTAACAAACGAGTGTGAGCGCGCTAGGATTTTTTCTAAGGACGGGCAATGCAAGGCAGACTGCAGAATTACTATCATTAAAATCAAAATTTAAAAATATTTTATGTTAAAATTCCATTTTCAATAATAGTATTACCGTCAAATGGGTAAGAACACACGGGACATTATATAAAAAATATGCGATTATTTATATAAATACGTCTGATTCACTAATAACTTTTGGTAAAATATTGAATATTTTAATTGATAACACAAAAGAGGAAGTATTTTTTTTATATAAAAGCCTAAGAGTTGTCTCGTATAATGATAATTTAGCGGGTTATGAAGTGATTGAAGGTGATAATTATGGTTTATGAAAACACTCAGAGATGGTCGATTATTTACCGACTACAGAACATAAATTGAGAGATGGTAAAATGTACGTACCGAGTAGAATTTAAAATATTAATAAAAAATCTTGTGTTTCTAAGGGCATATATATTTGTGTTTTTATTTATGTATTCCTATAAATTTAATAAAAATTATTAATTACTTGCTAATTTAATGATGAACTTGTTTTATTCTGCTTAGAAAATCAAACCCAACAATCAAATAAAATATTTAATTGTAATTAATAAATATCTACTTAGTAGAGAATGATGACCGACAGGTGGCGTCGGACAAATTTTAACATTGGGTTTTAAATGAAACTGTGAAAGCCACAAGTGTGCGGAATTCCCTTTGGTTCGTATATAAGACCGATTAAGTCCAAAATTAAATACAAAAATGCGTTTGTATGTATGCGTAAATCGAGAGACTACAATATTTCAATGCGTTCTGCGTCCGACATATGCGATGATTTAGTGAATTACCGATAAAATATGCTATGTGCGAAAGTTTAAGCGAAAAAATGTAAGCTATGAAAGACAATGACAATTAAAGCAAGACAGTGAGAGTGAATATAAATTTATACATTTAAATATTTTTATTCATTAATGTATTTAATTAGTACAATATAATATTTTATTAGTACAATGAAATGTTTTATTAGCTCAATAAATTATTTTATTACTTTGGAAAAATATTTTGTTGAAGGAAGAAAGTACTACATTGAATCACGAAAATGTTTTATAAATCAATATAATTTTTGCTTCACATTACTAAATATGTAATTGACAGTACTCAATACATGACTAAAGCAAATCAATATTTTACTGAATTAAACTTTTTTTGTAGATTGAAAAGTATATTTTTTTAAGTCAATGCAGTACATAATCAACCCAATGAAGTATTGTGCTCCTTTAAGGGGATGTCATACTGATTACCGATTACTGTAATTGATTTTTCAAATATAATTTTTAACTTTCTTTTTTTTATATCTTTTTAGCATACGCACAATTGTTACATATAATATAATGTGCCTTAACTCATACAATTGAAAAATATGCAAATTGAATGATACATTTGAAAAATCAGTTAATGTCGGTAAGTGTGTATTTTAAATGAAGGTACGACATCCCCTTAAAGCAGTATATAATAGTTGTAATTAAATATTTAGCTGAAGTAAGAATATGCTAAGTTAATACACAAATGTACTTCTTTTAATTCAACCAGGATTCAATTATATAATCAATTTAATATTGTTTTAAAGCAATTTAATGTTTGTACACAGGAAACGTAGACTGTGTTAAATTAATAAAATAATTATTTAGTTCGAGCTAGTATATTGTTAATGTAATTAAGTATTTTATTAATTTTATCTAGTATATTTTAGAATCAATTAAATATTGATTTCAATCAAATGGATATTGCATTAATCGGAAAAAACATTATATAATTGTAATAAAATACACAAATCACGCAATAAAATGTTTATTTAAGTTTGCTTATTTCTGCTTTGGTACAATAAAATATTTTTTAAAATCAAATATTATATTTTTTTATTTCAAATAAATATTAAGTTAAAACTCCGCAAAGAAGGGATTTCATTGAATCAATGAAGCCTTCTTTGATTCAACAAAATTTTTTTCTCAGTGTACAGAAAATTAGACGAGATCATATAAACGTATCCACCGCAAGGTCCAAATGTAAACGCGAGCAATAATCTCGTTTGTAGATTGAACAAAGCGATCTACGGTCTCAAGCAACCTTGGATTAGAAGCGAGTTAATCCGACAGTTCTATTTTTCACGGTACCCGCGTAAAAATATAAACTATTGCCACTATATTGCCGAGCAATGGGCAATAGCTATTGCAAACATATTGCCAATATGTTGCCACGACAATTGGCAATGTATTGCCAACATATCTCCAAACGTACAATCGCCCATATATTTGCCAAATATTGCCAATAGTTACTATCTTACCTTTTGTAAACTATTACCAATATGTTGGCCATAGTTCATAAATTAAAAAAAAAATAAAAAAAAAATATTAGCCAGCCGCGGGATTTGAACCTTCAATCTTTAGATCGGAACGCTGGCTCTTTACCACTGAGCCATTTTGCTATTTTGTTATTAAGAGTTAATTTCAGGCTATCCCGAGTAGAAATGAATTCCAGGCAAAAAGAAGGCCCTGTTCAGGTACCTGACGAATATTAAAAGGCCCTGAACAGGTGCCTGTAAAGGGCCTTTAAAAAATGTAATGGGGTGGAGATCAGGGCCTGTTTTATGTAATACTATTTTGTGGGTATGTTCAGGTGATATTAAGGCACTTAATTAGTAGTAAAAACTAAATCTGAATGTATTTGTTATTTTACATTTGTTTTTAATTGTTAACCTTTAGAGGACGGGAATTTTCTGGTTCAAAAAAGCTTCTTTTTTCAATAAAATTAATGTCTAAAAACATCGAATCACTTTTAACCTTTACAGGACGGGGATTTGGGTTTACTGTTTTCTCTCACTTTTTTATAGAAATCGAGTTTATGTGATGTCTCACATCTCAAAACTAACACATGTAAAGGGTCGATCATGGGCATGGCCCGTATAGGTTAATAGGTTAAAAAAACGTTATCTTACATGTGTAACAGCTTTGTAATCTTAAAAACCACAAAATATACTAATATAAAGTTATAAATATAAGGTTAATTAGGCGTGCGTACATGCGTGTATGTGTGTGTGCGTGTGTGTGCGTATAGGTTTTGTAAATAAAATAAAATGCATTTTAATACATTAATATTTATTAAACATAAATATTATATATAATATAATTAAAATATATGGTTTAATATAATTTCCAAATAATTACAACAATCTTAATATAATATAATATTAATAACTTTGCACTTTTTTTATACAATACAAAATTAAATCTTTTCACATATTTAAAGCAATATAATACTGCATAAACTTTTATATTATTAAAGTGTTTTTTTAAACTTTCACTATTTATATATTGTATTTTCCTTTTCAATCGGTACCTTCGAACTCTTAGTAAATTAAGCTTCTGAGTATAATCAATTTTTTTACTCATTTTATATTTATAAAAAACTCTTGATAAAATTCTAACCTCAAAATTTATATACAATACTATATAATTTGTAGATACTATAACTAACCTCACATTCGAACTAACAAAATTGACTTTTACTATAACGTCACATCCGAACTAACAAAATTAGTCCCTGACTTAAATTCCATTACATTCGTATCCCGGCCCTTAACAGGCGGCCTTTTCAGGCCCTGTTTTCTAATTCAGGCGGCCTGGCTAGAATTTCTACTCGGGATAAAGAACAGTTGAATTCATAAAATTTGGACTTAGAAATTTTTTTACCATATCTTCAACTGTTCTTTATAGCCTGAAATTAACTCTTAATAACAAAATAGCAAAATGGCTCAGTCCCGAGTAGAAATTCTAGCCAGGCCGCCTGAACTAGAAAACAGGGCCTGAAAAGGCCGCCTGTTAAGGGCCGGGATACGAATGTAATGGAATTTAAGTCAGGGCCTAATTTTGTTAGTTCGGATGTGACGTTATAGTAAAAGTCAATTTTGTTAGTTCGAATGTGAGGTTAGTAATAGTATCTACAAATTATATAGTATTGTATATAAATTTTCAGGTTAGAATTTTATCAAGAGTTTTTTATAAATATAAAATGAGTAAAAACATTGATTATAAGTACTCAGAAGCTTAATTTACTAAGAGTTCGAAGGTACCGATTGAAAAGGAAAATATAATATATAAATAATGAAAGTTTAAAAAAACACTTTAATAATATAAAAGTTTATGCAGTATTATATTGCTTTAAATATGTGAAAAGATTTAATTTTGTATTGTATAAAAAAAGTGCAAAGTTATTAATATTATATTATATTAAGATTGTTGTAATTATTTGGAAATTATATTAAACCATATATTTTAATTATATTATATATAATATTTATGTTTAATAAATATTATGTATTAAAATGCATTTTATTTTATTTACAAAACCTATACGCACACACACGCACACGCACATACACGCATGTACGCACGCCTAATTAACCTTATATTTATAACTTTATATTAGTATATTTTGTGGTTTTTAAGATTACAAAGCTGTTACACATGTAAGATAACGTTTTTTTAACCTATTAACCTATACGGGCCATGCCCATGATCGACCCTTTACATGTGTTAGTTTTGAGATGTGAGACATCACATAAACTCGATTTCTATAGAAAAGTGAGAGAAAACAGTAAACCCAAATCCCCGTCCTGTAAAGGTTAAAAGTGATTCGATGTTTTTAGACATTAATTTTATTGAAAAAAGAAGCTTTTTTGAACCAGAAAATTCCCGTCCTCTAAAGGTTAACAATTAAAAACAATTGTAAAATAACAAATACATTCAGATTTAGTTTTTACTACTAATTAAGTGCCTTAATATCACCTGAACATACCCACAAAATAGTATTACATAAAACAGGCCCTGATCTCCACCCCATTACATTTTTTAAAGGCCCTTTACAGGCACCTGTTCAGGGCCTTTTAATATTCGTCAGGTACCTGAACAGGGCCTTCTTTTTGCCTGGAATCCATTTCTACTCGGGGTGGTAAAGAGCCAGCGTTCCGATCTAAAGATTGAAGGTTCAAATCCCGCGACTGGCTAATATTTTTTTTTTATTTTTTTTTTATTTATGAACTTTGGCCAACATATTGGTAATAGTTTACAAAAGGTAAGACAGTAACTATTGGCAATATTTGGCAAATATATGGGCGATTGTACGTTTGGAGATATGTTGGCAATACATTGCCAATTGTCGCGGCAACATATTGGCAATATGTTTGCAATAGCTATTGCCCATTGCTCGGCAATATAGTGGCAATAGTTTATATTTTTACGCGGGTAGGTACACGTAGCCTACATGTATATTATGAAGATTTCTGCATCTTGTATATGTCGCCTATGTGTAGCTTCCATGTAGGTATTGTAAATATTTAGTGTACCTGAGATATTTATGGAGTGCACTCTATAAACATCTTAGATACACTAAATATTTATAATATCTACACGTAAGCGACATGATAGTGTTAAGGTTGAAAAAAAAGTATCCACACACTTATAATGTCCATATTCGTCGTACGTTTGGCAGATATCACATGTATAAAACATCAACCCCTCACGAACCAAACACGAATGTACGTGGATTTCTAATATGGGATACGGTCACAAGATACATGTATGATACATGTTTTAAACAACATGTCGCACACACGTTTTCATATGTGTATTATATGTAATTTCTTTTACGCGGGTGAGTATCGATATGATATGGTTCTGTAGTAATATGCGTTGCCAATCTTAGAACAGTTAAACTTATACAAAAAGTCCTGAATTTCACAGGAAAACAAAGCATATCGATGTTCAATACCACTACATACGCGAAAAATGTGAATTGCGAAAACTAAGCGTCGAACATATTCCTGATAAAATTCAAAAAGCCGATATACTGACAAAACACTTTCTCGCGATAGGATTAATGGTTTGTGTAAAATGTTAAAGCTGCGTCGATTAAATGAATTGTAACACGTATCGTTATTTTTAATGTAAGAGAGTTTTTTTACAGTTTATCACATTATATTTTAAAGATTTTATTCAAAAGACGGAAGTCTCGAGAATAAATTTCAAATAACGTGTGTATGAGTGATCTCGCGCAGGCTTTGTTATCTACGTAGTAACTTGGTCTTATATGAGCCGGCAGTTGTCCGCCAAGGAGGCACGAATGTTACGCACGCGTTTATTGACCGTTGAGGTTCTATGTTACTCGTACAAAAATTCAATAAAATATTTATCTGATTTAAGAAAATATTAATTTGAGTTAAACAACCACACGTTTGTTTTAACGAAATAGTTTCATTAATTCAACAAAATTGAATTAATTCATTACAAATTTACACTAACTAAATATTTCATAATTCCAATCAAGTATTAGTCAATCGAAAACACTATTTCATTAACCTAATTAAATTGATATGTCGCAACAACTAAGCTACTTTATTTACAGCAAAATGTTTACTGAATTTAATAAAACATTTCGTCCATTGAAAAACGTAATTCAGTTATATTGAGAAATTAATTTGTTGTGTTTATATGACACGACAAAATGTTTATTTGTTTTAATAATCGCATTTCCATAACAAAGTATAACTTAATAAAATATTTCTTTGCCCTAATAATATTTTAATTAATTATTAATATAATTCGATATAATGAACAATATTGAGTTAATAAAATATTTATAGTTGATTGCAAATTTACTAAGCAATGCTATCACTTATAAACAGTATGTTTGACTATTTTAACGCATATATGTATGTACATATATGTACATTTTTTGAATTCAAATTTCGCGCTACCTTAACTTCTGCTTTTCCACTAGGTGACTCCGCTTTATTCTGTTCATTTGCTACGACCAAAAATTTTATTGATGCATATATATAAAGAAAAATATGAAATTTTCGATACTGTGTATAAAATTTAGTATGTATTTGTGTTGTGTGATTCGTTATAATATATAATTGTAATATATACCGAAGAAATTAAGTGTTTCACGAATTGCCAGAAAATTAATTTAAAAACTGTTAAGTGCCTAGAGTCTAGACTAAAATTACCCGCGTAAAAATGTACCTTCATATGAACTTTATATAAAGTTATGTTTATATAAAGTTTATACGAGGTTTTCCAACGAGACATTCCCGAACTTGATTAGACATTTATATAAAGTTTATCTAAATTAAAACAACTATTTTTTATCAGTTTAAAATACTTTATATAAACCTACAAAATTTTTAAATTATTAAAAAAAAATTAAAAAAATAACTTTTGATCGGTGATTTGAACCTCCGATCTTCAACTCCGGAGGCTGACTCTCTACCAACTGAGCTATTTTATTCCCGAGTAGAAATTCTAGCCAGGCCGCCTGAACTAGAAAACAGGGCCTGAAAAGGCCGCCTGTTAAGGGCCGGGATACGAATGTAATGGAATTTAAGTCAGGGCCTAATTTTGTTAGTTCGGATGTGAGGTTATAGTAAAAGTCAATTTTGTTAGTTCGAATGTGAGGTTAGTAATAGTATCTACAAATTATATAGTATTGTATATAAATTTTCAGGTTAGAATTTTATCAAGAGTTTTTTATAAATATAAAATGAGTAAAAAAATTGATTATACTCAGAAGCTTAATTTACTAAGAGTTCGAAGGTACCGATTGAAAAGGAAAATACAATATATAAATAGTGAAAGTTTAAAAAAACACTTTAATAATATAAAAGTTTATGCAGTATTATATTGCTTTAAATATGTGAAAAGATTTAATTTTGTATTGTATAAAAAAAGTGCAAAGTTATTAATATTATATTATATTAAGATTGTTGTAATTATTTGGAAATTATATTAAACCATATATTATAATTATATTATATATAATATTTATGTTTAATAAATATTTATGTATTAAAATGCATTTTATTTTATTTACAAAACCTATACGCACACACACGCACACGCACATACACGCATGTACGCACGCCTAATTAACCTTATATTTATAACTTTATATTAGTATATTTTGTGGTTTTTAAGATTACAAAGCTGTTACACATGTAAGATAACGTTTTTTTAACCTATTAACCTATACGGGCCATGCCCATGATCGACCCTTTACATGTGTTAGTTTTGAGATGTGAGACATCACATAAACTCGATTTCTATAGAAAAGTGAGAGAAAACAGTAAACCCAAATCCCCGTCCTGTAAAGGTTAAAAGTGATTCGATGTTTTTAGACATTAATTTTATTGAAAAAAAAGCTTTTTTGAACCAGAAAATTACCGTCCTCTAAAGGTTAACAATTAAAAACAATTGTAAAATAACAAATACATTCAGATTTAGTTTTTACTACTAATTAAGTGCCTTAATATCACCTGAACATACCCACAAAATAGTATTACATAAAACAGGCCCTGATCTCCACCACATTACATTTTTTAAAGGCCCTTTACAGGCACCTGTTCAGGGCCTTTTAATATTCGTCAGGTACCTGAACAGGGCCTTCTTTTTGCCTGGAATTCATTTCTACTCGGGATTGTTTCTATCATTCCATTACATTCAGATTATAAAGAACAATTGAAACATAATTTGAACTTTATAACCTGTATGTAATGGAATGACAGAAATAATATAAAATAGCTCAGTTTGTAGAAAGTCAGCCTCCGGAGTTAAAGATCGGAGGTTCGAATCACCGATCAGAAGTTATTTTTTTAATTTTTTTTAATAATTTAAAAATTTTGTAGGTTTATATAAAGTATTTTAAACTGATAAAAAATAGTTATTTTAATTTAGATAAACTTTATATAAATGTCTAATCAAGTTCGGGAATGTCTCGTTGGAAAACCTCGTATAAACTTTATACAAACATAACTTTATATAAAGTTCATATGAAGGTACATTTTTTTACGCGGGTAGTGAACAATGTGCGTGGATAATAAGTAATGTAGAATTATGAAATATATGCACTTGATTAAAGTAAGCACCGAAAATTAGTAAGATAATGACTTCAGTTTGAATATTAACCGTTAGAGGGCCGGAATTTTGAGAGGAAAATTCACCTTAAAAAATTGGGACAAAAGGTATCTTATATCATTGACTGAACTTAGATAAAGTGTAGATAAGGGGGTGTGCCATTTTAGTGGTTTTCCGGCTCTCTAAAGGTTAAGAATAATCATTTAAAGATGAAAAATTCACAGGAAAAAATTTGTTGGAATAAAAAATACATTTTTTGAATTCAGTTTATATATACATAAAATTTAATTGGAATAATTAAATCATGCAATTATTTGTTGCCATACGTATAAATTCGTTGATTTGTTGTTAGTTATATCAAATAAGTTTTATTTGAATCTTGAAAATATTTTTTGTAATTTATTTTATCATTTATTTGACATGAAAATCGAATTTTATTATATCTCGGACGGAAATTTTAAAAAGTGATAAAAATGTATAACAATTTATGAGTTATAAAAGACCATAATTAAGATAAGTTATTAAAGTTTTAAAATGTTTATAACTTCTTATAAATTGTTATAACATTATTAATTTTCTCTCAAATAAAGCTATGTAGCCTTTACAAAAAAGTTATATAAAATTTATTTTTTGTAATAAATTCTTATAAAACATTAAGAACTATTATTCATTATAATAAATGTTTATTAATTGTTATAACTTTCTATTTAAATTTCGAAATTTGTTGACCTGCAAAAAAAGTTATATAAATGTATAGCTTTACATATTATAAGAATTTAAAACTATTATAAAAAATTAAAGATTTATAACATTTACAACTTTTCTTCTGGTCATTGAATTTTGTGAATAAACTAAAGTTATGAGTTTATAACTTTATAACGTCAGTCGGCTCGATCCCGACCTGGACACGTTGATGTTTTCTTTCTCGATCTTCCTTTAAGTATATTTCTAATACCTCTGGCAATAAAATATTGAGTAACGAATTCAGCTCGTCAATACCGATTAAAATTCATATATACATATTATACTTAGTAATAAATACATGCACGGGCGATTTGGAGTCAATGTCTAATATAAGAATTAATAAATGCTCTACAAAAAGTTATAAATGTTTATAACTTTTATAACTTGTTAGAAATTGTTTTCACTTTTTATAACTTTAAAAAAAATTTTTTATTATAATTTATTAAAATTTTCGCATGGGATGTTTAAAAAATATCCAATAACATACAAGCAATTCAATTATTTAGTTCAACAAAGAATTACATTAATTTAAAAAATCTATTTAATTAAAATTATTTCGTTTGATTTAACTATATATTTTTAAAAAATAATAGATTATTGTGATAAATTTATAAAATAATTATTTAATTTAACGAAAAATGGTATTTAAATTAATCTTACTCTGAATTATCAAATTAATGTAAACATTTAATTAATTCAAGTAAAATTTTATTTAAATAGATTATATAATTTAATAAAAAAATTTTGTTTGTACAGTAATATTATTATCTTGATGTAAATGAATAATTTTAGAAACCTTAATATAATTTTTATTTAAGTCAGTTAAGTTTTTTAAAAGGAGAGTTTATTTTGTTTTGCTATAATTAACTAGACGCTTTAGCAACTTCAAAAAAATTACTTTTTTACAATTGAACAAATATTTACTAAATTCGATTTGCTAAAGTTAAAATTATATTTCATTGGTTCAATGAAGTTTATACTTATTTACATAAATAATATGGTCGATTGAAAAAATTTAATCGATTTAATAAAACTTCTGGTTTAATTGACTAATGGTTTAATACAAATATTTAATTTTTTTATTTATGTGACAATATAGGAGATTGAAAATACATAAATTATTTGTTAATCGGAAGAAATATGTTTTGTAATTCAACGCAATGTTTGCTTATTTTTATTAGAGGTTTATTTAAGTCAAATGTATAAATAAATAAATAAGTAAAAAAATATATTCTATAGATTGAAGAACTCAAGTTCTTCAAATATAGTGAAAGAAATAATTTATTTGATTCTAAAAAATTTGTTTGAATTCATTAAAACTTTTTTTCAGTGTATTTTTCATTTTATGAAAATAATTTTGTTAACCGCAAATGAAATATTTAGTTTGATTAGTTCCACATTAATTTCCTCAATAATGTATTTCATTGGCATAAAATAATATTTTATATAATTAATATAATTTTTGATTACCTCTAACAAATATTTCTTTGGTTTAAACAAGCTTTCGTTAATAGAAAAAAATGAGATTGGTAAGCAATATTTTCTTGTTTCAATGAAATAATTGTTTCAAATTAAATTGCGAAAACAAAACTTATGAAATATTGCATTAGTTTAATAAAATATTTTGTTGTCTCTAATAAATATATCGTTGCTTTAAGTAATTGTTGGTTAGACGAAGAAATCGAGGTATTGATTTACTTAAATAATACGGTTGGATTTAATCATATATTTATTTTAGGCAACTGCTTATAGGTTTCATTCAAACAAATTGTTTGTTTAATCCAGAGAAACATTTTATTCGCCGCTGGAATCTAAATAGTTTTGTGGAACCAACTACAACTTGGTTTACAACTAAATATATTTCTCAGTGTAGTTTCAAAGCTTTACTTTAAATTATGACTTATACCTTATAGTCGTAGAGAAGCTAATGTATTTTAATCATTTCCTATTATTTAAGGTATGCTGATTATTAGTTTTTGACTATTTTAGTTTAATTGATTGTATTTATTTGTGTTTGTAAATAACAGTGCACGTTACGTATTTAGGGCAGTAAAAAATGTCTCGGATCACATGTGATTGTCAACCGAAGCGCATTTTTAACAAACCATTTTAAGAGTACACTAGTATATCAGTTTTTTTTTAATATAAAATTCTTTTGTTAACAATTTCGCGTTTTAAAAAAAATTTTAAATTTTAAAGTGTATAATTTTGAAAATTAGTATAATTAAAAATATAATAAATGTATTTTCAGTTAACATGTACTTATACATTCAGTAACAAGAATGGAAAAAAAAATTTACTCGATTCTTTTACGTTTAAGAAAATCATAAAAATACAACCACCTCGGCCACCACGGACTATATGCATATATATATAAAATTTTTAAAAGAAATTAAATAAGTTCTTAGGTACAATTTAAACCTACACCTGAAAACTGTAGTCATATATCCCTTAATATTCATAGATACAATCACGAAAATAACCATAAATATTAGGAAATATAAAACATGTAATTCGTCTATAGAGCATTTAAAATTTGTTTATTATTTTTATTATTGCGTTAACGTGAATACCAACATGTACTTACAAGAGTACTTGACCTCCGGGAAACGGATATTTATCAAACTCTAGGATATGATTTATACTAAAAAATATGAAGAAAGCGGGAATTTCATAATATGCCAATGCCCTTTTTCACAATAGTTATAAGCAAGTAAAGAAAAATTTATCCAAGAAAACACTTGATTTTGGTTACTCATAACATAAATACAAATAAAGATATATACATTCAAACCTAAATTCAAAAGAAAGCCCAGATCGAGTACATGGATTTAAAAAAAGAAAATATTCTTATTTGGTGACAATTTGTATCAAGAAATAAGAATTAGACTAAATTTTAATGAAATTTTTAGGTCAAAATATCATTAATTCTTTCATATATCCAATCTACTCGATCTGGGTTTTTTTCTGAACTTAGGTTTGAATTTGTGTGTGAGCTATTTCACGTCGAGTGGTATGATGAAAATTTTAAAACGCACCAAATTTTGAGAACAGGCTGGAAATATCTTCCAAAAAATAGAAAAAAATTTGTAGGTGTTAAAAATAATTTGACTAAGAGTTATTCCACCATAAAAAATGGAAATTTTTCAATTATTAAAAAAAATTGCTATTTTCAAATCCAATTATCTCAAAATCTAATGATTTTTTTAAAAAAACATAACATACAACTTTTGTTCAAAATAATACTTGAAACTTATTTACCCTGGTTACAATTCTTAATTTTAAAATCTCGAAGAGATAGGACACCCGGAAATATTGATTATTAAAAAAAGACGACCACGCCAAATTGATTTTGATCTAGCACCGCTCAAAAGATCACATTTTTCGAGAGCTTTCGAATGGTGGTGGTTAGATTATTAGCCAAGACGGCTGGTGAAAGTTATGTTCTAAAATACATGAAAATTTGTGATATTATGAGGTTTATGAGGCATAACTTTTACCAGCGGTCTTGGCCAATAATCTAACCACCGCCATTCGAAAGCTCTCGAAAAATGTGATCTTTTGAGTGGTGTTAGATCAAAATCAATTGTGGCGTGGTCGCCTTTTTTTGATAATCAATATTTCCTGGTATCCTATCTCTTCGAGATTTTAAAATTAAGAATTGTAACTAGGGTAGATAAGTTTTAAATATTATTTTGAACAAAAGTTGTATGTAATGTTATTTTAAAAAAATCAATAGATTTTGAGATAAATGGATTTAAAAATAGCAATTTTTTTAATAATTGAAAAATTTTCATTTTTTAAGGTGGAATAACTCTTAGTTAAATTATTTTAAACACCTACAAATTTTTTTCTATTTTTTGGAAGATATTTCCAGCCTGTTCTCAAAATTTGGTGCGATTTAAAATTTTCAACATACCATTTGACGTGAAATAGCCCATATATATATATTTATGTTATACGTAACCATATTTAAGGATTTTTTTGGATTAATTTTTCGTTATTTGCTTATAAGTATCATGAAAAAGGACATTAGCAATTATGAAATTCCGGTTTTCTTTATATTTTTTTAGTAGAAATCAAATTCTAGAGTTTGATAAATATCCCGGAGGTCAAGTGTACCCTTCTTAGTTGATAAATCTTGGTTTGTTATCGTCACATTCGGTACCATCACCGGAGCTCTAGATCTTGTATTAGATTTGTCATGAAATTAGGAAATGGGTTAAAAAAATATTTAATAACATATATATTCTATTTGACTAGCTATTTTCACTATTTTTTGCGGAAATGAAAATTTCTACTAATGAGCTACTGTTAAAAAAAAGCTTAACATATACAAATTGCAAACAAATTTTTAATAATTTGTTTTTAATTTATTTATTTAAGTATTGGTTTTATTAAAATTGAAAAATTAAAAAAATATTTAAACCTGATTGAACAAAAACTTTGATCAATATAAATAATTTTTTTATTTTCCAACACATTTTGAGTTTGTAGAAAATATCAAATTATAGGAAGTGATAAATTAAATAAAAGCAAAAGAAAAAAATTAAATGATATTAAATTGTGTCTCACGTGAATTAGCGAGGTAACTTGGTGCGCGAAACTATTTGGTAACTCGATTCAGTCAGCCGGAAGAATGGTCCGTCGAGAAGAGTGTACGATTAGTATACACTAAATATACAAGAAATCTAATAGGAATCTAGGTGAGGGAAGAGTTATATAAGGGGGCTTATCCGTTACAGCAGAAGGGCTTGTCAGGCCAGCAGTCCCTTATTGACTGTGTTGCTACCTGGCCTTCTTGTATATACCGACTGCCTCGATTGCATCATTTAACGTCCTCACGTGTAGGCGAGGCCGGAACTAAATGGGACTGTTGCGCCTGCGCATCCGATTGAGTCCCCGCAGTCATTGTCTCGCCTTGACGTTTTGGACGAAAACTTGCGGTTAGTGAAGATATCCAGCCCTGTTGCTCGTGCAGTGATCCGCTATTACTTGCTGCATCAATACTCATTCCAGATTTGATGCGAGAAAATAGTCCCGTCGAAGGTTTCTTTGTTTGCGGTGATGAGCTCGCATATGAGGCTACCGGTTTTGGGCTTGATCCAATTTCTTTGCACAATATTGAATCGAGGCTTCCAGTATGACACTCTTCTGCTTTCTGCTGCTCAAAGAGACTAAGCTCGCTTTGCTTTGTAATCTTTGAAATGTCTTCCATACTCGCAGAGCTCCTACGAATCTCCACCTTACCTGGTAAAATAAATTTTCATAATATCTTTTAATTAAAATTCAAAATACATTGAAAAATTATTTTAACGATGAGATTTGATTTATACACTAATATTAAAGAAATTACAACTACATTATTACACATGTTTTAGTAAGAAATTATTAATATTAAAACAAATATCTGTAAATGATCTTTGATTGCAAATACAGTAAGGAAAGATCTGTTTTCTCGAACAAATGAATTTAAACACAACTCAACTAAAATTCACAAAGAACTAAAATTAAAACCCATAACGAAAACGTTAACACGACTACATAAAATCTAACATAAAAATATCTAAAAAACGAGCCTACAATGTACAAGTTACATAGTACTGAGTTTTCATGTACTGATACATGAAAACTCGAACCGTTGTTATGTACATACATACTAACGTTACAAAAAATAACTAATTGATAAAGGCAGATACTCGATTCGATCTAAACTATTCTCTCTAATTAAAATACATAAATTAAACTTGCATTAAGTAAATAAACAAAATGAAACAACAAGTTCATCTGTATTAAACAAAAAAATCAATTTAACCGAATCAATTCTAAAGAATAGGCCTGCGATGGCTCAGTCGGTTAGAGCGTCAGGCTCGTAATCTAGAGGTCCCAGGTTCGATTCCCGGCTCGGACGATTGGTACAAGCACCACTGGGGAATTTATTTTCAATAAGTGCTTTCTTAACAAAGACATCGTATGGCCTCCGTCGCTGATTAGCACCAGTTGGGAGCATAAAAAGAGCGACGTTAAAATAATAATAAAAAAACTCTAAAGAACGTAAATGTATATCAATCGCCTCGAGTCAAATTTTCTTTAAATTAAAACAAAGCGAATTAAAGGAATATCCTTGCGTAAAAACACATATAAACTAATTCGGAATGAAATGTAAAATATGTAAGAATTTAATACAAGATCAAGAAATTAACGGAGTAATTTGAAAAAAAAATAAAGTTAATTTCCATACTAATTCGGATTTATGTATCTACTTACAAGGAGACAATCATGTTTGGGAGTTATTGACATTAATGCTCTTTTTTACGAAAGTAATTCGACATCTGATAATAATTCAATGAAAATTACGTCCACTTTAATCGCTTATAAATCTGAAACAAATATATAGATATATACTCAAACCAAAAACCAGAAGAAAGTTGAGTTCAAGTAGATGTGATTTGAAAAAAAGAAGTTTAAATTGCTAAATTTGGAGAATAGCTAACTGTGCTCCGAATTGAGAAATTTAAGCTTTTTTCAAACCATATCTACTTGAACTCAACTTTCTTCTGTTTTTTAGTTTGAGTGCCTATCTCTATATTCGTTTTCGAGTTATAAGCGATCAAAATGGAAGTAATTTTTCATTGAAATTATTATTAGATTTCCAATAACTTTCGTAAAAGTGGTCATTGGCAGATAATAATTTGGCTTTCTTCATATTTTTATATTACAAAAGATATACCAAAGTTAGGATAAGATCCGTTTTCCGGAGGTCAAGTACTCCTTGAACTCCTTGTAAGTTCACCCACAAGCTACTGACCCAGCAGCCTCCTTTTTGCACAATCAACAAGGTGGCAGAAAGTAATATTCTAGAAAGAATAGAAAAAATTGTTACAAAACAAAATATTCTTCCAGATTTGTAACACGGTTTTCGCAAACATCATGGTACAGCTTACTAATTACTCAGAGTGTCAGAAGTCATTGCTGACAATCTAAACGAAAGTAGACATACATCAATGATACTGTTCGATGCCCAACATGTTTGTGACCGTGTTTGGCGTGACGGTCTCATTTATATACTAATTTTCTTCAATTTCCCAAGATACTTAATAGAGATAATTAAATCCTTTCTATCAACCCGCTCCATTACAGTCCGTATAGGCAAATCCTTTTCCTACTAACCTTATTCAACATTTACTGCCATAATATACCGACTCACAATTCCATAGTCACATCCCAATACGTAGACGACGTTGCTCTACTTTACTCTTCTAAACTTATAGAACATAATTCCAACGAATCAAAATCCATTGCTGTCATTTTCTTCCGCCGCAACCGCACATCCTTACATTAATGTAAACTCTTACCCCATTGCTTGGAGCCACTCCACCAAATACTTAGGGGTTACTTTTGACAAAAAAATCAATTAAGGCAAATAAATCAATACTGTTAAAAATAAAATAAATAGTATTTTTACAGCAATAAAACCCCTTTTTTATAACAAATTTATCCTCCCAAAGACCAAAATCCGTGCCTTCAACGCTATCAGCAGAAGCATTTGCGTTTACGCGATTCCCAATTGGGGGAAAAAAAACCTTCAAAGCCTTCAAGACTTATGTCCTTAGACAGAACATTCATAAGAATACTCTGCTGAATTTCTCGTGGTTTATAAGAAACAACACATATAGAACACAAAAGCGAGAACTATAGGGAGTCGGTAGTCGACATGCTCAAAAAGTTGCATTTCTTCCATCAAATCTTAATGATTTCCTACAAAATCTTGGCGATTACAGTGAAGAACAAGGAGAACGCTTTCATCAAGATATGAAGGAAATGAAAAGACGTTATCACAGTATGCTGCAATACACATATATGGTGGCTGACTACTGTGACATTAAAAAAAATAAAACACTGACATCAGTAGAAAACGCAAACGCAATCCACAATGCAGGTCATTTGAGGATAAAAGAGTTAGGAAAAGCAGGTTGTCTTAAAGGTCTCTTATTCCTGAATCTATTGTTTTTATGATGCGTAAGTTATTGGCTTACAGATACGTGCATATTTTCAGATTTCTTACTACTTCAAATTTATCCACATAGATTTCTCTATATTCAAAATTTATCCACGCATGGGGTTTTAAAGTGAAACGGTTATGGGGTTATTAGTTGAATCTTACTTATCTCTTTGTATAAGGGATTGTCTTGCAGCTTGTAGTTAATGCTAGTATATAAGTTAGAAGATTTTTCGGCTCCCCCAGTCAAAACATACACAGTACATAGTGCTATTGTCTTATGGGGTTATAAGTCAATTTCATTAAATGTTTTATGCTGCAAGCTATGAGATTCTTCAGTTATACGGACGAAATTTCCTATCCACATGGGTTTTGTAGTATGAGGGTATCTGAATTTCAGAGGGAATAAGAAATTAAGGGTCCAAAGGGAAATTAAAAGGGTAGTTACATAGATTAAGCGTTGATTTTGACGATTTTCGAGAATTTTGAGGTGTTGTTTGAAATTAGAAAAGATCCTGATGTGTAGGGACAGCAGTGGCTACGGATTCGTGTTCAGCTGGCAAAAATAAGTAGAAATACCAATATGATATTAACCGCATAAACAATTTTTTTATTTTGTGGGCCTGTGATTATTAATTATCAAGATTTTATTTATTTCAAGTAACAAAGCGGTTACTTTATTTTTTTTAGTTTTTATTTATTGAAGTATATTGAAGAAGTTATGCGTGTATTTTCCTGCTAAGTCAACCAGGTAGATTTATATAGTTTTGAATATAGAGAAATCTATGTGGATAAATTTGAAGTAGTAAGAAATCTGAAAATATGCACGTATCTGTAAGCCAATAACTTACGCATCATAAAAACAATAGATTCAGGAATAAGAGACCTTTAAGACAACCTGCTTTTCCTAACTCTTTTATCCTCAAATGACCTGCATTGTGGATTGCGTTTGCGTTTTCTACTGATGTCAGTGTTTTATTTTTTTTAATGTCACAGTAGTCAGCCACCATATATGTGTATTGCACATACTGTGATAACGTCTTTCCATTTCCATCATATCTTGATGAAAGCGTTCTCCTTGTTCTTCACTGTAATCACCAAGATTTTGTAGGAAATCATTAAGATTTGATGGAAGAAATGCAACTTTTTGAGCATGTCGACTATCGACTCCCTATAGATCTCGCTTTTGTGTTTACCCAGAAAATTTTCAACCACACTTGTGAACTTCAGCTATGCAGCTTTCTCTTTTTCGAACATAGTGATAACAAAGAATTTATATCTTAACCATTTACGAATTTGAGGGCCATCAAAAAATACCTTCTTTTAATTTTCCAGTAGATAATGTGGAAACTGTTCAATCAAGTAAGCAAAATATTGTCATTCCTTATCCAAAAATTTTACAAATTGTTTTATTAAACCAAATATTGTGTGTAAATAAAGAAGGAGAATCTTTGATTGCTGAACCAAGGGTTTTTTATAATGTTCTGACGCCCAGGTCGCATTATTACTCGAGTTGGCCAATCTTTTTTAATATAATAACTATTGCGATTTCGAGTGGCTCACAGGCACAGGATGCATGGAAACTTCGTAAAAGTAGATTTTTGGGCCAGAATTAGTGTGAGAATTTTAAGATCTGAATATTTAATCTTATCTAAAATCATCTCAATATTTTTATTTATTTTGGATAGCTTTTAATTATTTTAATCGTATGTGTTCTCTTTAAATATTTCCATTAGATCACAAACACCATTACAATACACCGAGTATCTTTCTTCACTAAAGTATGTTCGAAAGCCTCATCTCTATTAGGATGAAATGAAATTTTTGTCTCTTTCGACAGTATATTTCTTTGTTTTAGTCTCAACGTTAGCAATTCTGCTCCATATTTTGGCAGTCCAAGATTTCTGACTAATTCATTTAGATCTTCTTGATTGTGTGACAATGTGCTTTGCACATGTCTACATAATAATAGTTACCGAACTCCAAGCAACACCTACTTACCCGCACAAGCTAAACGAGTCCCTAATATTAGCCTACCTACTCATGTATCCTTATCCTATAACTACCTACCCGCACTGTAAATAAATCCTGCCTACCTTCACAGACTAAAAACCCAATCCCAATCCATACAGCACACATAAGTACAGGCGAAGCACTAGGATGGTCTTGGCGTTGAAGTCCCTGGGCGAGCTCATAGCTAGCATCAGGTAGGTTCCTCCGGGTTTGAGACGTTGAATAAGATGGATCAAGGGAGGCTGTAGACAGGAAGGCCTCGAGGACCCTCCTTAGCTTTACATGACTGCAGACAGGGCGAGGAGGCACCATCCAGGCGGTGGGCTGTGGAATCAACAACGCCAACCAGTATGCAGCTGTAAAAGAACAACATAATTACTACAAGCACACATTAAGAGGTCAAGGAGCAAGGGAGAGTATATAAAACTGTTCGTAGAGGACAAGGACCAGGGAAATATATGTAAAACCGTATGTAAACACTACAGCTGTACAAGGAACAGTATAGGACAAAATGAGGTTAGGTTGCTATACATAAACAATGTGTATAGCAGACCTATTAAACTATAAACTAAATGAATACGCATACTCGCGTAATCCTCACAACTTAACAATTACCTGGAGCTGTATAAGGACCGACTATTGGTCACTGTGGTTCGACGTCGTCGTGGAAAGAGGATCGAGGCGGTTCCTCGCAGCGATACGGCGGCGTGTGAGCTTTGTCCCTGAAACTCACAACGTACTAATTACTTGAAGAACGGAAAGATGGGACGAGTAATTGTCACCTGGAAGGAAGTTACAACCGCATTGTATACACTTAAACAGCACCAGAACACCATACACCATACAACGGACTTGCGCCACTACAGCCTGCAAAGAGCGGTAATCGACTCGCGTGCTCGATGCGACATCAATTTACTGTGTGCTCGATACGTAAAGCGTAGGCTCATGGTACGATCACGGCTCTCGAGAACGCCGGAAGCGAGAGCTTTACGGTCCGTCGTCTTGACCGGATTAACTGTCGAACGAAGCCGCAGCCATACCGAGCGTATCTTGCGAAAGTAGGAGAGTGATAGAGAGAGAGAGAGAGAGAGAGAGAGAGAGAGAGAGAGAGATTGATTGATTGTTCTTTATTTGGCTTTATGGGGTAAATACGCCGTAAGCACTAACAGCATGAAATACAGAAAACATACAGGAAAATAAAATAAAATAACAATATGTGTAACATATACAAAAACGTTATCAATACATAGCGATAATTACAAGAGCAGTGACTAGATTTAATATAATAATAGAGTGTAAAATAATTTAGAGAAGTATATGTACAATTAATTAAAGAATAAATAAATACTTAAAACTACACAGCAATAAATAAATAAATTAACTTAACCGCTCTCTGCAGGCATCGCTGAAGTTTAACAATTTTACTAAAGTTAGTTAAACTATAAAACTTAAGACTTAAAAAGCTAGGCGCTGTAACAATTTTAAGAACAACTAAGAATAAAAGAATATAAATTACGCAGCATCCAGGTGAGGGATGGACCTCGGCAATAAGCCCTCAGACACTACCCGCAAGGACCAGGGTGTTTGGTCGAGCCTAGACAAATGGTTAAATAGTGTGGTTTTGAATTCGTTGAAGCATGAAGGGTTAAAGTTGATGACAGGGAGCTGATTCAAAATGCGGGTGGAGGTGATGATAAATGACCTATTTAAGGCTTCTGTGCGCGGAGGAAGATACATGAGCGATTTGGGAGGATGACGGGAGGAAGAGCGAGGATTTTGGGCGGGGGTATTAAGCAAGGTGAAATGATCAGCAAGATATGAGGGTGAATTGTGAGCAATGATATTAAATGCTAGGGAGCCGATGAGATATGAACTGCCTGGACTCAACCGACAGCCATTTTAAACCAAGTCTAAACGGGGTGACGTGCTCACGTCTCGCTATGTTACCCCATACAAATCTGACGCAGGCATTCAACAATCTTTGAAGTGATATTTTTAGTCTGATCTACATCATTATACACTGCGCACGCATAGTCTAGATGGGGAAAAATAAGCGTTTCAACAAGACTCTTGCGAAGCTTAATCGATAATGATTTATTGTAAAAGCGGAGAGAATGTAGAACACCGTGAACGCGCCTAGAGATTGACATGACCTGCTTAGACCAATCGAGGGTAGGGGTGATCAGCAACCCCAGTGATTTAACCACACTCTCGTAATCCAGCAAGTCATTACCCAGTTTAATCTTCGGGGCAGTGTTCAGGTTGATACGCGAAATAAAAGCCTGACTGCCCAGGATCATTACCTTCGTCTTTTTAACATTCAGTGAGAGGCCATTTTCCAATGCCCAATTTGCGATCGCATTCGCATCGTGAGATACGCCTTGAACACCAGCGTCGAAGTCAGATGGAAAGAACGAATGGTAAACCTGGGCATCATCGGCAAATAACATATGATTGCTATACTTTAAAACCTTAGGTAAATCATTAATGAAAATGGAAAATAAGATCGGACCCAGAACACTGCCCTGAGGCACACCAGCATTCACCTCCAGCCAATCAGAAAACATGCCAACCTCGTCCACGACGGCCTGTTTGCGACCTACAAGGTATCTGTAAAACCAGTTAAGTACCAAGTCTGTACAGCCGATGTCGCCCAGCTTACGGATGAGCTTATCGTGTGGGACTGTATCAAAGGCCTTGGAGAAATCAAATAATACTAGGATCGTAATCATTCTGGAGTCAATTGCTCTTCTAACGTCATCTAACACCCCCAGAAGAGCTGATTGAGTACTATGGCCCTTTCGAAAGCCCGCTTGCCTGTCAATTAACAAATGATTAGATTCGAGGTACTCAACCAGCTGATCATGTACCAATCTCTCCAAAACCTTTGAGATCTCACAAAGCTTGGCAATAGGTCTTGTGTCTGAACACGATTCCAACCTGCTCAACTTCGCCAACGGGAACAGCACGACCTTCTTCCAGCAATCGGGGAACCATCCGGCAGAAAGCATACCATTAAAGAGTTCCGTTAATCGTAGGGTAATTTGTGGTTCCAACAGTTTTAACATATTGACAGATATGCCATCGATGCCCGACGCTTTGGAAGAAGCTCTAGCAATAGTCCGCTGAACTTTTTTGGCTGATACAGGTAGGAAGCTGAATGAAGGAGACGTTGGAAAGTGACAAATATTAGAAATGATGTATGCGAATGAATGAATAGAGAATGGTGAAGAATGATTTGAAATAGAAGCATAGTAATTGTTGAGTTGATGAATTGTAAAGTATTTTAATGGCGAAGGATTGGACTTCATGCCCAGACCCATATTTTTGAGTAGTTTCCAGGACTTAGTAGAGTCCTTTTCATTGTCAAGCTTTACTTGTAAGTAGCGAAATTTACTAGAGTTTATAGTGTTCTTAGCTCTATTCCTCAACTGCTTATATACATTGTAGTCAGAAAACAAACCAGAATTACGAAATTGCTTAAAAGCATCATTCTTAGCCTTAATAATAGTTTTTATTTCTAGAGTAACCCATGGCTTGTGCTTTGTTTTAATTGTAACTAATTTGGATGGTGCTAAGACATTGAACGTTGATGAAATGGAACTACAGAGGGAGGATAACGATGATGAAAGTAGGTCGAAATGATTAGATGAAAAAGATCGTAAAGGTGCGGGCTGGTCGGGCCAGGTAAATGAAGTTGAATCTGAAAGTGCTGAAGATTGAAGTAATGAATTATGTGAATGATCCAGAAATGAAGTGAAGGTGGTGGCAAGTTGAAGAGGTTGATCTTCTCCAAGTCCCTAACCCAGAACCTCTTGACTTGGTCCGGCGTCTTATTAATCATAAGGGAGATGCTAATGGCATCATGCCCCGCCGCAAAGGGAGAATCAGATTTATTATAAACATAATCAGGCACTGGTTCACGAACCAGGAAAAGATCCAACCAGGTATGAGATGATCCCGCCGACGTCTATGATGCTCACAGTAAGCCCATTCCGAACATGCGCCGCCACACCACCACCCTCCTTACCTACACGATCCAACCGATACAGAGCATAGCCTGGTAATTGAAGAATTTCAGAGGAATCACTTTCAGTAAGGAAGGTTTCCGTGATGGCTATGACATCGTGGGATTCAGGAAAAACAATAGCTTCGATAGATGAAAAATGGGTTTTTAAGCGACTAATATTAGTATGAAAAATGTTGAATGAGTTAGATGATTTAACGTTCCCGACCCGACCTGCTCTGTCTCATTTAGAATGAGGCGAGAGCGGAGGAAGTTTATTTATATCAGCTTCCGAAGTTACGCGTATGAGTGGACCATCCCTCACCTTTCGTACGAATACACTTAAATTATTGACAATAGGCCTCGCGTAGCCTAACTCTTTACACTTAAAGGTTGCCGCTTGCCAAAGGTCAAATAAAGGCTTGGGCCATAATGGCCGAATAAATAACATATGGTTACCGCCATCCCCAAAGATCTTCGACGCCGATTGCCCCTTTAATAAGTGTGCTCTATCCAAAATTAGGTCCCTTGCCGAGGCCGACGATAGCCGAAAAACCAAACCACGGCTGCGCGGTTGAGCCGATGTTTCGCCCTCAGTAGCTGGTCTGGATCTCGGTAGCCAAGGTCTGGTCTCGACAACCTGCTTTGACATTAAAGGTAGCTTTATCGTGCCAAGTACCTTGTCGACAATGTCAATGTCGGAGAGGGACGACGATAATGGCAAGCCCGTAGCCAGAATCTCGCAGGTGTCTTTGGTGTCGGGAGAAATCGCACAGGAAGGCGCATTCAAACCACAGCCGGAAGGTCTGTTTTCCTCCATGGCAACAATTCTCTGCTCTAGCTCGGAGTAACGTTCATTTAAGCTGTTTAAACGCACCCCTGTGGCCGACTCCACTCGATCAACGCGAGCATGTAGAGCCACAATATCCGCCTTCACTTCATCCAGTTTTCCCTCTACACGATCAACCTTCTCGACCACTGACTTTATGTCGCTTCGCAAATTGTCGATATTTAGCTGGAGGTTTGCCTGTAAGTTGCGCGCGAAGCTCTCCATCCACGGTGGTGTAGCACCCGCCATTGCGTCGGCTTCAGGTGCGGTATCGTGCGACGCTTGATTGGGCGGCAGAGGCGTGGCGCCACTAGGTTGCTTGGCAACCTGTGACGAAGATGGCGACGGAGGCGAGGCTACGCGTTTAGATACGGAGGAGGGCGGAGTGGGCGTGGCTGACGGCGCGGTGCGGCAGGTCGCGCTCGCTTATCGCGGCAACCCAGGCGGTGGCGCCCTCGCTTCAATGGGAGCCGCAACTAGCGCTTTGGCTTTAGCCAACGCACAACAGCGGTGCTCCGTCGAGCCCGGCGCGACCTCGAAGCAATGTGTGTGCGTGATGTTATTGCATAGTACACAAACCTCCGTATAATCTTTCCGCGTCAGTCGAGCACCACACACAAAACAGCCGCGCGACGTTGCCATTCGAATAGTGAAGCGTCGATTCCGTTGACCTTGCGGTGTGCGAATTCTGCTCGTGTGCGTAGGTTGGTAATCCTGCTCGTAGAACGCTGGACAGGCCGCCTTTTCGCAAACTCACAGGTAACCTCCAAAATGCCTTTAGATGAAAAGCGATAAAGCGTGGGAACAGCTGACAGCAAAAACACAAACTATTTATAAAAATAGGTACTGCTGTCAGTGTACGTCCCAATGATTCCACTGGAAAAATGCTCGATGCAAACGTGTAAGTAATGTGAGTGATATAGCGCGGAGCAAAAATCTAGGCTACTTTGTACTCACCGGAAGAGAGAGAGAGCGAGAGAGAGAGAGAGACAGAGAGAGAGAGAGAGAGAGAGAGAGAGAGAGCGAGAGCGAGAGCGTGGATATCGGACGTTCATCCGAGCATCGCCATCAAAAGGTGCGTGAATATTCACTCTCGTTGCTTTCGGTACCGCCGAGTACCAGTGTTAGTGTATGCGACACCCTGGTTCCCTTCCTTCCCCTTCCCTTCCTCTAGAGCAAACCGCGATATCGGCAAGGGAGCGAATCTACAATAGTCTCGATAACCCGGAAGGTATCAATTAAGTTCATGTCGCGTATAAACGCGGCTGGCGCCCACCCTATCACTTGTATTGTTTGTCGGTAATAAATACCTGTATTAATTTAAATAATTAATAATAATTCATCTGCACCCTGATTCCCAGTGAAGCGTGATAATTGATCGTTCGTATTGTAGTATCCTTTTATATCGCTACAAAAGTTCTTTTTCTTCTAAGTTCTTCCGTATTTTTTCACTACTTCTTCAATTTCTTCTTTATTTACTTTTACATATTTATTAGTCACGTTATGATCTTCTTCACTATAATCTTTAGATTTTATAGTTGCTTTTATTGCACTCGTTGCTTACGCATACTTTATATATAAAACCATTTTAATTTTGATAATTGCATGAATAAATCTTGACAAATGACTGTACTGTACTAACGTTTAATTATGGTAATGACAAATCCTGCTAGCTAAGAGAATACTGGAAATGGTGACATTGTTTTCTAAGAAGATGTGTAAAATGATCCACTTTCCAATTCTCTGAGGTAATGAAACCAACGAAGGCACGCTTCCTGCAGGTGTGCGGCGGGTGTGAGGATGAAGCCGGAGTGTGTGCGACGATGAGTTGACATTTCCACACGGAGAGAAGAAATATTTTGAAAAATTGATGCCAACCATAGCATAAATATTTTGAATACTCAAGATAGACTTATTCGATGCTTGGAACTGATTTTTCGAAGCCAAGGTCAGAGTGACATCGATAATTTCAATACTGCCACTGAAAAAATGAATTCTATATTACAGTTGGTACTAAAAATATAAACACTATCAGTCGAAAAATAAGCACTGGTATATACATTTTTACGTTCTATTAAAATTGGTATTGATTTTTCAGGCGAGAATTCTTCTAGATTTCTTCTCTCCGTGCATCAAAGTCGAAGAGCCCCCACTTACAAAAAGAGTACATGACCTTCGGGAAACGGATCTCATCCTAACTTTGGTATGTCTTTTATAATATAAAAATATGAAGAAAGTCAAGTTATCTCTTGCCAATGGCCATTTTTACAGAAGCTATTCGACATCGATTCGGTCGCTTATAACTCGGAAACAAATAAAGATAGGTACTCAAACTAAAAACTAGAAAAAAGTTGAGTTCAAGTAGATTCTGGGCTCGTATGAATTACACGCACGGCGATATAACGGATAAACGATCGAATATCCGTTCGATCACCGAAAATGGCGATACCGGCCACGTGTGCGAATACGCGCGAAAAGGGCAATAGCGGCACACACACTTTATGAGAAGAGGAACACGGGTCTAAGGTAGCAAGTTTGCACAAACCTTGCACGGCGAACTCTTTCTCTAGCTTGCACACGGATGCACTCTCCCAAAGTATCTCTCGTTAACGGAAAAACAATCAACAATAGCTACGTTGCGTCCGCTCACGGCCGTGTTCCCAAGCTCTCTGCTTCGTCCTGCGAGAGCGCCGCGCGCATGCGTCGCGACCGTCTCCGCGCCGTGCGAGCGCGGCCTTATAGCGAGAGCGGCTTGATGTTGTTGTCGGCGTTCTACTATGCTGTTCGATCGAGACGACGACGACGACGAGGACGAGTTGGCGACGACTAGGGCTGCTGTTTTGGTAATTATTACCTCGTTCCTTGTTGTTTATCGGCTAATAGGTCTCTGAGTTGGTTTCAGGTAGACGGCAAACCGCTTCTTGGCTGCTGAGACGTCTCTTCACGACGTCGGCTCCGGATGTAGTTCCTCAGGTCTACTGCGCGGCTAATATTACACGGTAAGGAGTAACTTGGCAGGCGCCTTGCTATTTAGTTAGTATATATGAGCAATGTTTATGCTCATATAACCTTTAACCCTAGCTCCTACACACTTCTACTCCTGTTCACAGTCTTGTGTACTCCTATCTGCTCCTTAGTATTGAAAACATACTTATTAACATACTTTACAGGTTGATCTTCATGTACGAGTTCTGTTGCTGCTGTGTGGCTCCCTGTTGTTGCTGTGTGGCTCCTTTAGTATTGAGGTTACTCCGGATATGCTGCTGTGATTGCTACCAGAGCCGACTTCCTTATGCTTTGGACCTCGATGCCCTGTTCATGTTCCTGTGCTGACTACATACTCAGCTGATGTCTCCAGACTCTCCGAGTACTGTTCGCCCTGTACGTGGCCTCTTGGTGGCTACTGGTCTTCTCGACTCCTGGGTGTGCTGGCTCCGCTTCAGTTTCAGGGTGCACCTTGTGTTCGGTGTTAGGCGTGTTTCTTATAGGGTTTAGGGGAATATATAGGGTAATGGGTAGGTAGGGATGTGTGAGCTCGGTGCTAGGCGTGTTTTATATAGGGTTTAGGAGATTATATGGTGCAATGGGTAGGTAGGGATGTGTGTGCTCGCTTCATACCATGACAGGCACACTTGCCTTGTCACGGACATTAGAGAAGTAAGTAGTGATAAATATCGGAAGAATTTGTAGTGACAAAAAGATACTACAATACGACCGATCAATCAAAAAGATCTGAATTATTTAGTCAGAGATCTTGCAAACGTCGTAGGCCCTAACAATTGTTTTTTCAAAAGTTATTCGCTATTAAAGTAAAATATACAAAAAAGAGGCTTTACTTTAAAAGCTTGTACATTTTAAACTATCAAATAATAACATTCAGACTAAAGTTCTATGAAAAACTGAGATAAAATATATATAATGTAAAAAAAATAAGCTCAAATCCGTTAAAATGTAGCAAAGTTATAGCTGAATTAAGAATTCGAAGAAATTTAGCTTAAAAAAATCAATAAAATTTGTAGTGCTCAATTTTCATAAAATTTCTCCTAATTTTTAATTCAGCTATAATTTTGCTCCATTCTAACGGATTTGAGCTTATTTTTTTACATTATATGTATTTTATCTCAGTTTTTCATTAATATAGTTTGCATATTAATATTTGATAGTTTAGAAGTTATAAGTCTACAAAACGAAGCATCTTAATTTGTATATTTTGTTTTAATAGCGTATAACTTCTGAAAAAATGATTGTTAGGGTCTGCAGCTCTGGTTTTCTTCATATTTTTGTAATAGAAAACATCCTACAAGCTGGGTACGATCCATTTCCCAAATATATGATGGTCTCCTTGCAAGTCCTTTTTGTACTTGATCCCCGGGAAACGGATATTTACCAAACTTTAGCACATAATTTCTACTATAAAACTATAAAGAAATCCGAAATGTCATGTGTTAATGCCATTTCTCACGATAGTTATAATGCAAATAACAAAAAATTCACCCAAAAATACACTTGACTTTGGTTGGTTATAACACAAATACAAATGAAGGTATTCATTTAAACCCAAGTTTAGAAGAAAACCCAGATCAAGTAGATTAGACTTAAAAAAGCTCAAACATCTCAATTTCATAAAATATATGACAAAAATAAGAATTTAATGATATTTTAGACTAAATATTCATAAAATTTTAATTTTGTTAAAAAATTAATATTTGTCCAATTTATATTTATTTTATAACTTATCACCAAATTAAGATATATAAGCTTCTTTTTTAAATACAATCTACTCGATTTGGGATTTCTTCTGAACTTGGTTTTAATAGTATATCTTTATTTGTATTTGTGGCATAGGCGACCATAGTATTATTTTGGATGAATTTGTCGCTATTGCTTATAACAATAATGAAAAAAAATTGTCACATGAAATTCCAGCTTTATGCATATTTTGATAGTTGAAAACATATCCTAGAGTTTGGTAAATATTCGTTTCCCGGAAATCAAGTACTCCCCTTATAAGCTGTCACGCTACACTAGGAATTAGGGTGCAGGTCCCGTCTCTTAAATTTGTAATTTTTTCATCGGTTTCTAAAAATATTTTCAATTTGAAAATAAGGCATATTAAAATGTTGCAGGACTACCACTACAAAATTTAAGAAAATAAAATGCCTCCGAGATAGCACCTTCTTCAACCGGGTTCTAAGATAGCACCTCTTTAGCCGGGCTCCGAGATTCTACCTCTCAGCCGTCGATATGTACTTTAATTGTACTTTTTGTATCGGAACTTTATTGTGTTATATTCAAGTTGTATTTTTAATAATAGTATTTTTAATAATTTCTACAATGTCTTTTTTTATATAACAAAGGCTTTCTAAAATTTTGATCTAATGATACATTAACTGCAACATCTTTAGGGTCTATTTATCATTTAAATTTTTAATTTAAGAATTATTTACTTTTGTCTCTTTACTGTTACGTCATAAATTTACAAATTTAAATTGCATTTTTGGTTTTTTTTGAAAATCTAAGCAGTAGCCCTTTTCCATTCGAAAAATTGTATATTTATGATTTTTTCAGTAAATCTCGGAACCAGCTTGGAAAACGCCCTATTTCGGAACTTGCTTGGAAAACGTCCTATCTCGGAACTCGCTTGGAAAACGCCCTATCTCGCGATCCGCTTGGAAAACGCCTTATCTCGTGCCTCGGTTGAAGAACGCCCTATCTCAAATGAAATTTTTCGCTTTCAAATTTTATAGTAGCACCACTGCGCAACTTAAAAATTCTAAGCTTTAAAATCTCATCCGTTCTCTCAACTTTTTTGTTAACCTTTATTAACTTAAAACATTATTTAAATTGCACACAGGTCGGCTGATATAATAAGTACTCGATACATCGCCGCTGATAGACAGATAAAGTCAGAGAAGTCTCTCTTTCTCTGAGGAGTCCCGATGATGCCTAAACAATTTTTTTCCGAATTTTAAACATTTTACTAATTAATTTATTTTAATTAGAAAGACCGTATTTTTAAGTTGCGCAGTGGTGCCACTACAAAATTTGAAAGCGAAAAATTTCATCTAAGATAGGGTGTTCTTGAACCGAGGCGCGAGATAGGGCATTTTCCAAGCGAGTTCCGAGATAGGGCGTTTTCCAAGCGGATCTCGACATAGGGCGTTTTCCAAGATGGTTCCGAGATAGACTGTTCTTCCACTCAGCCGACGATTTCCCCTCAATAAACGTAGAAATTAGGACTTGCGCTTTCAAAGGCATTCTGCAGGCTCCTGAAAATAACAGATTATAAGCTATTCAAGGATAAAAAGCTCATATGTTAGACTTTTTCACTTATCGAAAAACGAGGATGTAACAAAATGTCGGGGAGGATTTTCTTCTCTAAGACGTACAAGGTTACCTCACACTGGGCTTGAACCAGAGATGGGTTGCATTAAAATGACAAAAGAAAACTGGAAGTGGCATTTGATTCCTTATTACTTTTTGATGAAAAAACCGTTCGAATTGAAATCCTAGCTGATTCTGTTTCGAAAATATGCATACTTTTCACTTTTTACAAAGTTTACTTCGAATTTTTGTAAGAACATTACTTTGTCGCACTTGTATACGCATAGGCACTCATGCATACCCAAAATCGCACACACACACACACTCACACAACGTAAATGTGTATACGTATCACATATATTATACTATGTCCACATTTGATAATAATTATCTTATGCTCATTAATCTTTTTGAATCTTTAATTACGTGAACAGTCACCAGATGGCGTATGCCCAATTTCTGACTCCCCACAGTTAAAAATCATCAGTTGTAGCAACAAATATGAGAAGAATATTTTGAAAAATTCAAATTATTCAAATTGTTCTCGAATTCATTGATATTTACTTTAATTGCTGCAAATAAAAATATAGCATTGAAAATGAATAATCTATCACATTTGGACCACACGTGTGATCATGAGGAGAATAGAGTAAAGGTTTGTGCTACTTGTGGCAACAAAATCATTTTTAAAGGTCGTTCACGTTCAGAGTTTTCAATAACTGAGAAACTTTGTAATTTGATAAAAAAACATATCAATGAAGGATTTGATACTGCCAATTCTTTGTTTCCTTCAAGTATCTGCGTTTCTTGTAGGCTTACAATTGTTGAGCAAGACAACGGTAATTCAAAAAGACCTTTTCCAAAAATGCCTAGTTATGAAAAAATGCATTCAAGTAAAGGAACTAGGAAGTAAAACGATATGTAATTGTTACATATGTTCAGCTGCACGTTTCAAGGGTCTCACAAAAGCTATTAACCCTTTCACTGGTGCAGCCTTTTTTACTGTACGTGTCAAAAATGGTAGGACAATAAATTAAAGAAATTATACGATTAACTATGAATATAAGGCTTTTGGGGACGCAGAATCGATATTGATGGTTGTTTGCGTCATTTGAATTTTTTAATTCTGACCTTAGATTCGTAATCAGCAAACCCCACAACTCTTACACGCCGAAGTTGAAATGAATTGACTGAAGAATGCAGCAGTTATTCAATTTGATATTATATGATACATCGCCAGTTGTGGCACAACTTTTTTTTTATCATATATGATACATTGCCAGTGAAAGGGTTAAGGATATAGGCCAAAAACGTATCGTTTCCTCTATGATCGATCAAAATAATAGCCTTAACATTGCCAATGCAGAGGTGCAACAATCACCCAGTGAGAAAAGAACGGCTCCTTCTACAAGTTCGATTGATATTTGCAATTTTTGTTTAAAAAAAATAGATAAGGGAATCAGGCATACTTGTCGAGGCCTTTCTTCTTCCAGTGCTCGTGATAATGCTTTAGAATTGGTTGATAAATTACCTGAGAAACAACAAAACTAACTTGTTTCAACCATTTTAAAAAAAAGAAAAAGTGATTATAATTTGAACGTTACTATTTTACTAAACACATCAGGCGCTAAATTAAAAGTCACTATTAATAAGAAAGTTCAGGAAAATGTAGTTTTTACAGCTGAGGGCTTAGACATGTTTCAATCGACTTCAGGGCTGACAAGAAATCATATGAAGAAAATGACTAATTTTATCCAAGTTTTTGCTGGAAGAAAGGCCATTCCTAAAAATTACACTCAACATATGCTTGAGAAATCGAACGTAATGGAAAATGTTTACAAAAAAGATTATCGTGAATTTGAAACCTCTAAAGAAGGAATTGTAAAGAGACCTATCGTCTATGCAAATGCCAAAGAACTTTTAGAATTGCTCTATGACAAATGCAATATTGATTTGACTAATGCTGATATAAAATAAAATTGATGGTAGATGGCGGAAAAGGTTTCTTTAAACTTTCATTATCAGTTATAACAGATGAAGATAATCAAAATAAAAACAACAAAAGAGCTTCGTACTCGGAGGGTGGAAGCGTAGCAAAAAAACACAATTATATTAGCGTGTATCGATTAATTTTACTGGCAATTGTGCCGAAGATAAAAGAAACGTATGAAAACTTAAAAATTTTATTTGAGTTAACGCAGGTGAATCAGATACTTTATAAATTCATCCCAGATTTTAAGCTTTTATTAATTGCTATTGGATAACAAACTGCATCAGCCACGTATCCTTGTCCTTATTGCTACATTACTTTAAGTGAACTACGACCACGCAATTCGAAGCAATTAAATAGCGAAGAATTCAACAGTGATTCGAGTGATGATGTTATTATTTTAAAAACATTCAATGATTTGACACAAGACTATTTAAAATTCAAAAGCGTAGAGAAAAAAAAAACTAGCAAGGGAATTTCACAGTATGGTTAATTACCCTCTTTTGGTAGCAGAAGGAGATGAAGAAGACGCCAATATGTACGTTCTTGAGAAGTGCTCTCTTCCGGAATTGCATTTATTGCAAGGATTGGTGAATTACTTGCTTTGGAAGGGTGTACTTCCGGCTGTAGGTCGTGAAAATGCTCTGCTTTGGCCGAAACAATTAAAACTAGTTGCTAAAAACTACGATGGTGATATTTTCGAGGGTAATGCATGCAGAATGATCATAAAAAATGCTGATGGATTAAACGACCCTGAAATTTAAAAAGAAGGTGGATCTTTTCGATTGCAGCCTTTCATCGCCACGTTTAAGGCAATGAATAAGATTGTAGAAACTTGATTTTCTACAAAAAAGGCTGATACGAGCGAACTGGACAAAAATTTAAGAGAATTACGCACAGCTTTTGATAGTACGGGAGTATCAAAGACATTAAAAATTCCATGTTCTTTTAGATCAATTGAAGGATAGCCTTCTGTACTTAAGCAATGATGGCTTGGGCGTATGGTCTGAGCAAGCGGGGGAATCCGTTCGTCGAGAATTCTCAATCTATTGGGAAAGATTCAGAATAAACGCTATTAATGATCCATCTTTCGTAGAGCGTTTATTTAAAGCAGTGGTTACGTTTTCTTCCCACCACTTATAAAAATTTATTACTATAAATGAGATAATTTAGTTATATGCGTGTATGTACAGTGGATTAGGCCTATAGAGAAGACCACTTGTGACGTGGTATTCGCGAATCCGGTACACTTAATTATTTTTAATAATTAAAATTAACCGTTGGGCCGCGTTGCCCAATACCGCGCACACAATTAATTTATTAGTTTACGAACTGCGGGCTGTCGCCAGGAACGCGAGTTTGCTGGGACGTACGGTACGGAGGATTCGGGCGATCCTTCTTGCCTCGACACGATTTATAAAGATTAAATGAACGTCGGCGGGAGCGGGGAGAATAATAAATAAACAAAATCAATTAAAATAGAAAAGAATAAAACATTTATTTTAATTTATTTGACAATTGTCCATCCAGGCTGTGTGCCGCGACAAAGGTTATTTCGCGCGGGTGGAAGTATCGGGAGCCAACCGGATCGAGATCCTTGCCTGCGGTTGACTCGACCCCGATCTTCGCTATTCGGGTACCGGCGTACCCGAATACACTCCCGATGTACACACATACATACACTCGGGGTAAGGGGGGAACGCGCGGTAATATAAATCAAACTTACCTGGATGCGCCCCGTAGATGGCCCAGCCGATCCGTGTCCCTGTGTCCTTCTGGGCAACGGAGGACCGACGTCGGATGCGGTGCTGAAAGGCGGCCCTGTGCCGCGGCGAGTGCCTCGCGAACCGCGTCCGCACTCACTTACACACTTCCCGTCCTATTCACACACCAGGTCACTCGCGGCTCACTCACGAGGACGTTCCGGGTTATCGACGGCTTTGCGCCTCACGCGCCTTTACTTAGCCGGAAAACTCAGGATCGCACCGGATAGATTTTTGTCCGCCTCGAGCGGCAGATCGGGACGTACTGATTAGGCAATCGCCAATTTTCCGAAAAAGGGATGAGAGTGGGAAACACACACACACGCTCTCGCGCTCTCATTCCTACGTACTATTGCGCGCGTAATTGTACACTTGATTTCTGTAAACAAATAAGTGTTGTCGGTTGGCCTTAACATACGAAAAGCTCCGACGACTTACAATACGCGAATGTAAATATTCTATTCGTCGTGAATAGATTGTGTGACGATTTCCGTCACACACTTTAAAAAAAACGCGCCTTGACATTCATCTCATAGATGGTATGGAAATAATATCTATATATTATATCTATACTATATCTTATGAAGAGATAAACTGCGTAAAAAGTGAAAAGTATGCATATTTTCGAAACAGGATCAGCTAGAATTTCAATTCGAACGGTTTTTTCATCATAAAGTAATAAGGAATCAAATGCCACTTCCAGTTTTCTTTGTCATTTTAATGCAACCCATCTCTGGTTCAAGCCCAGTGTGACCTATCTGGATAGGAAATAATGGAAGGAAGGATATCACGAGCTGCTATAAATAGATTACGTAAAGATGATTGAACAGAAAAGAGAACAGATTGATAAACAAGGATAGAGATAACAATGCATTAATAATTGCGCAGGTATTTTAGTTAAGACGATGTCACAGAAATCGTTACACAATCTATTCACGACGAATAGAATATTTAATTTCACTAATTGTAAGCCGCCGGAGCCTTTGATATGTCAAGGCCAATCGACGACACTTGTTTATTTCAATACGAGTGTGCAATTACGCGCGCGACAATAAGTAGAGATGAGAGAGCGAAAGAGTGTGTGTGTGGCCCACTCTCATCCCTTTTTAGGAAAATTAGGCGATCGCCTAATTAGTGTATAACTGTCTGTCAATCGAGACGGATCAGTAACTTTACCCAGAAGTACCGCTCGTTGAGTTGAGGTAGTTTTTCGTATAAATGAACCTTATAGAGTAATTCCTATTTATTATAATTTTTTGCAAACCTACGTTAGAATTTAATACAAGTTTTTGCGGAGAAATATTATTTTTACAATTTATGTATTCGTTTACACACGGAAAGAAATTTTTGCAAGACACATGCCCAAAAATTTGACATATTACATCACAACATATAATTGGAATTATATATAATACCAAAAAATAAATCTGTAATAACCAGGATAGTTATACCTTATTTGCAATATAATGTTGCTCCGAAACTTGGATTGTTACATGTAAAAGAAACTCTATAACCTCTTCACTCAATCAGTGGCATGTATGATTTCAATGTTGGGCGCGTGAGACGCCCAAGGTTGGAATAGGTAGAAGCCGTGCAAGTGACATCACGTGCAAAATTTGGGAATTAATATTGCACGCGAGGATACCAAATTTTTTATGTTGTATATCCAACTTTTAAACCTACTAATAAGTATGGGTGGAAAGTGACATTTACATTAAAATTGGTATTATGCGATTTCCAAATTTTTCTCGCGCGGATCGAAGGGTTTCGAATGTATTGCATAGAACAAGCAGAATGTAGTTGGAAACACCACTACATATATAAAACTTCGGAACTCTTGAATATCATATTAATATTGCTCGTAAGAATACCAAAATTCGTTCGCTGTATGTCCATCGTTGACACGTACTATTAAATACGGTTTGGTATGTGACTTTTACACTTAAGTTGGTATGTAACATATATTTGTACATAATAAAGGGAACTCTGAAAACTGGTTTTTAGGAAATTACTTACCACAACACATTTTATTTATCTTAATCGTCTTCTGTACAATAAAAAAATATTATTTTCTGTATACGCGGAGGCGTTATCGTATCACCCTAGCGGATATAATCATATGCGTATAATTTTTATAAATACTTAATAAAAGTTACTAGCTAAAATCCTCACTCGCTCACGCTCGCTCGATAAAAAATCATTATATAATAGATAATATTAAATTAAACTAAAAAATATTTTATTATTTAACTACATTCAATTATTATTTAGTAAATTGTACCCATATAGATTTATTATCATATGTATAATGATTAATGATTATTATTATTATACGATAAATTAAAATGATAATATTAAAAAAATAGAAATTATCTATAAAAATAATTATTTTTGTATGAAATAGAGTTTAATTATTATTGCAATAGCACTTTTCATAAAGGAATTATTATTGATTTTTTATTGTCATGTGATATGTATACATCCATTGCAAAATTTTATTGATTTATTTATTTAGCAGTACTTATTGATTTGTTTGTTATTGGTAATTTGGTAATAGCACTTTTTATAGAGAGCACGTTAATGAGTTTCTGTTATCCTAGTATATGAAGTAATGTTTTATATTATTTTATTTAAAACGATATATGAAAATCTCAGGGATAACTGAAAATTAATAACGGAACCTATACAAAAAAGTACTATTGAAAAATTACCCCATAATAAAAAACTGAATAATTAATGTAAAATTTCACATAACGCTTTCTACATGATCCAAAATAATTAAAAATCAATATAGGATGCTTTATAAAAAAAAACCCGATTGCCGAAATTCCCCATAATATAAAACAGAATAATTACTGATACAGTAATTAACGCCAAAGCAAATTTAATGTATTTCATTGATGGTCCTGGAGGAAGTGGTAAAAGCTACTTACACAATGTAATTATACAGTATTTAATTTCGTATAAAATACCATTAATTACAATGGCGTGGACTGGCATAGCTGCAAATTTACTATTATATTAAAGTGGATCGACTTTTGGTCTCCGGTTCTCCGATTCTCCGGTTTTTTAAAAGTGCATTTTTTTTACTTTCAAAGTTTTATTTAATTGGACTTTACATTTTTGGGCCGTACATTTTTTGGGTCTTACATTTTTGGGCCTTATTAATTTTGGATCTTACATTTTTGGGCCTTATTAATTTTGGATCTTACATTTTTGGGCCTTACATTTTTTGGGCCTTATAATTTTGGGCCTTATAGTTTGTTTGAACAAATAGATATTAACTACTATGTCGATATTATTACCAGAAAATTATCTTAAAAACAATAATTAAAGTAACATTTGATTACGTAATTAAATTTAATAAAATTTCAACACTGGAACATACAATAAATCAAATTAATTTTTATTGTTTATTTTACAAACTTATTTTTGCAAAAATTTCAAATTACAATTATTATGTTATTAAATTAATTACAATTATTATGTTACAATTGTACTCTATTCACTTGTAAAATTTAATTTAATATAGTTTTAAAATGAAAAAATGAAAAAATGATAAACTTAAAAATAAAAAAATTAAAAGCTTAAAAATTTAAAAATCTAAAAATTAAAAAATTTAAAACGTCTAAGTATATAGAAAAATTACTTATGTGAGGCTTAGAAAACGGGAAACTAATTTTGATGAACAATTTGGTAGTAATTTTATATAATTTTATAAAAACTGTAAATGACAATTTTTGTGGTTGATTTACATTCCTAATAGAGGTGAATGTTTTCCTTCACATTTTTTTTATTTGTGTTTACAAATTTTGGGCCTTATAAATTTTATATGTGCAAATACTTTCATACATGAGTATATATATGTACACCTGCCCGGGAAAACTATATATTGTATAATTCATAAGATATATTTTTTCAATGTATCGTTTTTATTGTTTATATAATTTATAAATTCAGCAAGTATTCATCGAAATCATCTTTAACAGAAAAATTAAATTATATCATTAAATATTAAATGTATAATTAATTAAACATTAGATAAAATATTAAAATAAATATTACTGTTTTTAAAATGCCATTTAGAAGATTTATATCCAATATGCATATTGTCACATATTATTGATATTATATACCGTAAGGTACCCAATTGTTGATCATGAACCAATTTCTGATCAGTGTATTATTTCAATAAAATAATAAAATTTACATAAATCTAAACGTTGCTACGCACAATTTGAAGATTAAACAATCAATAATTGATTAGTAGACTTAAATAGAAAGTGGTATATGTACCGAAAATTTACTGATCAGAAATTGGTACTTCCCGCTTTTTTTTCTTAGATTCTTGCTTACTTTAAAAATGGCAGCTATTTTGTTTTTCTGAGATGGCTAAAAGGAAGTTTAATACTTATACTTTCTGTATCCGTCAAAATATATACAATTATTAGCCTTTTTAATTCCGTACAGATTTGCCTTAATTGATCAACAATTGGAATGTGACGGTATGTTATATCTGTAACAAAAAAATTTTTATTATTAATTATTAATAAATTGACAAAGTCAAAACTATACCTTTTAACTTAATCATTAAGAAATACTACTGCATTTTTGATTATTTCGATAGTCTTAATAAACTAATCAGGATACTAAAATACAAAAAGACTTATTATATTTAAAACAATAATAATTTAAAATGAAAATTAGATAATTTTATACTATACTTTGTGACTTTAATCGCATGAAATGCCATTAGGAATATAATATTTTATTGATATAATATTAATTGGAATGCTACTGCTGGTTGTTGTTTTTATTCAGTGTAGCATTCATTGGGATTCTGCTGCCCTTTGTTATTTTGATTCAGCGCTGCATTCATTGGAATGCTGCTACTCTTTGTTATTTTTATTCAGCGCTGTATTTATTGCAATGCTGCTGCCGTTTGTTATTTTTATTCAGCACTACATTCATTGGAATGCTGCTGCCCTTTGTTTTTGTTTATTCAGCGCTGCAGTTATTGCAATGCTGCTGCCGTTTGTTATTTTTATTCAGCGCTGCATTCATTGGAATACTGCTGCCGTTTGTTATTTTTATTCAGCGCTGCATTCATTGGAATACTGCTACTGTTTGTAATTTTTATTTCGCGCTGCAATTATTAGATTGTTGTTGTTCATTTTTTTTTAATTTTTTAAAGATTTAGCATTTATAAATTTTTTAGTTAATTTTGTTTTTGTTTATAATATTTCTTTGTATACAATGTTCTTAGTGTATGTTTTGATTTTATTTTTTAAATTATTATCTTTAATTTTTGCATGATTTTCTAGCAAAATTTTAAAATTTTTCCTACTTTTAGTTCTTGAAAGAGCAACATATAATTGGCCGTGACTAAAAACTGGTGATGGCAAATACACACCCACTTCATTGTACGATTATCCTTGTGATTTATTAATTGTCATAGCAAAACCTAAATGAATGGGAAATTGTTTACGACGCATATTAAATGGTATTTCTTCTTTGGTTGGTGACAATGCAATTCTTGGTAATAATACTAATTTTCCAGAATTATTTCCATTTACAAATTCTGCTTGAATTGAATATTTCATCAGGTTTGTTATTGATAATCTGGTTCCATTACAAAGACCTTCGTTTAAATTTATATTTCTAAGAAGAATTATAATAGCACCAATTTTTAATTGTAATTTATGAGGTAGAAGTCCATTAGGTGTCAAAGTATTTAAAAATTCTACAGGTAACATAACATCAAGATTTTCTCCATTATCATCTTCTGCTGTATCTATACTTAAGTATTCAACACTTTCACCTTCCATTATAGCTATTAATTTATTGTTAATATCGATTATATCATTATTTGTTGGTGCCAATATAACTTTATCATTTAAACTTTGTAACAATGAGACTCATTTGCTACAAATTAAAAAAAAGGAACGGGTGTCAGGTCTTAAACCCGATCCCCTTCGGATCCGAAGGCGTTCACGCTACCACTACGCTACGCCCGCAATTGGTCGTAGCTGTACTTTTCCACGTCTTCTGCCTACCGATACGCGCGCCATATACCAAGTACCGATTCTTGCGCTGGCCGCGTCGGTACTACAGAGCCCTAAGTGACGGGGATCTGCTCTCATGCAGATTCACCACGTCACAACTTTTATCATTTACTTTTATTTTGTTTCCAAAAATTTCAACAATGATGGTGTTTTCTTTTACCATTATGTCATTAGGTATTTTAAGTAATTCATTTCTTCTTCGAAAATATTTGCACATTTTCCTTCACCGACATCCAGTAACCAATCTTTAAAACTGTTGTCGTCTTCTGTTACTCGAAGATTTTTATTCAATGTCATGCGATTAAAATTTTGCCATAAATAACTGTACTTTACTGAATTTTCAATAACATCAATGCGACTTCCATGTCGAACAACTGGTAATGTTTGTCTAAAATCTCCTGAAACAAGCATAATTTTATCACCAAATATTTTTTTGTTGTTACATAAATCTTGAAAAAGACGATCGACCGTTTCAAAAGCAAATTTTGAAGTCATAGATATTTCATCCCGTATTATTAATTCTACTTCTTTTAGTGTTTTACCGTCTTTTGAGTTATATTTTATATTGTATGTAGTATTTTCTGTAATATTAAGAGGTAATTTAAATGTTGCATGTACTGTTTTTCCATTTTTTAATAAATTTGCTGCTATTCCTGTCTAAGCAACACATAGAAATGGTATATTTGAAAGATTTAGATAATGTATCAAAACGTTCTGTAAATAACTTTTTCCACTTCCTCCTGGTCCATCTATTAAAATACAATTTTCTTTTTTGTTCTTTAAACATTCTAAAATATATTCATAAATTATTTTTTTTGGTCTTTTAATGAATTGACTTTATTTTGAAAATCATTAAATGCATAAGTTTCTTCATAGCATTCCGTTATGTCATCAGATTTGTTTATGTGTGTTGTTATATGTGGTAAATTAAAATCATTTAGAGAATATCCATTTATTTGTAAATTTCTTTGAATTATATTTAATGCTAAATTTTCACCAATATTTTTTTCTAATTTTGGACTATAAAATAAATATTTGTATTTTTCATATAAATTTCTTGCATTAATAGGATTATGAAAAAGACAAATAAATGAAAATAATTCACAAAGGGAAGTAGGAAACTGTACTTGTGTTGCTTCTTCTAAACATCTATCCCATTCATCATCTTCATTTACTAATCGTTTAGCAATAGCAGCTTCGTAAAATGAAGGATATATAATACCATTGATTGTGCGCAAATCTTCAAATGAAGTAGCTCCTTTGACATTCAAAAGTAATAATCTAATAAAATATCTTGATCTATTTTTTGGATTAACTAAATACATTCTACTTAAAATAAGTTTATTAAATTTTTTTCTTTTATTCCATTTTTTTAATTTATTGTCAAAAATACATAATGAATTGGTATTTCAGAATATAAATAGTTTTTTGCATCAGAATCGTTTTTATTTAATTTAAAATATGCAGTTAAAGTCGTTTCTAGAATTTTATTTATTACTTGTTCTTCTTTTCCATCTTTAAAGTATACTTCTTGCTCATTTTCATCGTGAATTGCTAATCTTATAATAGCATGTGATATTTGGTGTAAATTATATTCTAACAGTCTGTGCATAGCTTCTGGTGGACATAAATACCTTGTATTTATATATTGTTTTATTTCATCATAATCACATTCTTGACTATCAATTTTTCATTTTCGTTGGAATTATCGTTAAAATTGATATTCATATCACGTATTTCAATAAATGCACAGTCATGTCCTTTGTAACAATATTTAAATAAGTATTTTATACATTGTACAGTTGAACATATTTCTACGTTGATATGGAAATTAAATTTTAAGAGCAAATAAGGATTATATGGAACGACAAATTGGTTATCAGCTATTTTTACACCATTTCTACTCTTAAAATGAATTTTTTTGCCATCATCTCTTCGTATATAAAATGGATATCCGGGTGATCCAAAAATTGTATTTGAATTATACTTCTTAGGAAAACTTTATGTACATTTTTGTGTAGTTTTATCCATGCAAGGAGAATTCAAGTTTTTTATTCCGCAAGGACCATGAATCATGAATTGTTTTACAATACTGTGTAAACGTGGATAAATTTCTTCATTTGGAATTTCTGCACTTATATATTCGTCGATTATTTCAGGAGTTTTAATTTTTTCATTTAGAAACAAAAGCATATGTATATGTGGAAGTCCTCGCTTTTGAAATTCAACGCCTTAAAATATATGAAAATTAGTGATTTTATGAGGTTTATGAGGAATAACTTACACCAGCGGTTTGCTTGGCCAATAATCTAACCACCGCCATTCGAAAGCTCTCAAAAAATGTGATCTTTTGAGCGGTATTAGATCAAAATTGATTGTGGCGTGGTCGCCTTTTTTTGATAATCAATATTTCCGGGAGTCCTATCTCTACGAGATTTTAAAATCAAGAATTGTAACCCGGACAAATAAATTCTAACGATTATTTTGAACCAAAGTTGTAAGTAATGTTTTTTCAAAAAAATCAATAGATTTTGAGATAAATGGCTTTGAAAATAGCAATTTTTCTAAAAAATTGAAAAATTTCCATTTTTCACGATGGACTAGCTTTTTGTCAAATTATTATTAACACCTAAAAATTTTTTTCTATTTTCTGGAAGATATTTCCAGACTGTTCTCAAAATTTGGTGCGATTTAAAATTTTTATCGTACCACTTGACATGAAATAGCCCATATACAAGTAAGATGAAAATAATAATTATTATGTAATAGGGGATTCCAAACTCTACGCAGCACACTGCCCTATAGCTCAACGCACACACTCAGTACGAGCTCTCTTTTGATTCGTCTCGCTCAACGGTCGATGACGTTCCTCTTATACTCGTGACGCACAACGAGACGTTGGAGGCGCTACACGAACTTCGGGCGGTTATTCACGCATACTCTTAACATATATATATATGGGCTATTTCACGTCAAGTGGTACGATGAAAATTTTAAATCGCTCCAAAATTTGAGAACAGGCTGGAAATATCTTCAAGAATATAGAAAAAAAATTTTAGTTGTTAAAAATAATTTGCCTAAGAGTAATTCCACCATGAAAAATGGAAATTTTTCTTTTTTTTAGAAAATTTTCTATTTTTAAAGCCATTTATCTCAAAATCTATTAATTTTTTTGAAATAACATTACAAACAACTTTTGTTCAAAATAATCTTTAAAATGTAACTACCTGGGATTCAATTCTTAATTTTAAATTCTCGAAGAAATAGGGCACTCGAAAATATTGAATATCAAAAAAAGGCGACCACGCCACAATCGATTTTGATCTAACACCTCTCAAAAGTTCACATTTTTTGAGAGCTTTCGAATGGCGGTGGTTAGATTATTGGCCAAGACCGCTGTTGTAGGTTATGCCCTAAAATACATGAAAATTAGTGATTTTATGAGGTTTATGAGGCATCACTTACACCAGCGGTCTTGGCCAATAATTTAACCACCGCCATTCGAAAGCTCTCAAATAATGTGATCTTTTGAGCGGTGTTAGATCAAAATCGATTGTGGCGTGGTCGCCTTTTTTTGATATTCAATATTTTCGAGTGCCCTATCTCTTCGAGAATTTAAAATTAAGAATTGTAACCCAGGTAGATACATTTTAAAGATTATTTTGAACCAAAGTTGTTTATAATTTTTTTTCAAAAAAATTAATAGATTTTGAGATAAATGGCTTTAAAAATAGAAAATTTTCTAAAAAAAAGAAAAATTTCCATTTTTCATGGTGGAATAACTCTTAGGCAAATTATTTTTAACAACTAAAATTTTTTTTCTATATTCTTGAAGATATTTCCAGCCTGTTCTCAAATTTTGGAGCAATTTAAAATTTTCATCGTACCACTTGACGTGAAATAGCCCATATATATATATATATATATATATATATGGGTGGTTCTCTGTGACATCGAAGATGAAAAAAATAAATATTGCTATAACTGTGGGAATATGTTTTAGGGGTATCCAGTAGTTCTCCTGAATTTTTTCAGATTTTTTCAGGGCCATTATTTTAAGTTACAGAGAGTCAAAGTTGACATTTTAGCACTTTTTTGCATTATATGCCCATTTTCATGAATTTTTAGCTCCCAGGGGATGCATTTTTCACTAAAAACATAAGTATGACTTTTTTTGTAAAATTTTCCGAACTTTTCATTAAAAATACTTTTAAAGACATAAGTGTATGCTGTCATACTCTTGTAAGCCATTTAAACCTTAAATAGTGAAAATCAGCAATTCTGCTCCGGACTCTGATAACCTAATACTGTCTAAAAGATGTCTTTTTATAGTCAGAAACTGCCTAAAAATTTCCAGAGTGGGTCTAAATCATTAAGATCACTTATGGTCAAAATATCCGGGAAAAGTGCCCGAAATATTAATAGAAATGTATATTTGTTGCCTTATAACGATGAATCTAGTAGCATGATCACTGCAAAAAAATTTGTGCACTTACCTTGGTGTGGTAGAAAAGTATCTTCACTTGTTTCAGTATCCATCTAATCCCCTGTAAGCTGCTAAAAATACAAATATTATTATACAAAAGTAAAAAATTAATTTTTAAACATTTATAATGCTGGATTTTTAGTTTTACATCCCTTACAAGAATTATAATTCTAATCTGAAGGATTACTATGAAAGTATCAACATTATTATTATTATTATTCAGCAATACATTGTTTAGATTTCACAAACTTGTCACTGTCACGTTATCATATTATTCATTATAATTATATATCCGATTTATTTATATATCTTTTGTATTAAATACGTATATTCAGTTATTGTAATAATGATGTTTATATATTTATAGTAATCCTTCAGATTAGTATTACAATTCTTGTAAGGGATGTAAAACTAAAAATTCAGCATTATAAATGTTTAAAAATTAATTTTTTACATTTGTATAATAATATTTGTATTTTTAGCAGCTTACAGGGGATTAGATGGATACTGAAACAAGTGAAGATACTTTTCTACCACTCCAAGGTAAGTGCACAAATTTTTTTGCAATCATCATGCTAATAGATTCATCGTTATAAGGCAACAAATATACATTTCTATTAATATTTCGGGCACTTTTCCCAGATATTTTGACCATAAGTGATCTTAATGATTTAGACCCACTCTGGAAATTTTTAGGCAGTTTCTGAATATAAAAAGACATCTTTTAGACAGTATTAGGTTACCAGAGTCCGGAGCAGAATTGCTGACTTTCACTATTTAAGGTTTAAATGGCTTACAAGAGTGTGACGCATACATTTATGTCTTTAAAAGTATTTTTAATAAAAAGTTCGGAAAATTTTACAAAAAAAGTCATACCCTGTTGAAAAGACCTTATAAAATCCGATAAAATAATGGCTCATTGAATCGGGGTGCCAGTAAAAATTTTATAGTAATATATCGGGCGATTTCTTTTTTATCGGTACCTATAATGAAATCCTCACAGCTACGAATCACAAGTTCCGAAATTTAGTTTTTATAAGTTCTACCTGGTAAAAGATATATCAGTTTCTATGAGACTAATAAATTTATAGGCTTTTATAGAGATATGCTCATTTAATTATTTATAGAAATCTATTCACTTTACCAATATGAATTCAGAATCGGCATACATCGTAATAAATTGATTGAAAAATTATAAGCCTGTATAGATGTTTTACTACATGAATTACACAAGTGCATCCAAGAAAATATTAATCGGGTTCTATAATAAAAGGAATGACTATGAAAAGATTATAGTTCATACACATTTCCCGATAAAAAATTTAATAAGCTCTTATCATGGAAATACTGTATATGTTTATATATTTTTTTACTTTCTAATAGTAGGTTTATAATTCGAGTCTATAAGGAATTCCGGGTGCAAAAACCTCATACCATACTATACAATAAATGTTTATAGTATTTTATAAGATAAACCTCACAAAAGAAAAAAACATTTTATAGTACAATATGATGATCAACAAAATAAATGGGCGGTTCGTTTATCGGATCGTATGAGCTGAGACATCCATAAAAACAATCTTAACCAAATTGTTAATCGCGTTCAACCAGGCAATTCCGTATTTATTATTTATAACAAATAGGCATGTATCGGGTTTTCGAGTATTTGACGTATTCGTGTGCATTAAATTAATAAGGTTCTATAAGGCTTTTCACTACATTGTCCACTAACAGCTATCGGTGTCTACCGTTAAATTCCATAATTTTAAACCAAACAATACAGTTCTTTTATAAGGTTTTACGAGGATCGACGCATGTATTAGGCATACGACCTATCGGGTACTATCGGCTGCGCCAGCAATAACAAATCTTAATCAAATCGCTAATCGCATTCTACCAGGCAATTCCGTATTTATTATTTATAACAAATAGGCATGTATCGGGTTTTCGAGTATTTGACGTATTCGTGTGCATTGAATTAATAAGGTTCTATAAGGCTTTTCACTATATTGTCCACTAACAGCTATCGGTGTCTACCGTTAAATTCCATAATTTTAAACCAACCAATACAGTTCTTTTATAAGGTTTTACGAGGTTCGACGCATGTAAGGGACAGACGGCCTATCGGGTTGTATCGGCTGCGCCAACAATAATACGAATTACATAAGTATACTTAATTTATTAATGCTGCAGCGATACTCGTGTGACACTTTCATGTATTCTTAGTTTTGTAACCTTTAGTTATAAATGTTTTTCATTGTTATTCTTCATGCATATAAAGATATAAGTTTCTATGATATACTACTATAATAAACATGAAAGAAATATTAAATTTATTTTATATAAACTTATCCAATATAATAATTCTTTTCTTTTCAGACATCAAATCGAACTCAATTACATGTTAATTTTCAGTAAATTTTCAAATACAAAGAATATTCTTCGTCCAAGGACAAAACAGATCTGGAAAACAAATAATTTTAATTCAATTTGAATGTGCTCTAAATTATAAAACTAATTAATATCAATAATTAATAGCTCTGAGTGAGTAATATTTTACATATACTCATATATATACACTATGCTCTTGTTAAAAAGTAATTCAATTAGTATATTCTTGTAAAATAAGTTTTTCTTTTTAATTATTGAAATATGGAAAAATATTAACATAACTTATAAACAAAATATTCAAAGTTTATACTACGTCTATGTTTAAGTTAATTAGTAATGTTTGTAAGATAACAGCCAAACTCTAGACAGTTGCATGTAATCTTAATTTTGAATTATTTAGTTATAAATATTTTTTATTGTTAATCTTCATGCAAGTAAAGGTAAAAGTTTTCTATTATAAAGCTACTAATAAAAATCAAAGAATTATTAAATTTATTTTATATAAACTTATCCAATATAATAATTCTTATAAGATTCACTGATTCAAGTAAACTCTGTAAAATAATTCAGAATATGTAACGGCATTTATATGTATTCTTTCATTAGTATACTCTTATACAAAAGTTTATTCTTCATTATTTTTTAAAAATAAAAATATTAACCGAACTTTTAGAACAAATATTTCAATATTCAATATTCCTATATATTTAACTACTTTAGTAATGGTTATAGAAATAGCTGTCAGACTCGAGTGACACTTGCAGGTATTCTTAATTTTGTGCCCTTTAATTATAAATATTTTTCAATGTTATTCTTCATGAAAGTAAAGATAGTGGTTTTCTACAGTGAGCTAGTAATAAACACCAACCCAGACGGAAATTTATTTTTCCAGAAAGAGCTAAGAAAAGCTAATAAATTTTATAATCAATTTATAATATGCAGATTTTGGACTCTGTTAATAGTTAGTAAGAATTTATAACTTTTATTAGCTCTTCTTAGCTTTTGCAAGATTTTTTTAGCTTTTAGGTTTTTTTCAAAAGTAAAAGAAATGTGCGAGTTTAAAAAAGCTAATAACTACTAATAACTTTTTTAAATTATTATATACAGTAAATAAGTATTTAGAATTTTTATGAATATTTAGCAATAGCAATCTTTTATTAATAGCTTTTGTTTTTTTTGCATACATCACTTAGAAACAGCTAGAAACAGTTAAATATAGGAAAATGCAACAGTTACTATTAGTGTCATTTTATCGTTTTTCACGATATTTTCGAAATACAAAAATCTAATAAAACCTAAAATAAAGCTTAGAAATATTTACGAAATTTTAAAAACAACTAAACTAAATCTTATAAACATCACCAAATTTTTTAAATTATTACTACAGTCCAAAATCCGCACTTTATAAAGTGTTATGAAAATCTAATAACTTTTATTAAGTATTTATAAACATTATTCGCATATGATTATTTCCGCTAGGGAAAGAAATAATAATTTAATTTTCAATAAAGTAATCCAATTTTGTTAATCTTTTATATGATTCGATGATTCATGTTAACATTTAAAATAATTCAGAATATGTTACGGAATTGGTATGTATTCTTTATTTAGCATTCTCTTGTAATAAAGTTTATACTTCATTATTTTTCTAATATGAAAACATATTAACCTATTTTTAGAAAAAATATTTCAATTGCCCAATATTTCTATGTGTTCTTAGTAACACCAAAGCCACTTGAGAAATACAAATATCGCACCAAAAATTTAATCAACTATTCCGTGTTTATTGTAATACTAAACCGCTCATTTATGTGACAATCCTGATTAAACCCTATAAACGAACCACATAGGTTGCTTGACAATTTTAGAATATACCGGTAGATTCGGATAAATAATGCCCGCCTTTATAGTGAAATGTCCTATTCAACCCGATAAATTGCAATCATGAAAAATCATTAATTATTTGTAATCCAGATACATGCCTATTCGTTGTAAATAGAAAATACAGCAATACCTCATAAAATACGATAAACGATTCAATAGCGGTTGCTTCTACGACAAGCGTAACCGATAAGATCCTGTAATCAAACCGCTCATTTATGTGATAATACTGATTAAACCCTATAAGCGAACCACATAGGTTGCTTGACAATATTAGAATATACCGGTAGATTCGGATAAATAATGCTCGCCTTTAAAGTGAAATTTCCTATTCAACCCGATAAATTGCAATCATGCAAAATCATTAATTATTTGTAATGCAGATACATGCCTATTCGTTGTAAATAGAAAATACAGCAATACCTCATATAAAATACGATAAACGATTCAATAGTGGTTGCTTCAAGGACAGGCGCCCACGTGAAAAAAATTTATAAAGTTTTTATAAAAATTGTATAAATTGAATTGACGATAGAGAAAAAAGCCAACTTCAGTTTGAAATCTAACCTACTTCAGTTTGATGTCTTATTCCTGTGAGCTTAGTGCAGCGCGAAACGTTTACCGTCGTATTTTACTTAATCAAGCAGTTTACCACTAAATTCGTCGCGGAAGTCGTACTTTTAACCTAGATATATGTGGTGCGTCAATTGACCAGCATGGAATATTATCGATTTTGAGAATTTAAAATTCAGTCTCGGTGAGGGGAGAGCCGGAATATTGAGACCTGAAGATTAAACTCCGTCTACACTTTTGATCAGATAAGTCTTCCTTTCTCTTAATTTTTAAAAACTTAGCGATTGAGTACATTAGATACTTTGTGTTTTTGTAATATTTTTGTTGCAGGTTAGACGATTTTAAAGGTACGATCAACAGCTTCTCCGTGTGTAGAAGCGTCGGTACGAGTCACCCATCGCCACCGCTGCCAGCTGATGAATTTTGCAGTTCTGTTTTTAAGGTTATATATGTTTATTCCCAAATCTTTAACATTTAAGTTTTGCAAAAATTTTCCCAATTTTCACAAACTTTTCCCAAGTTGCGCAATACGTTTCCCCAAGTTCACAAACTTTTCCCATCCTATAAAATACCGTAAAAAAATTTTAAAACTTATCTCGAACGTTTTTAATTACTTTATTATTTATCTTTTTCTATTTTAAAATGTTTCAATTTATATTTAGCCTAAAGTGAACCGCGTTTTTGTATGTAAATTTCTTTAAAATGTGCTTTAAAGTGTGGTATTTATTTAAAAATTTAATAAAAATATATTTTTTATGAAAGCCAATCTTTTTTATAAAAATTTTATAAAGTTTTTATAAGACCAATTTTTTATACAAATTGTATAGAATCCATTTTATACAATTTTTATAAAAACTTTATAAATTTTTTTTACGTGGGCGTAACCGATAAGATCCTGTAATCAAACCGCTGATTTATGTGACAATACTGATTAAACCCTATAAACGAACCACATAGGTTGCTTGACAATATTAGAATATACCGGTAGATTCGTATAAATAATGCTCGACTTTATAGTGAAATTTCCTACTCAAACCGATAAATTGCAATCATGAAAAATCGATCATTAATTATTTGTAATCCAGATACATGCCTATTCGTTGTAAATGGTAAATACAGCAATACCTCATAAAATACGATAAACGATTCAATAGCGGTTGCTTCTACGACAGGCGTAACCGATAAGATCCTGTAATCAAACCGCTTATTTATGTGATAATACTGATTAAACCCTATAAACGAACTACATAGGTTGCTTGACAATATTAGAATATACCGGTAGATTCGGATAAATAATGCTCGCCTTTATAGTGAAATTTCGTATTCAACCCGATTAATTGCAATCATGCAAAATCATTAATTATTTGTAATCCAGATACATGCCTATTCGTTGTAAATAGTTAATACAGCAATATACCTCATAAAATGCGATAAGAGATTCAATAGCGGTTACTTTTTGACTGGCAAAGCCAGGTACGATGCGTTAGGCAAGCCGCCCATTTCATGCGTCGATCGTCATAAATCCCTATAAAGGTAACAGGTAAGTTGTTATATAATATTGAAATATGCTGGTAAGGTCATATAGCCGTTACTTGGCGTTATTGTAAAATCCCGATAGAAATCGACTTGTTAAGAATATATCATTTTGTATTACCTGAAATAGAACTATAGATAATTCATTCATGTTCGGGTTTTTCATTATAAAATACTATAAGCTTTAGAGTGAAAAAGCATTGATATATAAGTACGTGAAAAGTGGCAAATCCTTATAATGCCCGGTAAATATAAATACAAAATATTTAAATATAAATGTGTACCCGATATACTCCGATAAACTATTTTATGCTTTTTTATGTTACACGTTTGTTCCTATAAAACCTTATAAACAAATTTATTTTTATCGCATTTTATGAGGTGTTCATTATGAAGCCTATAGTTATAAGCTTATTCTTTCCGATTTGTATTAAATAATGTATAGCATTCTATCGCAAACTCCGGGTGCAAAAGCCACATGAAGTACGATAAAAAAATTTTTTTATAGGTTTATATGAGGTTTTTTCAACAGGGTACTTATGTTTTTAGTGAAAAATGCATCCCCTGGGAGCTAAAAATTCATGAAAATGGGCATATAATGCAAAAAAGTGCTAAAATGTCAACTTTGACTCTCTGTAACTTAAAATAATGGCCCTGAAAAAATCTGAAAAAATTCAGGAGAACTACTGGATACCCCTAAAACATATTCCCACAGTTATAGCAATATTTATTTTTTTCATCTTCGATGTCACAGAGAACCACCCATATATATGTATGTATATATATGTATACATATAAATACGTGAAATGGCCGTTGTGGCGACCTGAAAAGAGAGGGAAGATACTACTTAAGCACGATAAAAAGAGATAGAGAGGGCTTATGACGACCGGTCGTCACAAGCTCTTTGAGAGTAAGCGAGATACTCTTATGTAATTTAGGTCATTGGTCGTCATAACGGCCTTTTCACGCGTTTTATATATATATATATATATATATATATATATATATATATATATACATATATATATAAATACTTTCTTACATTATTTTAATTACAATTATTATATGATATTATTATTTTAATTGTAATTATTATATTAGAATTTTTTTTTTGAATGTATTTACTTAAGACCTAATCCATTCAAGGTATTCTGGTTTCTTTAATATGCTTCAATCTTGATCTGAATGTTTCAATACTACATGACTAAGTAAAGTTATTTCAAAAGAGAATATAATATTATTTAAGTGGATCTTCTATCATATCGTTCTCCATTTTTATAGTTATTATAAATTCATTTTTCATTTTCTATAATACCAATATACATGTTCGATTCATTGGTATGTGTAATATTCATTTAGTAACTAAGTAAACTTACTAAACTTTTGCATGTATTGAATCACTGTATTGAATCACTGCAACTATTAAATTCAAATTGAAATGTCACCCAACACTCCCGGTCGAAAAAAAATAAGTGAAAATTTAACTAATAAATTTACTTAAAAATTTAGTTAAAAAGGTAGCTATTATCAGTTAAATTTTCAATTACAAGGATTTAAATTTTTCAGAATAATATTTAATTTAAAATTTGATTATTATTAGCTATATTTTTAACTGAATATTTAAGTAAATGTTTTGTTGCCCTTAAAACAAAAATGCAGTTGAAAATTCAGTTAATTAAATATTTAATTGAAAATGTAACTATTATTAAGTAAATTTTTAATTATATAGTTTGCTTATTATTAGCTATATTTTTAACTGAATATTTAACTAACTATTTAGTTGCACTGGAAACAAAAATATAGGTAACAGTCAAACCGATATTAAACGAACAATCGTTTTTGTAGATCAATGTGAAATATTTAAGTTAAATTTCGGTTTGACTGTTTACCTCCAATTATTTTCGAGTTATATCCTTCGGCTATTCCTAACAGCATGCAACGTTGCGGAAACGTTGTGCCAACATTAATTTAGCAACATTCCAAAGTTGTAATGAAAGTTGCGGCAATGTTGGAGAAACGTTGCTGTAACGTGGGAAATTACCTCTAATATTTGGTAAATTGCCGCGATGGGTGGAAAACAACGTTGAAACAACGTCTAAGTAACGTTGAAGAGCAACGAACATTTCCCACGTGGCAACTTTCATAACGTTGGAATGTTGCTAAAATAACGTCGCCACAACATTGTCACAACGTTGGCATCTTCAATTTAATACTTAATTAAATATTCCGGTGATAATAATTAAATTTCGTAAACGGTGTATTAATTAAATTTTTAACTATATTTTTGTTTCCAGTACAACTAAATAGTTAGTTAAATATTCAGTTAAAAATATAGCTAATAATAACCAAATTATATAATTAAAAATTTACTTAATAATAGTTACATATTCAATTAAATATTTAATAAACTGAATTTTCTACTGCATTTTTGTTTGAAGGGCAACAAAAAATTTACTTAAATATTCAGTTAAAAATATAGCTAATAATAATCAAATTTTAAATTAAATATTTTTCTGAAAAATTTGAATCCTTGTAATTGAAAATTTAACTGATAATAACTACCTTTTTAACTAAATTTTTAAGTAAATTTTTTAGTTAAATTTTCACTTATTTTTTTTCGACCGGGAGTGTTGGGTGACATTTCAATTTGAATTTAATAGTTGCAGTGATTCAAATAATTTAAAAAACCAAATCTTGATTAATTGGATAAGTGATCGGTCTTATCCTTAGTTATTCAAACACTTATTTAACATTTTTACATAAAACTAATATGGCAGTTCTTTGATGATTGTAAAATTCGTTTGGAAACTTTATAAATTTAACACGATCTTACAGCAAATTACTTATAACTATATTCATTTGTTGCGAAATTAATTTCTCCAAATCTAATAGAACAGAAATTTATCTTTTTTATTCTTTTTAAATAAAATAATACTTGCACCACCGTTGGTTTTATTTCGGCAGTGCATTCTGATTAACTAATCATGTACGATTTTAAAGTATCGGATCTACTCATATCATATAAAATAATAAATAAATTTTGGCACTTGATGTAATTGTACAGAAACAAATTTTAATATTGATTTATTAATTTATTATATTTCTTAATTTTTGAATGAGTGCTAAGTGAGCATGCAAAGGAACGCGTGGTGCAAGTATTATTTTATTTAAAAATTTCAGTACCTTTTACTGCGAAAGTTTTTTAAGAATTAAAAAAAATTAATAAGTTATTTGCAATAAAATGAATTTTTCGTTCGTAAATATGTATATGTATATAATATATAATTTCGGTCTCAATCGAACTAAATGCTTTAAATTAAAATAAAGCGGGCCTATCGTACTCTTTGTTCACTATGGTTGGTGGAATATCACAGAGCACAGCCTTTTTTAAATCAACTATAGGCGTTTCGTCCTCGATCTCCAGCTTGGACTCCTCAGTAAGGAACTGGAGATCTTACCTTAGACGCCTGTCGCAAGATGAACCGCGACGCCAGCAAGGCGTTCTGCGGCTATATATATAGAAAAGAGACGACTATCTCTCCAACGAGTGTAGAGAGATAGTATTCTCCATCTGGTGGTGGGAAAAACCACCAACCAGTTTGCGACGTCTTAGACCGAGTCGCAGGTTATTTGCAATAAAATGAATTTTTCGTTCGTAAATATGTATATGGGAGATTCCATGTGAAGTGATCCAGTTAAAAAATAGAATTTTGTTTTAATGTATGGAATCAGTAAAATACTACTTGAATAGAGTGTAGCTAAATTTTTAGACCTGAATTACAATTAGTACCAAAGCTGTAGCCAATCAAAAAATCGAATTTTTTGAAAAAATTGACTTTTTGGCCATGTTTATCACTTAATAACTCAAAATCTAACAATTTTTTCTTATATACATTAAATTTGAAAAAGTTTATTAATTTCAAGAAGAATCAGTTGAAATATTTCATTTATATTATTTTAAAACTTTGAATATAGTTATAATCAATAAAAACCTTTATAGTAAAAAAAAGGGTTGTACGATCAAAAATATTTTATCCATCCAAAAATCTAATTCATCGATGATTAATTACCTTCAAAATAATGCAAAGTTTGAGTGCGGCAGAGCATTTCAGACAAAGTTATGGTGTTTTTAGGCAAATTTAGAAAAAAAACAGACTAACCGTATACTTGCATTCAAACAATATGAAACTATTATTCCTTAATATTACTAAAATATACTATTTATTGTTAGTTACTGATACTTTTATTTAGTTTTTATTTAAGTCTGATACTTTTAGTTATACTTGTTCTATAATTGGATTTATTGGAATTATAAAAAGTTTCAGGTATTTATCCAAGTATATAACAAGTATAACTGCTTATACCTACTGTTTTGTGTTTGTAAGCAACTTAGAGATTAAAAAGTATCAGTAACTAACAATAAATAGTATATTTTAGTAATATTAAGTAATAATAGTTTCATATTGTTTGAATGCAAGTATACGGTTAGTCTGTTTTGTTTCATAAAATGCATTCGCTCTCTTTTTCTAAGAAATTTGCCTAAAAACACCATAACTTTGTCTCAAATGCTCTGCCGCACTCAAACTTTGCATTATTTTGAAGGTAATTAATCATCGATGAATTGGATTTTTGGATGGATAAAATATTTTTGATCGTACAACCCTTTTTTTTACTATAAAGGTTTTTATTGATTATAACTATATTCAAAGTTTTAAAATAATATAAATGAAATATTTCAACTGATTCTTCTTGAAATTAATAAACTTTTTCAAATTTAATGTATGTAAGAAAAAATTGTTAGATTTTGAGTTATTAAGTGATAAACATGGCCAAAAAGTCAATTTTTTCAAAAAATTCGATTTTTTGATTGGCTACAGCTTTGATACTAATTGTAATTCAGGTCTAAAAATTTAGCTACACTCTATTCAAGTAGTTTTTTACTGATTCCATACATTAAAACAAAATTCTATTTTTTAACTGGATCACTTCACATGGAATCTTCCATATGTATATAATATATAATTTCGGTCTCAATCGAACTAAATGCTTTAAATTAAAATAAAGCGGGCCTATCGTACTCTTTGTCCACCACATTATCGTCTCTTTGTTTGATAGGCCCGCTTTATTTTAATTTAAAGCATTTATTTCGATTGAGACCGAAATTATATATTATATACTTAATAAGTTATTGTTTTAATTAAAAAAAGTTGTGCGTTAAAATTAGATTATTAGCTATTAGATAACAATTGTAAAAGGGTGATCGGAATTACACCATACTTGCGAATTTTTACACCTTGGCAGAAGGTGTTTTTCGATTTTTAACTATTGGATTATGTACTACATAAGATAATAAAATATACTTGATAAATATAAAACACTAATCTTAAAGATGTTAATTACTTCCAGACTGATTTAAGAATTTTATTATTGCACCAACTTATTTTATTACATTTGTTAATTAAATAGTAACAAGAAGATTCTGATCGTCTGAAACCCATACTTACAAAATTAACAACTTTTTGACGATGTTTTATAAAATTAAAAATTATTAATATGCTACTATTTGGAAATATATTTTTTAGGTCGAAAATAACGTTTTATATAGTAATAAAAATAATGTAATTAATTTAAAATTGTGATCATATATAAAACATACTTGACGGGTTTTTATGATATATTCGTCATGAACTTTAAAAAAATTCATTAATGATATTTATTACTTTTAAATAAACGATACAGAAGTTCATAAACTAAATATTCGCTTAGAAGGATTCATAAGTAGTTAATTAGTAGTTAAAGTTCCTTAAACCGATCACATATTTACATGATTTAAAAAATGTTCAAAAAGAATTATTATTATTAACTTATTCTTTTTAATTATTTTATAATTATTTTTATATGTCATAGCAATTATTCAGTTTACTTACCATATTTAATAATACAAATTTATCGCAGAAGAACATTCAAAAAATTAATTTTTATCCCTCACCGGGATTCGAACCCGCATGCGCATGCAACAAATGGAAACGCTGTATACAAACGTATGCATATGTTTGTATTAAGTGTAAAAATCATTTAGGAATATTTTCAACTTCAACACGTATAGGAATACTTTTATTATAGTCCTGAGTGACATATGAATATAGTTATATTGACTTGAATAATTTCAAAGAAAAAAATTATACTAATCATGTCTGGTGACTCGACTTGAATATAATTTTAAAGGGTAAAACAATACTTACTAGGAGAGTCTCACATCTGCGGAGATCTTTACCAAACTCTAGGATATGTTAGGGTATTTTCTACTATAAAAATATGAAGAAAGCCGGAGTTACAGATACTAATACTCTATTTTACGATATATATAAGCATAACACGAAAAATTTCGCCAAAAATACGAGGCTTTGATTGCACCTGTATAACTCAAAGACGAATAAAGTTGTACATTCAAACCTAAGTTCAGAAAACAAACTGAGATCAAATAGATATTTTAAAAAGAAAGAAACTTAAATATTTTAATTTTATATTAATATCTTAAATTGACCGAGGGAGCGTCAGCGACTGAGGTGTTTGTTGCTAGTTTATTAATTAATGGCAAAACAGCCCGTGTAAAACAGAGTATGGGAAGTCTGGGAAAAGTTTGGCTTATAAAGTCTTGGCAAAGTCTAACTGGTGAGATTATCCCATATTTTTTGCCAGACTTATTTAAAATATATTTTATTTTAAAAGTCTGGGATAAATCAACCAGACTATTTCCCGCACATTGTGCCAGACTTTATATTTATGTTTGTAAGTCTGGGATAAATAAGCCATACTTTCCCTGTCAAAAATATACAGCTGTAAAAATAACTGGAAATACAGGTGTAAATCCATGTCATAATACAGCTGTATTGGATTTGCCTGGATTTATTAACTGGATTTACAGGTGTAAATCCATGTAATATTAAATGGATTTTTTAATTTTACAAATGTTTTTTTATTTAGATTAACATACAACCTTTGATGGATTTTAAACGCAATTTACAGCGATATTATTATTAAGAAAGTGCCCCATTCGACAAATTATCCATGTAATACAACTGTATTGGAGTGAGATTGCGTGGATTCATTAACTGGATTTACAGGTGTAAATCCATGTAATATTACATGGATTTACAGGTACACATCCACGTATTATTAAATGGATTTTTTAATTTTTCCGAATGTTTTTTCATTTAGATTAATTAATCTCATCGAAGGTTGTATGTTAATCTAAATAAAAAAACATTTTGTTATACGCAAGCGTACTATTAATAGGCGTGAACCGCACGGCCTTTATATATATAGCTTATACATAGTAATTAGTACCGATAACGGCCGTAAGGTGGCTACCCCCTTATCGTGCCGTTCCCGTTATGGAGATAAGCGAGCGCCGTTATAAGTATAGGCCAGTTCGAGCGTACAGTAGCTCGCCTTCTCCCCTTGCGGGAGTATCCCACCTTTCGGGATAATAACTGTACCATCTCTACAGTTTTTGAATAAAGGCGAATTTAATTTAAAGATCACTTGTTGGTCATAATTATTAGCACCTTCTCCCTATCCCATTCATACCGTACGAGCTCACCGAGAGGATTACATCAGGCTCTCCCTCGAGACTTCGCCGCCCGGATCACCCAGGAGTACCGGAATCGGGCTGATGCCGCCAGACCACCCACAAGGAGGACCAGACTTCTCGGACCGCCAGCAACAGCAGTATCCAGACGGAGCGACCACTACATCGACTCACTCCTCTCAACGGTGCGGTACGACTTACATACCGCTGCCACCTGCAGGGCGTCTCCCTCTTCGTCCGAGGACAACTCACCGTTAAAGCGGCTCGTGCCTAGGTTGGTCCATCTTGACCAACCCTACTAAGAACTTCGTAAAGTGAGCGGGGCTCACCGGCGGTCATCCGACCGTCCGACTCTGGCCACGAGTTCCTCGAGGCCAGGGCCAGGCTCGTAGAGAGCTAGTTGAGGGGTTAGTGCTGTGTCCTCCCTCAGCCAACGCAGAAGCCACAACGACAGCGGCGCAGCGGACCAGCATCTACTCGGCCTTACTGGCCGACATACCGTCGACACCGGACTCACCAGCGTCACCCGACGCGCCGGCTTACGACAATTTGTAAAATTAAAAAATCCATTTAATATTACATGGATTTACACCTGTAAATCCAGTTAATGAATCCACGCAATCTCACTCCAATACAGTTGTATTACATGGATAACCCCAATAGACAGAGTTGCGCAGACAAAACTTCGTTAAAACTTGCTACACAATTTTTGAAAACAACTTGTGTTAAACTTGCTAACAAGACATTACATAATAGTAACGTGTACCTAAATTTTATGTAAAATTGTTAAAAAAAGTTGCAACAAATAATTGCTATAAATTTGCTAACAAATAAGGACGCAGATTTAGATTAATTTGTTATTTAACTCTGCTACACGAGTTGATATAATTTTGGTATATATTTGCTAAGAAATATATCATAATCTGAGAAATTCTTTTTCAGCAAATTGGTAGCAAAATTAAATCAGTAAATGCTTACATAGTGCAGTATATTGCAACAAGATTTGATGATAATTTGTTGCTATTTTGCAATCATGAAAATAATAATTTCAACGTATTTTTTATTCAAGAAAATCTGTGTTTTTGTGAAGTATTTCAAGTGTTGTTACTTTTTTTGCAATTTTAAGAGTCTAACACATTTACTAGTTGTGGCGATGCGACGTGCGATCTAGTTGCACAAAAATAATATAAGTATTCTATTATATTTACTTAGAATATTATTTCAACAAAATAAAAGCACATTTATAGCAATACTTGCTATTTAAAAAGTAATAATTTTATGCAACAATTGACTTTAATTTTATATAAATTTGCTGTCACTATTTTCATGTAAATGATTTGAAGCAAATTTATAATAAATAAGGACTTACATTGACGCAAATTTTGGATAAGCAGGTACAAATTTTTTTTGCAAAGTTGCTGTCAATTTGCAATCATATGTCTATTGGGGAATTTGTCGAATGGGGCACTTTCTTAATAATAATATCGCTGTAAATTGCGTTTAAAATCCATCAAAGGTTGTATGTTAATCTAAATAAAAAAACATTTGTAAAATTAAAAAATCCATTTAATATTACATGGATTTACACCTGTAAATCCAGTTAATAAATCCAGGCAAATCCAATACAGCTGTATTATGACATGGATTTACACCTGTATTTCCAGTTATTTTTACAGCTGTATATTTTTGACAGGGTTCTCCCACACATTTTACTAGACTTTATAATTATTTTTAAAAGTTTGGGAGAATTCAACCAGACTTTCTCTAGCACATTTTGCCAGACTTTATAATAATTTTTAAAAGTTTGGGAGAATTCGACCAGACATTTTCCCAGACCTTCCCCTCGTCCAATCCTCGTCGCACTGCATCTTCTAAACATAAAATTTATATTGTATCTAATTAATAGAACAATACAATCTCGACATATTTTGAGCTATCGAACTCATAAAACCATCAGATACTTATCTATCACATATGATAAAAATCACCAATGATAAAAACACAATCATCAAATTGAAATCGGTTTTCATATCGTTTTGTACCCTAACCATTTCATCAGTTTGTTGTCGCGAGATACAGGAAAACATTGGGACGAAAATTCGACGAGTGGGAGGTCTGGGAGAAAGTCTGGTCGAATTCTACCAGACTTTCAAATTTATTATAAAGTGTGGCAAAATGTGCGGGCGAAAGTCTGGTTAAATTCTCCCAGACTTTTAAAATAAAATATTTTTTAAACAAGTCTGGCAAAAAGTATGGGACAGTCTCACCAGGTAAACTTTGCCAAAACTTTATAAGCCAGAGTTTTTCTAGACGTTCCCCATTCTTTTTTTTACACGAGAATTCATAGTATATTTAAATTACCATTGTATATTAATGAAGAAACAACTTGTAACATGAATCCTAATTATAAACAAGGAATTTTTTAAAAAAATATAAAAATTATAATATGGGATGAAATATCAATGGTTTCAAATGGTTGGTATGATATTTGTAAAACTAATCTACCTTTTGGAGGAAAGTAATAATAACATCCGGCGACTTCAGACAAACTCTACCAATAATTCGACACGGAAACAGAACCAAAATAGTAGAATCTTGTGTAAAAAAGAGCTATTTGTGGTCATATTTTTAAAAATACTTATTAAAACAAAATGTAAGATTACAAAATTCAGATAATGAATTTAAATATTGGTTACTTGACATAGGGGAAAACAAAAATGCAACAAAATTTGAATTACAAAATAAAGTAAGAGAGATTCCAAAAAGTTTTATTTGTGAATCAGATTTAATAACAGAAATTTTTGGAAGTAATATCAATATTGTTGATAAAACACTTGCTCACAAAGTTATATATTATCACCATTAAATGCAGATGTTCTGTGAAATAATAATGATATACTAGCAAATATACTCGCTCGCTCGCGCTCGCTCGATTAAATATTTCACGAATTCATTGAATATTGAAGTAATTTTTAAAATCATATTTATAAAATTTTTTTACACATGTGTTACTAAACGATTAAATATATTAAAGAGGTGGAACATCTCATTATTATTCATTGAGCAACAAAACTTACACATTTAAAATTATTAAAAATATATATACCTTAAAAAATGTGTAACTTAAGAAACGAATATATAAATTATTATTAGTAACTGATAAAACAATTAAAAAAAATTTTATTTAAAGAAGCAAGATAGACATTGCTTGCGAGATCGAATTACTAAGGTGTGATAATTTTTGTTTAGTCTCATTTATATTACAATAACTATTAATTCACTGATTTTTATTATTAGACTTGCAGATACTGGTCAATTTATTCGAAAATTGTAAGCATCGTTGGATTATTACTCAAAAATTATCGTTCAAAGCAAAGCAATTTGAGAATATTGTTCCTTAAAAAAACAACTTTGTAAATATTGAAATTGTTAAATTTGTAAAATATAATATTCAAATAGCATTGATAAAACAATATCCATAGAACTGTTTAAATTTTATTTTGATGATAAAAAAACATACATTTATGTTTACATTTAATTATTTTTGGCTATTTTCAAAAAATTGTATCAATAAATTCAATTTTAGATCGTTTAAAACCATTTAATGTATCTGCAGTGTCTTTTATCGTTGATATCAATGTATTGTTTATTGAGATAGAATTACTATAAAGTTCTTCATAGTTATATATTAATGAATTAATTAATTAATAATTAATTAATTGCAGCTATTATCATTATTATTATTATATATTATAATATATAATATATTTCAGCTTCAATTATAATTCATATAATATTTTTCTAATATTATTATAATATTAATGTAAACATTTTTAAATAAATCCACTTTATTATACTGAAATTTTTTAATTATTTTAATATTATTATTATATACTACCACGAACTAATTATTATATTACATACACACTATCTCTAATCAATTAAAAAAAAGCTTTTGCAACAATATACATCTTGTTTATATCAAAAACTTCCGTTCCGTGCAAATAAAATGACATCACACATTTCAATGACTGAATCAAACTTCAATAAGTGTGTGTGTGACGTCATTTTATTTGCATGTAATTAATCGAAGTTTTTTAAAATTAACACTAAAATTAGTTGTGAGTGGAAGTACTTAGTCATTTATATATATGGGTGGTTCTCTGTGACATCGAAGATGAAAAAAATAAATATTGCTATAACTGTGGGAATATGTTTTAGAGGTATCCAGTAGTTCTCCTGAATATTTTCAGATTTTTTCTGGGCCATTATTTTAAGTTACAGAGAGTTAAAGTTGACATTTTAGCACTTTTTTGCATTACATGTCCATTTTCATGAATTTTTAGCTCCCAGGGGATGCATTTTTCACTAAAAACATAAGTATGACTTTTTTTGTAAAACTTTCCGAACTTTTCATTAAAAATACTTTTAAAGACATAAATGTATGCTGTCACACTCTTGTAAGCCATTTAAACATTAAATAGTGAAAATCAGCAATTCTGCTCCGGACTCTGGTAACCTAATACTGTCTAAAAGATGTTTTTTCTAGTCAGAAACTGCCTAAAAATTTCCAGAGTGGGTCTAAATCATTAAGATCACTTATGGTCAAAATATCCGGGAAAAGTGCCCGAAATATTAATAGAAATGTACATTTGTTGCCTTATAACGATGAATCTATTAGCATGATCATTGCAAAAAAATTTGTGCACTTACCTTGGAGTGGTAGAAAAGTATCTCCACTTGTTTCAGTATCCATCTAATCCCCTGCAAGCTGCTAAAAATACATATATTATTATAAAATTATAAAAAATTATTTTTTAATCATTTATAATGCTGGATTTTTAGTTTTACATCTCTTACAAGAATTATAATACTAATCTGAAGGATTACTATAAATATACAAACATCATTATTACAATAACTGAATATACGTATTTAATACAAAAGATATATAAATAAATCGGATATATAATTATAATGAATGATATGATAACGTGACAGTGACAAGTTTGTGAAATCTAAACAATGTATTGCTGAATAATAATAATGTTGATACTTTAATAGTAATCCTTTAGATTAGTATTATAATTCTTGTAAGAGATGTAAAACTAAAATTCCAGCATTATAAATGATTAAAAAATAATTTTTTATAATTTTATAATAATATATGTATTTTTAGCAGCTTACAGGGGGTAAGATGGATACTGAAACAAGTGGAGATACTTTTCTACCATTCCAAGGTAAGTGCATAAATTTTTTTGCAATGATCATGCTAATAGATTCATCGTTATAAGGCAACAAATATACATTTCTATTAATATTTCGGGCACTTTTCCCGGATATTTTGACCATAAGTGATCTTAATGATTTAGACCCACTCTGGAAATTTTTAGGCAGTTTCTGACTACAAAAAGACATCTTTTAGACAGTATTAGGTTACCAGAGTCCGGAGCAGAATTGCTGATTTTCACTATTTAAGGTTTAAATGGCTTACAAGAGTGTGACAGCATACATTTATGTCTTTAAAAGTATTTTTCATGAAAAGTTCGGAAAATTTTACAAAAAAAGTCATACTTATGTTTTTAGTGAAAAATGCATCCCCTGGGAGCTAAAAACTCATGAAAATAGGCATATAATGCAAAAAAGTGCTAAAATGTCAACTTTGACTCTCTGTAACTTAAAATAATGGCCCAGAAAAAATCTGAAAAAATTCAGGAGAACTACTGGATACCTCTAAAACATATTCCCACAGTTATAGCAATATTTATTTTTTTCATCTTCGATGTCACAGAGAACCGCCCATATATATATATACTAGGGGGCTTCACCCCCCTGCGCACGTCGCGTGCCAACCCCCTATTTTTAATTTCGAAAAAGGTTTTCCGTAATCCATTTATTTAAAATAATGTTGTAATTGTACTAGCCAAAAACGCTCGCTTCGCTCGCGATTAAAACAAGATTTCGGACGCAATATTGAAACAAAATACAATATCGAAAGAAAATTTAATAGAAGAATCTCAAAATTATAAAGAAGAATTAAAAACCAAGATACTGTAAAAGTAAGTATTGACAGAAAACAAAAACAAGAAATAGTCGACAAAAATAATATTGAAGACAAAAATATTAATATATTAAAACCAGGTCTAAAAAAAAAATATCCAGGAAATCACGAAATTAGTGAAGTCTTTCTGAAAGATTTCAGCAATTCTCAAATTTCCAGGAAATCCCGTAATTAGTAGCGTCATCCCGAAATACCTCATAAATTCCCGAAATATCCTGAAAATTCCACAATTAGTGGAGACATGTCGAAATACCTCAGAAATTCCCGAAATATTTAGGAAATCCCTTAAATTGTAGAGTTATGCAAAAATACCACAGAAATTCCCGAAATATCCAGGAAATACCATAATCAGTGGAGTCTTTCTGAAATACTTCAGATATTCCCGAAATATCCAGGAAATACTACAATTAGTGGAGACATTTCAAAATTTCTCAGAAATTCCCGAAATATCCAGGAAATTCTACAATTAGTGGAGACATTTCAAAATTTCTCAGAAATTCCCGAAATATCCAGGAAATCCCTTAATTTCTAGAGTTATCCAGAAATACCTCAGAAATTCCTGAAATATCCAGGAAAAACCGTAATTAGTGGAGTCTTTCTGAAATATTTCAGAAATTCCCGAAATATCCAGTAAATTCCGTAATTAGTGGATTCATCCCGAATTTCCTCAGAAATTCGCGTAAGATCCAGGAAATCCCGTAATTAGTGGAGTCTTTCTGAAATACCTCAGGAATTCCCAAATATCCAGGTAATCCCGTAATTAGTAGCGTCATCCCGAAATACCTCAGGAATTCCCAAAAGATCCAGGAAATCCGTATTAGGAGATTCATCCCGAATTTCCTCAGATAATACCGAAATATCCAGGAAATACCATAATTAGTGGAGTCTTTCTGAAATATTTCAGAAATTCCCGAAATTTCCAAGAAATACCATAATTAGTGGACTCTTGCTGAAATATTTCAGAAATTCCCGAAAGATCCAGGAAATCCCGTAATTAGTGGAGTCATTCTGAAATATTTCGGAAATTCCCGCAATGTCCAAGAAATTTCGTAATTTGTAGTCATCCCGAATTTCTTCAGAAATTCCCGAAATATCCAGGAAATCCCTTAATTTCTAGAGTTATCCAGAAATACCTCAGAAATTCCTGAAATATCCAGGAAAAACCGTAATTAGTGGAGTCTTTCTGAAATATTTCAGAAATTCCCGAAATATCCAGTAAATTCCGTAATTAGTGGATTCATCCCGAATTTCCTCAGAAATTCGCGTAAGATCCAGGAAATCCCGTAATTAGTGGAGTCTTTCTGAAATACCTCAGGAATTCCCAAATATCCAGGTAATCCCGTAATTAGTAGCGTCATCCCGAAATACCTCAGGAATTCCCAAAAGATCCAGGAAATCCCGTATTTGGAGATTCATCCCGAATTTCCTCAGATAATACCGAAATATCCAGGAAATACCATAATTAGTGGAGTCTTTCTGAAATATTTCAGAAATTCCCGAAATTTCCAAGAAATACCATAATTAGTGGACTCTTGCTGAAATATTTCAGAAATTCCCGAAATATCCAGGAAATCCCGTAATTAGTGGAGTCATTCTGAAATATTTCGGAAATTCCCGCAATGTCCAAGAAATTTCGTAATTTGTAGTCATCCCGAATTTCTTCGGAAATACCCGAAATAACCTGGAAATCCCATAATTAGTAGAGTGATCCAGAAACACCTCAGAAATTCCCGAAATATCCAGGAAATTACGTAATTAGTGGAGTATATCTGAAATATTTCAGAAATTCCCGAATTATCCAGGAAATACCACAATTATTGGAGACATTTCGAAATACCTCAGAAATTCCCGAAATATCCAGGAAATCCCGTAAATAGTAGTGTCATCCCGAAATACCTCAGGAATTCCCGAAGTATCCAGGAAATCCCGTATTTGGTAGAATCATCCCGAAATACCTCAGAAAATCCCGAAAGATCCAGGAAATCCCGTAATTAGTAGATTCATCCCGAATTTCCTCAGATATTACCGTAATATCCAGGAAATCCCTTATTTAGTAGGGTTATCCAGAAATACCTCAGAAATTCTCGCAATATCCTGGAAATTCCACAATTAGCGGAGACATTTCGAAATACCTCAGAAATTCCCGAAATGTCCAGGAAATACCATAATTGGTAGAGTTATCACGAATTTCCACAGATATTCCCGAAATATCTAGGAAATTCCGTAATTAGTAGCGTCATCCCGAAAGATCCAGGAAATCCCGTAATTAGTAGATTCATCCCGAATTTCCTCAGTATTACCGTAATATCCAGGAAATCCCTTATTTAGTAGGGTTTATCCAGAAAATACCTCAGAAATTATCGCAATATCCTGGAAATTCCACAATAGCGGAGACATTCGAAATACCTCCAGAAATTCACGAAATGTCCAGGAAATACCATAATTGGTAGAGTTATCCCGAATTTCACAGATATTCCCGAAATATCCAATAAATCCCGTAATTAGTGGAGTCTTTCTGAAATATTTCAGAAATTCCAGAAATATCTAGGAAATTCCGTAATTAGTAGCGTCATCCCGAAACACCTCAGCAATTCCCGAAAGATCCAGGAAATCCCGTAATTGGTAGATTCATCCCGAATTTCCTCAGATATTCCCGAAATATCCAGGAAATTCCGTAATTAGTAGATTCATCCCGAATTTCCTCAGAAATTAGCGTAATATCTAGGAAATCCCGTAATTGGTAGAATCATCCCGAAATACCTCAGGAAGTCCAGAAAGATCCAGGAATTCCCGTAATTGGTAGATTCATTCCGAATTTCCTCAGATGTTATCGTAGTATCCAGGAAATCCCTTATTTAGTAGGGTTATTCAGAAATACCTCAGAAATTCTCGCAATATCCTGGAAATTCCACAATTAGTGGAGACATTTCGGAATACCTCAGAAATTCCCGAAATGTCCAGGAAATACCATATTTAGTGTAGTCTTTCTGAAATATTTCAGAAATTCCCGAAATATCTAGGAAATTCCGTAATTAGTAGCGTCATCCCGAAATACATCAGCAATTCCCGAAAGATCCAGGAAATCCCGTAACTGGTAGTGTCATCACGAATTTCCTCAGATATTCCAGCAATATCCAAGAAATCCCGTAATTAGTAGTCATCCCGAATTTCTTCAGAAATTCCCGAAATATTCAGAAACTCCCGTAATTAGTAGCGTCATCCCGAAATACCTCAGAAATTCCCGAAAGATCCAAAAAATCCCGTAATTAGTGGAGTCTTTCTGAAATATTTGAGAAATTCCCGAAACATCCAGAAACACCCGTAATTGTTAGCGTCATCCCGAAATACCTCAGGAATTCCCGAAATAACCAGGAAATCCCGTAATTGGTAGTGTCATCACGAATTTCCTCAGATATTCCCGAAATATCCAGGAAATCCCGTAATTTGTTTAGTTATCCCGAAATTGCTCAAAAATTCCCGAAAGATCCAGGAAATTCCGTAATTACTAGATTCATCCCGAACTTCCTAAGAATTTGCGTAATATCCAGGAAATCTCGTAATTGGTAGAATCATCCCGTAATACCTCAGCAATTCCCGAAATATCCAGGAAATCCCGTAATTTGTATAGTCATCCCTAAATAGCTCAATAATTCCCGAAATATCCAGGAAATACCACAATTAGTGTAGACATTTCGATATACCTCAGAAATTCCCGAAATATCCAGGAAAGTTCGTAAATAATAGCGTCATCCCGAATTACATCAGGAATTCCCGAAATATCCAGGAAAGTTCGTAAATAATAGCGTCATCCCGAATTACCTCAGGAATTCCCGAAATATCCAGGAAATCCCGTAAATAGTAGCGTCATCCCGAAATACCTCAGGAATTCCCGAAATATCCAGGAAATCCCGTAATTGGTAGAATCATCCCGTAATACCTCAGTAATTCCCGAAATATGCAAGAAATCCCGTAATTTGTATAGTCATCCCTAAATAGCTCAATAATTCCCGCAATATCCTGGAAATTCCACAATTAGTGGAGACATTTCGAAATACCTCAGAAATTTCCGAAATCTCAAGGAAATACCATAATTAGTGGAGTCTTGCTGAAATATTTCAGAAATTCCCGAAATATCCATGAAATCCCGTAAATAGTAGCGTCATCGCTAATAAATCAGAAATTCCCGAAATATCCAGGAAATCCCGTATTTGGTAGAATCATCCCGAAATACCTCAGAAAATCCCGAAAGATCCAGGAAATCCCGTAATTGGTAGATTCATCCGAATTTCCTCGAATATTACCGTAATATCCAGGAAATCCCTTATTTAGTAGGGTTATCCAGAAATACCTCAGAAATTCTCGCATTATCCTGGAAATTCCACAATTAGCGGAGACATTTCGAAATACCTCAGAAATTCCCGAAAGATCCAGGAAATCCCTTATTTAGTAGGGTTATCCAGAAGTACCTCAGAAATTCTCGCAATATCCTGGAAACTCCACAATTAGTGGAGACATTTCGAAATACCTCAGAAATTCCCCAAATGTCCAGGTAATACCATAATTAGTGTAGTCTTGCTGAAGTATTTCAGAAATGCCCGAAATATACAGGAAATCCCTTATTTAGTAGCGTCGTCCCGAAATACCTCAGGAATTCCCGAAAGTAATTATTAGTCATCCCGAATTTTTTCAGAAATTTCTCGAAATATCTAGGAAATACCACAATTAGTGTAGACATTTCCAAATACCTCAGAAATTTCCGAAATATCCAGGAAATCCCGTAAATAGTAGCGTCATCCCGAAATACCTCAGGAATTCCCGAAATATCCAGGAAATCCCGTAATTGGTAGTGTCATCACGAATTTCCTCAGATATTCCCGAAATATCCAGGAAATCCCGTAATTAGTGGCGTCTTTCTGAAATATTTCAGAATTACCCGAAATATCCAGGAAATTCCGAAATTAGTAGATTCATCCCGAATTTCCTCAGAAATATCCTGGAAATTCCACAATTAGTGGAGACATTTTGAAATACCTCAGAAATTCCCGAAATGTCCAGGAAATACCATAATTAGTGTAGTCTTTCTGAAATATTTCAGAAATTCCCGAAATATCTAGGAAATTCCGTAATTAGTAGCGTCATCCCGAAATACATCAGCTATTCCCGAATGATCCAGGAAATCCTGTAATTGGTAGTGTCATGAATTTCCTCAGATATTCCAGCAATATCCAAGAAATCCCGTAATTAGTAGTCGTCCCGAAATACCTCAGGAATTCCCGAAAGATCCAGGAAATCCCGTAATTGGTAGAGTTATCACGAATTTCCTCAGATATTCCCGAAATATCCAAGAAATCCCGTAATTAGTGGAGTCTTTCCGAAATATTTCAGAAATTCCCGAAATAGCCAGGACATTCCGTAATTTGTAGATTCATCCCGAATTTTCTTAGAAATTCGTGTAATATCCAGGAAATCCCGTAATTGGTAGAATCATCCCGTAATACCTCAGGAATTCCCGAAAGATCCAGGCAATCCCGTAATTGGTAGATTCATCCCGAATTTCCTCAGATATTCCCGAAATATCCAGGAAATCCCGTAATTAGTGGCGTCTTTCTGAAATATTTCCAGAATTACCCGAAATATCCAGGAAATTCCGAAATTAGTAGATTCATCCCGAATTTCCTCAGAAATATCCTGGAAATTCCACAATTAGTGGAGACATTTCGAAATACCTCAGAAATTCCCGAAATGTCCAGGAAATACCATAATTAGTGTAGTCTTTCTGAAATATTTCAGAAATTCCCGAAATATCTAGGAAATTCCGTAATTAGTAGCGTCATCCCGAAATACATCAGCTATTCCCGAATGATCCAGGAAATCCTGTAATTGGTAGTGTCATGAATTTCCCTCAGATATTCCAGCAATATCCAAGAAATCCCGTAATTAGTAGTCGTCCCGAAATACCTCAGGAATTCCCGAAAGATCCAGGAAATCCCGTAATTTGTAGATTCATCCCGAATTTTCTTAGAAATTCGTGTAATATCCAGGAAATCCCGTAATTGGTAGAATCATCCCGTAATACCTCCGGAATTCCCGAAAGATCCAGGCAATCCCGTAATTGGTAGATTCATCCCGAATTTCCTCAGATATTCCCGAAATATCCAGGAAATCCCTTATTTAGTAGGGTTATCCAGAAATACCTCAGAATTTCTCGCAATATCCTGGAAATTCCACAATTAATGGAGACATTTCGAAATACCTCAGAAATTCCCGAAATGTCCAGGAAATACCATAATTAGTGTAGTCTTGCTGAAGTATTTCAGAAATTCCCGAAATATACAGGAAATCCCTTATTTAGTAGCGTCGTCCCGAAATACCTCAGGAATTCCCGAAAGATCCAAAAAATCCCGTTATTAGTGCAGTCTTTCTGCAATATTTGAGAAATTCCCGAAATATCCAGAAATTCCCATAATTGGTAGCGTCATCTCGAAATACCTCAGAAATTCCCGAAAGATTCAGGAAATGCCGTAATTGGTAGTATCATCACGAATTTCCTCAGATATTCCCGAAATATCCAGGAAATCCCGTAATTAGTGGAGTCTTTCTGAAATATTTCAGAAATTCCCGAAATATCCAGGAAATTCCGTAATTAGTAGATTCATCCTGAATTTCCTAAGAATTTGCGTAATATCCAGGAAATCCCGTAATTGGTAGAATCATCCCGAAATACCTCAGAAAGTGCCGAAATATCCAGAAAATACCACAATTAGTGTAGACATTTCGTAATACCTCAGAAATTCCCGAAATATCCAGGAAATCCCGTAAATAGTAGCGTCATCCCGAAATACCTCAGGAATTCCCGAAATATCCAGGAAATCCCGTAAATAGTAGCGTCATCCCGAAATACCTCAGGAATTCCCGAAATATCCAGGAAATCCCGTAATTGGTAGTGTCATCACGAATTTCCTCAGATATTCAGATAGATCCTGGAAATCCGTAATTGGTTGAAAATCATCCCGAATTTACTTAGATATTCAAGAAATATCCGTAATTAGTAGATTCATCCCGAATTTCCTGCAGAAATTCGCGTAATATCCAGGAAATCTCGTAATTGGTAGAATCATCCCGAAATACTTCAGAAATTCCCGAAATATCCAGGAAATACCACAATTAGTGGAGACATTTCGAAGTACCTCAGAAATTCCCGAAATATCCAGGAAATCCCGTAAATTGTAGCGTCATCCCGAAATACCTCAGGAATTCCCGAAATATTTAGGAAATCCCGTAATTAGTGGAGTCTTTCTGAAATATTTCAGAAATTCCCGAAATATCCAGGAAATTCCGTAATTAGTAGATTCATCCCGAATTTCCTCAGAAATTCGCGTAATATCCAGGAAATCTCGTAATTGGTAGAATCATCTCGAAATACCTCAGAAATTCCCGAAATATCCAGGAAATACCACAATTAGTGGAGACATTTCGAAATACCTCAGAAAATCCCGAAATATCCAGAAAATCCCGTAAATAGTAGCGTCATCCCGAAATACCTCAGGAATTCCCGAAATATGTAGGAAATCCCGTAATTAGTGGAGTCTTTCTGAAATATTTCAGAAATTCCCGAAAGATCCAGGAAATCCCGTAATTCGTAGAGTCATCACGAATTTCCTCAGACATTCCCGAAATATCTAGGAACTATTTGTCATAATTCCAGGGACACATAAAGTCTAAAAAAGTTAATGTTTATTTATATATAATTATTTACAGTAAAATGGGAATTCACTAAAATGCTTATTTTAGATATATTTCTAAATATAATTTGTTATTAATATTACAAATAATATATATTTATTATAATTTTTGATTACATACAGTTTATACCTGGCACCACGACAATTAATTGTTGACAACAAAATTAATTATCGGTTGTGCAATTGTAATAATTAATGGTAAAATGTATGTATATAAAGTTGTACGTACGTACGTACGTACGCGGACTACTGAAACTTCCAAGCTAAAAAACTAATAAAAAACGACTCTTTAAAAAATTTGTAATAGTGGTAAATTTACCCTCGTATCAATGCGATCACAATGGACTCATAAAAAATGACATTCACGAAATATTTTTTACAGTATAAGGAGTTTTTTACAGAAAAATTCACAATTTCACTTATAAAATTTTAATATTATGTAGATTATTTTTTCACTACCATGGACACCTTAGAAATTAAACAGATTCACGCAATACCTTGGTGTACTGTTGTAGTGCATTGGGTTTTATAACAAAAATTTAATTTTTTTTTAAATACGATTATAATTTATAAATAAAAGTTTTTACCAAAATTTAGTGTAATAAAATCAGAATAAAAATAATAAAAAAAATAGAGACATATTAAATGTTAACTGTAAATTTTAAAATCTATTAATTCTTTTAAACCTTAAATTTATATCTTAATGATTATAAATGTTAATGAAAAATTAATTTACAAAAAATAGTAAAGTGCATATACTTACTAAATTGTAGTATTTAGTAACAACTTATTAAAATTTTGATTATTTATATGGTTATAAATAGAACTTCACCATCTAAAATTAATTTATTTAATGACGAACGATCATCGCCAAAAGTTCTATGTCATTAATATTTTGTACTTTTAGAGTAATAAATATTTCTTCTTAAATAAATAAATTTTTGTATTAATTTTAAAGAACTATTTATAACATTTTAGCAGCATATAAATAAAAACCTGTTTCTTCCATTTCTCCCGTAATTCGTAATTTGCACCCTCTTTCAAAATTTGCGTTTTAATCCATAATTATATCCAATTTATTTTTCCTTTACAGAGCCCAAATATTTATTTTGATTATTATAAACAAAGTCATTTCTTAAATATCCTTCTGTTTCTAATAAATACATACTTGTTTATTTAAAATATTGTGTTATATAAATATACATTATCTACTTGCTTATATATCCATACAATTTTGAAATTTTTATTTAAAAAATATTTAAATTAAATGCTCCTAAATTAATAATTTTTGAAAATCTTATAAATGTAATTCGTATTTTATTTTACCACTGTTAAAATTTGAATTTTCTATTGCCATTACTGTTTATAATAGAATTATCTTAAAAATGCAATAATTAATGTATTTAATTTTTAACGCATTGTATATATCATATGGATATTTGGAAAAGTGTATGTTATACTTGATTAATATTTATTTTATCTTCGAAAAATTGTGCATTTTTTTAAAACATTACATTAAATTTTAGGTCCGTTTTTATTATTGAGTACACGTTTAAAAATTTTATGAGTTTTATCAGGAATGAGTAAACTAATACACATTCTTTCAAGTTATATTCACAACTTTTTTTTGCGCACGGAAAAAATACATATATTTTCTATTCTTTAAAAAACAATTTTAAAATATATATATATATATATATATTGTGACGGTGCACTTTTGATTCTTAACGAGTCGTTCCCGTAGTGCAATATGGCAGTGTGGCTTACAACAAATAAATAATAATAACTGATTAATAATTATTATCCGGTAACAATTTAAATTAATTGGGCGTCAGTTACCGGTAAAACTAACATCAAACCGATTCAGGGTCGCGGGCTCCACGTTGCCATCACGGGAAAGATGGCGGAACCACGTTGTACGAATTTGGATAATTTACTCGGGTTATAAAATCAATCTCTTCAATTCAACATAACAATTATCAACACTTTAATTATCATTAATTAAAAATACAATAATTACAAACGCTTTCAGAAATCCCGCTGATTTATCGATCAATATTTTACATACGCGCAATTCAGTAAATCGTCGCGAAACGCTAAAGAAAATATAATCATAAATTCGGGTTTGATTGACCGCTACCGCTAATCCTCGTACCGTGTACTAAATCGGTTAAATTATCGATCTTTGCGCGGCTATTCTACTTTACAATATTCACGGAACGTCCTTTTATCACACTCTCATACCTTACGATACGCCGTACTTCCTCACTCACCGCAGGTCGAAAACTCTCCTCTTTACAAATTATCTATCTCTTCTCTGACGTGATCATTCACCCTAATTAGTTAATCGTCCGATAGCTTCTCAATTGCCTCAATATTACAACTTTCTTTACAATCTCAACAGGTCCCAAAATGGCTTCTTATTCGCTATGTTTCTCGCAATACGTCTGTACTTTACGGCGGTTGGGGAAGGAGTCCCTTCCTTCTTCTCCGATTCATATTATCCGCTACCGATAGTGGAGCTAGTTGTTCTCCCTTTCCGCTATCATATCCGCCAGATCGGTGGTAGTAGACATACAGATAATCGTCCGTAAGGCCACCTATTTTCCTTCCAATTCCGCTAGTGTACGTTCGCCATTTTATTTTATCCGCTGTCTGTACGTATTCGCCAACGCCTCCACCAATGAACCGGGACAGCTGTCGATCTCCTTTCCTCTTACATGGGTACGCGTGAATATCGGACCGTTCGTAGCCGTTCCCTCTCTGGCGCACCGCTCTCACCTATACTCAACGTGCGCGTGCAGTGTGCGCGCCGTCACTCTCTTACTCGACGCACGCGGTCAACATCTCTTTATCTCTCTCGGCTTCGCGCGCACACGCGGTGATCGGTGCCGTCGGCAGCAGGGTTGCCAGATGGTGATTTTTTCTCTTCGTTGCTCTCGTATAATAAACATCAAAATACGTTAGAGAGAAAAGGAAAGAAAATCGCCAACTGGTTACTCTGGTCGGCAGTTTGTCGATTTTCTTACGGTGTCGCTACGGGACGATGTGTCCGATTAATCTACACGGGCTACCACGATGTCGTCAGCTGCTTCTCTCGTACCTTGATACTCGTACACAATCTGTCCGGTGCTGTGTATTATCGTTAACCGTCAATTCACCTAACCTTCACCTGTCACTTCTCTACATCCATCTCTCTCACACTCTCTCATCTCTATCATTTACAATTACTTCTTTTCTTACATAATTAAGTGAGGCTTGCCTCACAATATATATATATATATATATATATATATATATATATGGGTGGTTCTCTGTGACATCGAAGATGAAAAAAATAAATATTGCTATAGCTGTGGGAATATGTTTTAGAGGTATCCAGTAGTTCTCCTGAATTTTTTCAGATTTTTTCTGGGCCATTGTTTTAAGTTACAGAGAGTCAAAGTTGACATTTTAGCACTTTTTTCGCATTATATGCCCATTTTCATGAATTTTTAGCTCCCAGGGAATGCATTTTTCACTAAAAACATAAGTATGACTTTTTTTGTAAAATTTTCCGAACTTTTCATTAAAAATACTTTTAAAGACATAACTGTATGCTGTCACACTCTTGTAAGCCATTTAAACCTTAAATAGTGAAAATCAGCAATTCTGCTCCGGACTCTGGTAACCTAATACTGTCTAAAAGATGTCTTTTTATAGTCAGAAACTGCCTAAAAATTTGCAGAGTGGGTCTAAATCATTAATATCACTTATGGTCAAAATATCCGGGAAAAGTGCCCGAAATATTAATAGAAATGTATATTTGTTGTCTTATAACGATGAATCTATTAGCATGATCATTGCAAAAAAATTTGTGCACTTACCTTGGAGTAGTAGAAAAGTATCTTCACTTGTTTCAGTATCCATCTAATCCCCTGTAAGCTGCTAAAAATACAAATATTATTATACAAATGTAAAAAATTAATTTTTAAACATTAATAATGCTGAATTTTTAGTTTTACATCCCTTACAAGAATTATAATACTAATCTGAAGGATTACTATAAAAGTATCAACATTATTATTATCATTATTCAGCATTACATTGTTTAGATTTCACAAACTTGTCACTGTCACGTTATCATATTATTCATTATAATTATATATCCGATTTATTTATATATCTTTTGTATTAAATACGTATATTCAGTTATTGTAATAATGATGTTTATATATTTATAGTAATCCTTCAGATTAGTATTATAATTCTTGTAAGGGATGTAAACCTAAAAATCCAGCATTATAAATGTTTAAAAAATAATTTTTTATAATTTTATAATAATTTTTGTATTTTTAGCAGCTTACAGGGGATTAGATGGACACTGAAACAAGTGGAGATACTTTTCTACCATTCCAAGGTAAGTGCATAAATTTTTTTGCAATGATCATGCTACTAGATTCATCGTTATAAGGCAACAAATATACATTTCTATTAATATTTCGGGCACTTCTCCCGGATATTTTGACCATAAGTGATCTTAATGATTTAGACCCACTCTGGAAATTTTTAGGCAGTTTCTGACTATAAAAAGACATCTTTTAGACAGTATTAGGTTACCAGAGTCCGGAGCAGAATTGCTGATTTTCACTATTTAAGGTTTAAATGGCTTACAAGAGTGTGACAGCATACATTTATGTCTTTAAAAGTATTTTTTAATGAAAAGTTCGGAAAATTTTACAAAAAAAGTTATAGTTATGTTTTTAGTGAAAAATGCATCCCCTGGGAGCTAAAAATACATGAAAATGGGCATATAATGCAAAAAAGTGCTAAAATGTCAACTTTGACTCTCTGTAACTTAAAATAATGGCCCAGAAAAAATCTGAAAAAATTCAGGAGAACTACTGGATACCTCTAAAACATATTCCCACAGTTATAGCAATATTTATTTTTTTCATCTTCGATGTCACAGAGAACCACCCATATATATATATATATTAAATAAATATTCCGCCGCACACACATACACACACGCACGCACACACACACACACACCCGTGCCGGGTTTGCTGGTCCCGCATCGTGGCGCCTCCCCAGGTGGTGGATAGGGGAATGCCTTCCAGATATGGATGGTACCGAAAAAATCAACTATTCGGGGCGAACCAAAACCAGATAGGGGAAGGCACCCCGAAATTAAACCAAGTATGGATAGTGAGCTGAAAACAACACTACCCCAAGCGGGCATGGCTATCCTGTCAAATCCCGCCACTGATTCCGATCGGGTGAAAGCCCCGGTGGTCAGTGCTGGTCCCAAGGATTTGGGGGGGGGGGACCAAACTCACACCGTTAAAATGGTAAGTGCTGCGGAGGTTGGACACTCGGCCTCTGTAGCATCTAATGCTACGTGTGACGTGCCCTCGACTGGGATGTCGAGTGACGCTGACAGAGCTTTTCTCCGTCTGCGTGAGAAGGTCGACACCCTGGTGGAGTTTGTTCTTAATAAGAACAACATCCACAAAGAGCTGAAGGCTCCCCGCACCAGGGCTGGGGAGCTCCTCTTCGAACTGGGGCGACCCGGAACGGAAACAGCGGAGCTGAGGACAGTGGTCTCGTCCACCATGAGTGGGTCAGCAGAGGTCCAGCTGCTGACTCACAAAGTGTCTATCACCATCACGGGACATGGACGAGTCCACGACAACAACGGAGGTGGCCGCAACGATTGCAGCAAAGATCGGGCCAAACGTGGTATCCCCGGATAATATTAAAACCAGGGGGTCCTACAGTGGCACCCTAGCTGCGACCATCCAGCTTCCGGCAGTAGCTGCCAAAAAACTGCTGCAAGAAGGGAAGCTCCGGATCGGATGGGTCAATTGCAGAGTTCCACTGCGAGAGGTATCCTCGCGCTGCTACCGATGCCACTAATCGGGACACATCGCGAGGGAGTGCAAGAGCGCAGTCGACCGGTCAGCGCAATGCTATCGGTGCGGCCAAGAGGGCCACAAAGCAGTGGACTGCGAGGCCAAAGCAAAGACCTCGCATGGGGAAGGAGCACACATAAAAAATGATTAAGGGGCTCCAAATTAACCTCAACCACTGCGCTGTGGCCCAGGACCTGCTGTCCCAGCTGGTCAGAGAGGAGAGAGCGGACGTAGCGATCATCAGCGAGGATTTCCGGGATCTCGAGAAGTCGAACTGGGTAAGGGATGCCACGGGTAAGGCGGCCATCTGGGTATGTGGAAATATACACATTTCCAGAAAGATGGTCGCCCCCCTTCCCAGCTTCACCTGGGTGGAGGTGGCGGGGGTACGCATGTACAGCAGCTACTTCCCGCCCAGCGATTCCACCGAGGACTTTGCGAGATCTCTGGATGCAGTCGTCACCAGTGCTCGGTCCTCACGGCTGCCGGTCGCAATCGGTGGGGACTTCAATGCTTGGGCGACGGACTGGGGCAGCACCAAGACCAACGCGCGTGGTCGCGCACTCCTCGAGGCGTTCGCTCTACTGGGGCTGGAGATCGCTAACACAGGGACAATCCCGACTTTCACCAAAGCCGGCAAGTCGTCCATAGTCGACCTCACCTTCGTCGATCCTAGATTGATGGGGGGAGGGGGACTCGGCTGGAAAGTTAGCGATCGTTACACGGGTAGTGACCAAGCACTCGTGTACCAGCTCCAGCTGACCAGCGGGAGGACAAAGAGAGCAGGAAGAGGAGCAAGAGAAAGATGGGCACCAGCCACGTTTGATCGTGAGGCGTTCCTCTGCTCCCTTGAGGGGGCAAAAATGGAGGGAACCGCCGAAGAAAAAGCACGAGGCCTCACGAATGCCTTAACAGCGGCTTGCGATGCCTCTATGGCCATGAAGTTCAACCCTCGCGGCCGCCCACCAATAATCTGGTGGAGTGAGGACATCGCAGAAACGAGACGTGCCTGCGTGCCAGAAGGCTGCACCAAAGAGCGAGGGGAACACCGCGGTTCCAAGATCGTTCCGCAGAATGCGAACAAAAGCGGAGGGATCTCAAGGTGGCCATCAAGGCTGCCAAGAGAAGGTGTTGGCGGGAGCTATGTGAGGAGGTCGACCACGACCCCTGAGGCAGACCGTATAAAACGGTTATGAATAAGATCAACCCCGGGGAGCTGTTGCACCCATTGACCCAGTTTTTCTGGACAGTGTAGTCCGTCACCTGTTTCCAGAACATCGGAAAAGGGCAGCAGAGACGGGTCTGATGGCCACCATTGGTACAGCCGAGTCACCAGACATTAGTGAAGCCGAACTGAGGATGGCCGCTAAAGGTATTTCCGTACGTAAAGCCCCAGGGCCGGACGGAATACCTGGCCTGGCCGTCAAGACAGCGGCGTTGAGTGCTCCGGGCTTGTTCCTGGACGCATTCAATGTATGCCTGAGAGGAGGTTGCTTCCCGGACCAGTGGAACACCCAGAGGCTGATACTCCTACCGAATGGAAACAAACCCCCGGAGGAGCCAATATCTTACCGCCCGCTCTGTCTACTGAATACAGTTGGGAAGCTCCTGGAGCGGGTGATCTGCGCCAGGCTCGCAGCGACCATCGGTCGGGCCGGAGACGTCTCCGACAACCAGTTCGGCTTCCGAAAGGGTCGATCGACCATGGACGCTGTAGGCAGAGTTGTTGGTATAGCCACAAACGCTATCAATGCTGGTCGGAGTGCAAGGCGGATGTGTGCCATTTTCACCTTGGACATCCGGAATGCCTTCAACTCTGCCAGATGGGACGACATCATGCTGTCCCTGCAGCACTTCCAAGTGCCACTCTATCTCAGGGAGGTCACCTCGAGTTACCTGACTGACCGTACTCTGCTCTACGACACCGACGACGGTGTGCACTCCCACAACATCACGGGAGGCGTGCCGCAGGGTTCGGTCATTGGGCCCCTACTCTGGAACGCTGTCTATGACGGCCTGCTTAGGCAGCAACTTCCGGAGGTTGCCTCGATGGTGGCTTTCGCGGACGACGTGGCGCTATTGGTGGTCGCAAAGAGTGTCGAAGAGATCGAATATCTCGGAGACGTCTCTATAGAAGTGGTCGCCACTTGGTTGAGAGACCACGGACTTAGTCTGGCGGCGGAAAAAACGGAGGCGGTGCTCATCTCTCGCACAAAAAAGGAGAGGACCGCCACCTTCACGGTAGGTAAAGAACGGATACGGTCGGTGAAAACGTTGAAGTATTTAGAGGTCACACTAGACGCGCGGCTGTCGTTCAAACACCATCTCGCGAACGCAGGCTCAAAGGCGGCAAAGGTGGCCCGTGCGCTGGCGGGCATCATGCCCAACATCGGGGGACCCCAACAACCGCGAAGGTCTCTCCTTGTCTCGGTGATGAGCTCCGTAATTTTATACGGAGCTCCTATCTGGGCTGATGCCCTGAACAGGCACAAGAGTTTTGGTGCTCCATGCCAGAGAGCCTGCAGGATAGCTGCGCTAAGGGTGGCCCGGGCGTACCGAACCGTATCTGACATTGCGCTCTCGGTGGTCGCGGGGACCGTCCCCTTCGACCTCCTGGCAGCCGAGAGAGCTGAAAGACACCGTGAGGGTGGGCGATGCCTAGAAGAGAACCGCTGCCACAACCGATGGTCATTGCGGACCGTAGAGGAGTGGCAGCATAGATGAGACTCAGCCAGGGACGGCCGCTGGACATACCGCATCATCCCGCGGATCCGGGAGTGGGCGAGCAGGAAACACGGCTTCGTCAGTTTCCAGCTTACCCAGGAGTTGACCGAGCACGGATGCTTCCGTAGCTACCTATTTCGTATAGGGGTCTACGGCAGCGCCGAGTGCCCAGCTTGTCCAGGGGTGGACGAAGACGTGGAACACGTCCTCCTACGATGTCCTCGTTTCAGGGAGGAACGGGACCAATTTCAAATCACTTGGAGCGGTCCCGTCACCCCTGAGGGCATCGGGGCGTGCCTGCTTGGCTCCCAGGAGGGATGGAATGCGGTAGTGACCCTGTGTACGTCCGTAGTGGACAGGCTAAGTCTCATCAGAAGAGAAGAGGAGAGAAGAATGGCGATGGCAGCAGTAGTGGGTAAGTCTAGCCGTTGCCTCCTCCCGCGAAGTAATGCCTTGCGGCGGCTCCCGCGGGGGAATAAAGTAAGAAAAGAGGTGGAGTTTTAGTGGGTATGCCTATCGACATCCTTCGGTAGGAGAGTCCCACACACGGGGAGTCACGCATGGCTCCAGTCATGGTGCATTAAGCATTTCTCCACCTCTTCGGAAAAAAAAAATAAAAAACACACTCACACACACACACACATATAACATATATATGTTGAATCCTGAATTCTTAGACACCGCGGCGGCGAAATATGTATATATTATAGATATATATATGGGAGATTCCATGTGAAGTGATCCATTTAAAAAATAGAATTTTGTTTTAATGTATGGAATCAGTAAAAAACTACTTGAATAGAGTGTAGCTAAATTTTTAGACCTAAATTTCAATTAGTACCAGAGCTGTAGCCAATCAAAAAATCGAATTTTTTTAAAAAAATGACTTTATGGCCATTTTTATCACTTAATAACTCAAAAACTAACAATTTTTTCTTATATACATTAAATTTGAAAAAGTTTATAAATTTCAAGAAGAATCTGTTGAAATATTTTATTTACATTAGTTTAACACATTGAATATAGTTATAATTAATAAAAACCTTTATAGTAAAAAAAAGGGTTGTACGATCAAAAATATTTTATCCATCCAAGAATCTAATTCATCGATGATTAATTACCTTCAAAATGGTGCAAAGTTTGAGTGCGGCAGAGCATTTCAGACAAAGTTATGGTGATTTTAGGCAAATTTCTTAAAAAAAGAGAGCGAATGCATTTTATGAAAAAAACAGAGTAACCGTATACTTGCATTCAAACAACATGGCACTAATATTCTTCAATAATACTAAAATATACTATTTAATGTTAGTTACTGATACTTTTCAATCTCTAAGCTGCTTACAAACACAAAGCAGTAGGTGTAAGCAGTTATACCTGTTATATAATTGAATAAATACCTGAAACTTATTAAAATTCCAATAAATCCAATTACATAACAGGTATAACTGCTTACACCTACTGCTTTGTGTTTGTAAGCAGCTTAGAGATTGAAAAGTATCAGTAACTAACATTAAATAGTATATTTTAGTATTATTGAAGAATATTAGTGCCATGTTGTTTGAATGCAAGTATACGGTTACTCTGTTTTTTTCATAAAATGCATTCGCTCTCTTTTTTTAAGAAATTTGCCTAAAATCACCATAACTTTGTCTGAAATGCTCTGCCGCACTCAAACTTTGCACCATTTTGAAGGTAATTAATCATCGATGAATTAGATTCTTGGATGGATAAAATATTTTTGATCGTACAACCCTTTTTTTTACTATAAAGGTTTTTATTAATTATAACTATATTCAATGTGTTAAACTAATGTAAATAAAATATTTCAACAGATTCTTCTTGAAATTTATAAACTTTTTCAAATTTAATGTATATAAGAAAAAATTGTTAGATTTTGAGTTATTAAGTGATAAAAATGGCCATAAAGTCATTTTTTTAAAAAAATTCGATTTTTTGATTGGCTACAGCTCTGGTACTAATTGAAATTTAGGTCTAAAAATTTAGCTACACTCTATTCAAGTAGTTTTTTACTGATTCCATACATTAAAACAAAATTCTATTTTTTAAATGGATCACTTCACATGGAATCTCCCATATATATATTATAGATATATATATATATATATATTTCCCCACCGGGTGTTATGCAGCCCGACGTGTTACTGTCCAATAACCCTATCTCCCTTACACCCACTGGGGGTATGGCAGGTTTATGCAGCCCGGGCTGCATAACCCCGAAGGTCTCTCTCGCACGTGCTAAAGTAAGCATCTTCCCTCTCTTTCTTGGGCTGCATAAACCCCTATTGGGATAAATATATATATATATATATATTTACTATTTTACATAATTATTTTATTAACATTAATATTAATATCCTCCACAAACGATTTTCAATATTTTTCATTTTTTAACACTGCACCCTCATATAGCACCCTAAAAGTAGGGGTTGCTGATAAAAATAGTGGTCATATTCTTATTCAGCGTCGACGAAAACCCCCCATAAATTATTTTCAATATTTTTCACTTTTTAACACTTCACCCTTAAACCCCACCCTTAAAATAGGGGATGCTGTGAAAATGACGAAAAAACGTAGAATACCCTTTCGAAATAAAAATAACACAATAATAAAATAATATAGAAGTCTTCAAAGATACAATCAAATAACAATAATCGGATATTGATGACGTCATTTTTCTTAATAAGCACTTTAATATATATAACAAACACTAATATATATAGCCCTTTAATAATAACAAACACTTACACGCACGTACACACACGAACACATACGCGCACATGCACACATACACGCATACGCATGCACGCACACGCACACGCAAACACGCATACTCATGCTCACATACAACAAAAATCAAATAAAATTTAAATTACCCTTTTCCAATTCACCTCCACCCTTCCACCCTCACCCCTTTACCTTCCATCCGTTACTCCCAATAGCATCCACCCATAATAAAAAAATAACAAATTCCCTAAATTCCGCTAAATTAAAAAAAACTGAAAGCAAAAATAGAAATTCAGATACCGGACGGACGGACACTGGACGGACGGACACCGGACGAACAGACAACAGAATTGCTTGTTTTTGCCCCATATATCAACAATTTTAATACATTACCATTAAAAAAAGTTACCAAATTGTTCCATTAGGTCCATACTACTAATTTATTACAAAAAAAAATACATTGGAAGGTGTTTTTTAGGGGGTGCAAGGTAAAACGTGGAAGGACACGAGACGACTTTATCACTTTAATATAATAAGGAAGGATGATATATTAGAAAAAATCAACGAAGAAAAACATACATATTACAGTGATGATAGAATTGAAAGCGATTTAAATGACAAATGAAATAAAACAGAATAAACAGAAATATCAACAGAATTTTTGAATTCTTTAACTCCAAATGGACTTCCGCCTCATAAGCTGACGTTTAAAAAAGGAGCAATAGTTAGTTGTTTAAGAAATTTAAATATTAACGATGGTCTTTGTAATGGAACAAGATTAATAATCTAAGACATGAAACATCCTATATTAAATTAAGGAGGATCCCGTTTTGGACGTTCTCCGGTTCTCCGGTTCTCCGATTTTGACAAGTGACTATTTTATTTTTAATTAGAAGGTCATTTTTATGAATCTGACAATTTTTTTTGTCAAATTTAGACATTTTGGCATGTCGGCTTTCCAGTAGACGATATCCGGATGACCTGGAGGTCACCCTGACCACCTGGACATCGTCTCCAGGAAGTGACAATTTCTTTTTTCATATTTAGATATTTTGGCATGTCAGCTTTCCATTGATAATTTTTCTATCTAACGGTTCGGCTCTTATTCAATGCTAACAATAATGTTAAATCTTACTGTGTGTGTGTGTGAGTGTGTGTGTGTTGTGTGTGTGTGTGTGCGCGTGCGTGCGTGCGTGTGTGTGTGTGTGTGTGTGCGTTCGTTTGTTTATGTATGTTTTTATTTGCATGTATGTGTGCGTGGGTGTACGAGCGTGAAAATGCATATGCGCATGATTGTGCTCTGATATATTGCAGAAAATCTGCTAAAATGGCAACATAAGTTTAGGCAAAAACATATGATATAAATGTCGAATAGTAGATTACGATACAAGTGCGCGAAACAGGTGATTCACGCATGAGTCGAGTTTGACGCCCGAGCGGAGCGAGGGCGACAAATAAGACGAGTGTGTGGATCACCTGTTCCGTGTACGTGTATCGTATACTATTTTTTAACACTCCGTGAGCGAAACACGTTAATAAGTTTCCAGGTTATGAACCGAGCGGAGCGAGACGAGTCGATTTGTCACCCGAGCGTAGCGAGGGTGACAATTAGACGAGTAAACGAAAAAAAAGTAAATGTAGAACTATGTATAATAAAAAGAATATGTATATATAAGATATTATATGCAACTATATACGATATATCTGTGTAAAGAACTATAATTATTAAAAATATTATTTGCTTGATCAGCCATATCTGTCGGTACTGAATCGTCATAAGCTTCTTCCGAATCACTTTCTGAGCTCATTTCTTTTCAACAATTTAAAATTTTAGTTAATATTATCGATACTTTGTTGATTCGGAAAATCTCTGTCCAGATAACCTTAAGACCTATAATTCAAACGTCGACCTGAAGTTCGCAAAACAATTGGCGGTCATGTTTCGCACACGGTTAAAAAATCTCATGTTTCGCACACGCAAAACAAGCACGAGAAACCGTGTTTCGCGCACGGAGTGTTAAAAAATTAATTTTTCTAATCGGAAATGATTTATATACGCAAAATTAAAAAAATTAATTTACAAAATAAAATTTTCTTTAAGCATTATTATAATGTTGTGTTTTACTTAATTTTATTAATTTATTAATACTTAATTTTATAAATTACAAGGTAAGTTTTAGTTTATTATTTAAATTGCAAGAGGGCGCTTTATTAAAATTTGAAAATTCGCCTTTGAAAATTGGTCTGTAATTAATCATGTTCATGGATTAATTGTATCACCTGTTAGTTTTCGACTGAAAAACACGTGTATGTACATATATATCTATCTCTACATATATATATATATATATATTGTAACGGTAAGCGAGTTACCGATCAGGTAAGCAACGCGAAAGAGGAGATACAGCGCGGCGCGCGCAGGGAACGCGCGCGAGAATCGTGCGCAAGACAGTATCGAGAGAGTTCGCGCGCGATCGACAACAACACGGTGTTGGTGACCGGTGATTGTTTTTTACGGGATAAACGAGCGAAAGACTAGTGCATTTTTGTGTGTGGGTGCGAGGGTTCCTCCCCACCAACCTCCACGTCGGCGTGCAGAGCAGCACGTCTCACGGGCAGTGAGAAAGAAGGAAGAAGAGTCGGCCGCCTTCCCGACCGTAGGAGTGAGAGAGAGATAAGCTCGAGGACGAGCTGTCTCTCCTTTACCTAGTCGTTTCCCGCCGAGGCGCGATATATATACAAGCGGTAAGTGGTGCACCACACTTAGACCCGCGTGTCTACTTAATATTTCGCGTCCCGATTTACCTGGTACGGTCCAGGTGAGGAAGCGTTCCTTCTTTCCCCCCTCTCGTGACAATACCCGCACGGATAGAAAGGTCGGTGGTTCGCGGGAGCCACTTCACGAGAGAAGGCGCGCGTGACGTAGTAAGCTTCTACGTAAAAGCTCTCTACGTCAGAGATTCATACGTCACACGGTGTGACGTATGCCATCAGGTTAAGCAGCCGATCATATCCGGATCGGTTGCTTGTAATCGACAGTTCAATAGATTTTAACTGATTCTTTTCGCGATGACCTCGGGGGTAGTCATCGGTACGACTCCCCGTAAATTGTTAAAGTTCATTTATTGTTTATTTATTAATATTTATTTGTTAATTTAATAAATTGACTCGGCGAGACAATCTTTCTCGCCGATTAACAATAATATCACTTGTTGATAATATTTTACCGGTTAGCGTCCTATCCTACGAATACCGCCCTCTCCGGTGTTTATCCTAGTTGGCAATTTTGGGCATAGGGCCCAACACACGGTATATAAGTCAAACGGAGTGTTTGACGTTGTTAACGGCATTGCACGGGAATCAAAGGGATTCCCGGCCGCATCGTGGGACTGCACACTTAAGGTTGGTAAGTTGGGACAGATTGGGCCTAACCGTGGGCCTTACATATCCCCAGTACCCACCCCGTTACAATATATATATATATAAATTCAGTATAATATATTTTTAAAAGTTGTACATAATTTATTTAACTAACACAATCAACACAAAATTAAAGGTAAAAATATTACTTTATATTTATACAAATCTTAAGATATATAAGATAATTAGCTCAGTTGTACATCATGTCTAATTTTCGGTCGTTCTATAGTTTTAGATTTTTCTACATAAATATTATTACATAAATATATTATTTATTTAATTATGTATTTTATGAGAATAAATAATTTTTAATATCATTAACTCGATTAAAAAATTTATATTATTTACTTACCTATTAAAAAAAATATTATTGATATTCTGGTTATGCCGGGGTTTTTTCTGCATCCTGTAGGTATTCGTATCACATAAATATGCCAATGTAAAAATAGTTTACATTAATAATATTTATTTGTTTTTAATTTTAATTAATGGAGTTGTGTTTTAAAAAACAAATCAGTACATTAGTGAAAGTTAGTTATGCAATAAGTATTATTTAATTATTTTTTTGTGACTAAAATTAAGTGAATCTATTGATATGGTTAAAGTTTATTTCGTGCTCTGATATATATTTGCAGAAAACCTGCTAATATGGCAACATACGTATAATAATTTTTATTGTATTTTTCTAATAAAACAGTAGTAAATATAGGTTAGAAATTGGAGATTAAATATTAGAGAATATTAGCTTGGTTAGAACACTATTTTAATGCACCAATTATTTCTTGCTAAGAAGATGTCGAAAACATTAAAAATTACTTTACCGACTGCAACGTGGTATTGTAGGCTCCTATTATATAATGTACAAATATCACAATATCAGGAAAACTACCATGCTAGAAAATAAACCATACATTATGTTCGGACCGTCAACTACCGGTCATTTCTGCTGGCCAATTGTCGTACGCCAGACGTTCACCATAGTTTCACCAGAATCCACTACGCTCATTAACTTTACAACCTCAAAGGTTGCTTTAATATTTTGTCATTTCAGTGAAACTTTTACATTTTTACTTCGTATTATTAAACTATTTAAAACTTTAATATTTATCATTAAACAAACAACCGAAGAGTTTAAATTTTTTATATCGTTGTTCGCACTCAAAACCAGTACTTCAGAAAAACTTGTATTTTAAACACTAACAATTGAATTCATTGATATGTGCTATTCACCGATGGAGCATAAAATACTTTTTTGGTGTTCGCATGAAAAACCAGCACTTTTTAAGAAATTGTTTTTTCAGCCCTAACAGTTGAAGTCATTGATGTATGCTATTCACCGATGAACCTCAAATGTCTTTTACTAGTGTTCGCATGCCAAAATACTTGTCAAGAAATTATATTTTCAATAGTAATACTTGAACTCATTCGATGCAGCTCAAATGACTTATACTGGTGAACTTCTTAAACAATTGTATTTTGTTTACAACACGAACACTTAAAACAAAGTGTAAATATTATAGAAAAAATTTTGTTAAAATTGTTTTTTTTTCAAGAAATACATAACAACTAATAATGTTTAAATATGAATTTTAATGACTTTTTGTAATCTTTATTTAATGAATATTGTAAAACACTATATTTGCAGAGAAAAACGTTTTTTATTATTTAATTGACCAAATAATAAGATAAAATGAAGTGTCACTTATTTAACTGTCTAACCTTCAAATCATTTGCTTTACGCGTACGGTAAACTTACGGTGAACTTACGTTGGCCGTAAGCGGGGTGTTTCACCAGAAACTGCTTCATTTTCTGTCCACTCACCATAAAATTGACATGCATTACCGTCAACATACGTCTAACGTTTCTAGCAGGGTACTTTTCATTTTTATATTATCCATAATTGTACGAAAATTCAAAGAGAATCACAATTCAAATGTAGATTACATTTAGATATATAGATCTCTTTCAATTTTTGTAAAATGATTGATAATGTGAAGACAAAAGTCGGTTTTTATGAGTATCAGTAGTACATTATATAATAGAAACGTATAATACCAAGTTGCAATAAAACGAGCAGTTTTTAATCATTTTCACATTCTCTTAAGCAGACATCAAAATGACCTATTTTACTGGCTTCTGATAAAATGGTAGGCAAACATTTTTTCGATAACAAATAGACCAATTCGTCTGAAATCTTGAGAACTTTTCAAAAGTTCAAAAAGGAAGGGAGGACCAAACAGTAATCGCAACATTAAACATGTTTATAATGAATTTTTATTGGTTCATAATAAGATTAACGGTTTTTAGTTATTTTCAATACTATATTAATTTTCAAAATTTTAATGTGTTGTTACTCTTTCTTTTTGTATTTTTATAAGCCTTACTTAACTTTGCCTTACTATTTTATCAAAATACAAGTAAAATATTAGCTTTATAAAAAATGTTCAAGAACAAAACACATTTTTTCGTAAAGTTAACAAATTTCATTACAAAGTATGAAATAACGTTGTTTAACAAAAGCCGCCATTTTGATAAAATTAGGAAGAAACAAAAGTTTAATACCTAGATTTTATAAACATCAGATTTTCGGATCGCGATTTCTGTCGGTAATATAATTATTTAAATTCAGGAACAACAACAAAAATCCTATCTTATAATTGAGTAAGCGCTCGAATCGAAAATCACTAATCTTGATCTCGAAACTCGAATTTGATCATCAATTGTCTTAAAAATTTTAAAGGGATTAATCAAATAAGAAGTTAAATAATCGAAGAAAATTGCAGTAGGCGCGCGTAGCGCGCTCGAATCCACTTGTTAATTTAAAAATAAAATATACATCAAATTTTAAATGTTGTTTCTAAAAAGTCGAAATTAATAAAGTAATCAAATTCTTTTTACAAAATAAGTGGCTGATTCTGAGAGGGCACGTTCGAAAACTTTCTACGTAAGATTTGGACAAAAATAACTTTATTTTCACAATATAATTAGGTACTTGAAAATGTGTACACAAAAGTAGGCATTTACGCGTTAATAGTTTTAGTGGCGTAATTTCTCATTACTTAAGATTAAGAACTATGCATTGTTATTTAGTATTTATGAAATAGAATATTAAATTTATACTAATTATATTTAGTTCACTAAATTAATTCGTTTTTAGCCAAAACACTCTAAATTTTTTTATGTTCGTTCAACGATCTACTTCTTGCTTTTGATACTTTTTGTATCAAATCTATTAAATTAATTTGGCTACCTGTACTTTTCTTGCTACCATTAGAAAGTACAAACCTTTAACTTTAATACCTCGTTTATACATTAATATATGCAGCGTTTCTGTACATGAAAGTATTGATAATAGTAACCAAACTGGTGACATAACTGTTCACCTATATACACAGGGTATATAGCGAAAGAATTTTAAATATTTTTTATTTAAAAATTTGTTCGGCAATCGGGGTCAGGAATGATTCCATAACATTTGTTGTTTTAAAAACCTAATAAATTTCTTTCACAATAATATCCAGTAGTTTGAGTTGATGGAAAACTACCTTTAAAATAGAAATTTTAAGCTTTAATTTAAAAAAATTGACCCCCTTACAGCAATTTTTACCTAAAGTATCGATCTTCGAATTTGCGCCTTTTTAGTGAAGATTAAGTGTTGCGTTAATTTTGTTGCCGAGTGTATGTAACCAGTTATGCAATACATTTTTTTAAATAAATAAAATACGTAATTGTAAAAAATGTTTACAGGTAATATTGTTTCTGAGCTTGAAACCTTATTCGGATACTACTAAATCGTTCGATCTAGTGGCATACACCTATACTAAATGATAAAAAGGTTAGTTTAACGAAATTTAAAATGGTGGCCACCAAAATAGCCATGTTTGTCCATAGTAAAATTTAATAAGGGTACACTTTGCAAAAACATTTTATTTAACAAAAAATGTTCAGAATTGATAAAAAAATGTTATAAATTATAAAAGGGCTTAGTATTGGTAAAAAAATACGTGTTGTATTTTACCGAATTTTTCAAAATATTTTTTGTATTTTTAAAAAATGATTAAATAAACATAATTAAATCATCGAAAAATTCTTAAAAAATACACGCATGTTTTTTGACTAATCTTGAGTACTTTTTGATATAAATTGTTTCTTTTCGTCCACACAATTGGTTCAAAAGAAAAGTTGGTCTAAGCGACACATTATTTGTATAATGACGGGTCACAAAAATTTGAATTATAGCTTTACAAACTCTCTGTGATATGACTAACACAATTTTGTATTTCTTAAATTTTTATTATCTTTGACTGCTTTTTGCTTAATTGGTGTTATGGGTGCTGTATTCAATTATTAATTTATTTATTTATTTCTTTATTGATCAGAAATATGATGTTATATATGGCTGATTCAAAGAAGAAAGGTGAACTAAGTTTTGTAACCTCAATCTTAGTGAAAATTCATACTCTGATGTTTGCTACTTGCTTATGCCTTTGATTATAGAGCGACATATCAGAGATAGTATGGAAATTTTGCGAAATGTCACGTATGTGTATTAACTTGACCAAATAGTAAAAAAGTATACGTATGCATACATAAACTTGCAAAGTTGTAAAACCTTGGTGTAATAAATGATTGTTTCAATAAAGGTATAGCCTGATGAGGATGGAGGACTTCCATCGAAATGTCGCCAATTAAATAAATTAAATGGTTTGTTCACTATAAATCGAAAAAATCACCTTGTTTTGAACTAACTAGGAGAGGCCATGGCCTTTGGAAAACGGATCTTAACCAAACTCTGAGATATGCTTTGTAATACAAAAATATAAAGAAATACAGACATCTAGACCCTAACGCGTTAATTTACCAAAGTTGTAAGCTAATAAGGTAAATTTATAAATAAAATTACTTCCAATTTAATTGCTTATAACTCAAAAACAAATGAAGATAAACAATCAAACCAGGAAATATAAGACAATTGAAATCAAGTAGATATGGTTTAAAAAGAAATAAGCTCAAATCGGTCGATTTGCCTCAAAGTTGTAGAGAAAATAAGAAATAGTAGAATATTTACCCAAAATTTACTATTAAAAATTTGTTGATTTTTTTGCCCAAAATTTATTATTTCTTATTTTCTTTATAACTTGGACGCAAATTGACCGATTTGAGCTTATTTTTTTAAAATCATATCTACTTGATCTCAATTGTCTTATATTTCCTGGTTTGATTGTTTATCTTCATTTGTTTTTGAGTTATAAGCAATTAAATTGGAAGTAATTTTATTTATAAATTTACCTTATTAGCTTACAACTTTGGTAAATTAACGCGTTAGGGTCTAGAAATCTGGATTTCTTTATATTTTTGTATTACAAAGCATATCTCAGAGTTTGATTAAAATCCGTTTTCCAAAGGCCGTGGCCTCTCCTAGTAAGTACTTTTTGTTGCATACCATTTTCTGCAGAGTGGATCGTTATTGAGAAAAAATTCAAAGTTTTGTTTTTAAATTTATGTTCAAACATGGCTACTTCAGTGGTCGCTATTTTGAATTAAACTATACTAATTAAATTACCAGTTAAGTATGAGCATTTATGCTTCCAAATCCAACGATTTAGCACGATCTGAATAAGGTATTGATCGCATTTTGATTTGTTTAAGCAGTTGTATTATAAAAACACTTACATATACCGCAAATATGGCCGAATTTCGAAAGAGCGGAAAAAACTCATCAGCAATGATATTTTCGAATCGAACTGTTGAATTTTTCTTTAAGAAACAGATAGTTGAACGGGAAAAACAATTTGGGACGTTTTGGTTAAAGCTATTTTTATATAAATACTATTATTACTAATTTATATTTCACTTTTTTCAGCTTTACAAAAAAGTATTTATAAAAAATTTAAAATAATCGTTTAAAAAAATTAAAAAGTTATAATAATTATTAATCAATTTAAACAAATTATTAAGTTTATTATTATAACAGTGAATTATTTTGTAGAATAAACCATTTTTATAATGGGTTTGACAGAAGAACAAAAATTAATTGTAAAAGGAACTGGATCATATAGCGGCGATGCTTCTATGTTGAATGATGAACACATATTAGAATTTAATAACATTCTTAAATCATGTACTCCATTTAATATGCAAGCAACTATTTTAGTTCAAATACCGGATAATATTAACTCGGTTCCATTGAATAAAAAATACATTCAATTATTATATTTTCTGGAAATTATGAAAAAAGGCATTGGATTTGTATGTATTACAATAATGGAACGATACACATTTATGATAGTTTGAATGCTAAATATTTGCAAGATGAACATAAAATTTATATCAATAGATTATTTCCAGATAGTCGACAATTAAAAATTGTTTTTGAAACAGTACAATTTCAAAGTAATAGCTATGATTGTGGAATTTTCGCTATAGCTTTTGCTGTCTCTATTGTATTTAATTTATGTCCATGCAATTTAAACTTCGATATTTCCCAAATGCGTTTACATTTACTAAAAATATATGAAATACGTAATATTACGATGTTTCCTATTTTACAAAGTATGAACTATAATGTTTCAACAATACCAATCAAAAAAAACTTCATTCATAGTTATAACTTTAATGTAAAAGAATTAAATTTCAATGCAGAAGAAATGAAAATAACAGAACAAAATTTTCAACAAAAATTAATTTCTGAACAACAAAAAATAATAAACGTTTATAATACAGATAAAATCGTTTGCGTTGATTCTATTACTCCAATGAAAATAGATTATGAAATCCCAAGTTATAGTTCATTTTGTCGAGAAAATAAAAATAAACACTTAAATGATACAGAAGAAAAGCAACTAAAAAAGGAACTGCAATAACCATGTTGAAAAGACAAACAATGAATAATGATGAAATAAAAACTAATCGAGAAAAAGAAGCATTGCGAAAAAAAGAAGCTTATATAAGGAGTAAAAATACTAATGATGGAAAAATAGAAGGAAAACAACTAAAGAGGAAACAGCGAACTATGTTGAAAAGACAAACAATGAATAGTGACGAAATAAAAAATGAACGAGAAAAAGTAGCATTGCGAAAAAAAGAAACTTATAATAGGAGTAAAAATACTAATGATGGAAAAGTAGAAGAAAAACAACTAAAAAGAAAACAGCGAACTATGTTGAAAAGGCAAACAATGAATAGTGACGAAATAAAAAATGAACGAGAAAAAGAAGCATTGCGAAAAAAAGAAGCTTATAATAGGAGTAAAAATACTAATGATGGCAAAATAGAAGAAAAACAACTAAAGAGGAAACAGCGAACTATGTTGAAAAGGCAAATAATGAATATTTGTTACAAAATTTTAACGTTCGGTAATATGTATATGTATAATAATATCGGTCTCTCCGAACCAAATGCTTTACTTTTAGAATAAAGTAGGCCTATCGTACTCTTTGTCCACTATCAAGAACAACTTCCAATGAATTATCAAGAACAACTTCCAAAAAAATTTTTAAATATTTATTAATAATAAATCTTCTTAAAATGACAATAATAATAATTAAAATAACTTAAATTCAAGTAAAAGAAAAATCCAAGAACCCTAGTGGAAAAAATAAATGTAAAAAACTGTAAATAATTGTGAAATATGGTTTGAATAATGATTAAAATATTGTAAAAAGACTGTTAATATTTGTAGAAAAAAGGTCGGATTTGGGACATAAGTAACATTATATTTCCAATGTTTACAGTCATAAACAGCTTTCTACCATACTTTACAGTTATTTTTAGTTCTTTGCAGTAACTTACATCTTATAAAATATTTGTAATAATTTTTTAATAATAATTATTTACAGATTGTTACGTCTATTAACAGTTTCTTGCAGTTTCATTCTATTTATATATAGATTTTCAACACATTTTACAATTTTTTACAGTCGTTTACAAATATTGAAAATAACAATCATCCACTTTTAACAGCTGTATATTAGCAGTTGTTTACAGTTATTAACAATTGTTTACAATTATTAACATTAATAAAATATTACTTATGTCGACTGTAGTATAACTAAATTAATTAACATTTTCATAAAAATCTTTATAGTAAAATAAAAATACAGAACTTTACAACTAAATAATTAATTAGTTTATAATATTAAACAACTATTTATTATATAAACTAAATCTGATTAATAATTAAAAAAAAAAAATCGATTCCATCGGGAATTGAACCCATGCTTTCATGAGCTAGAGTCGACTACCTTACCACTCAGCCACGGACTCTTCTTAGTACTATTGCTTCCTTTCGTCCTTATAAAGTCTAAGTAGAATATATATATTTTGAATGTAAAGGTAAGCTACATACTCTTATGCGTATGAAGCTATACCTTATAACGAGCGCGAGTGACGATCCGAAAAGCTCGTAGGTGATCGGCAAAGCCCACGCGCAAGCCGCGTAGGGACTAATAATGGTCTGACACGCAAGCTGACTAAGGAGAGTATAGAGAGTTTATGCGAGTCATCGTACATAGACACGTCGCCGGTAACGCCTTCCTTGCTAATTCGTGGCAAGAGAAAAAGAATCGTTATCGCGGATTCTTGGTCGGGTTCTGGGTTTCGCGCCGTGAAGAGCGAGTGATTTGGTGGAGTGAGCGTGCTGGTGTTGAGTGCACAGCTCCAGCGACTCCCAGGAACCTGCGAGGACGGCGAAGTTGCCACGCGCGCGAGATCGACGGAGAGAAGGGAAACTGGCGAAGCCAAGCGCATCGACGGGGAGAATTAAGGTACGTGGTGCACCACTCGCGAGCCGCCGGAGCCGTCGAAGCGAGAGTCTTTACGGCTATATCGCTAAGTTAGAGATCGGTGGATCTCGCCCGCGCGCGACGGCGAGGAAGCTAACGAGCGACCGCGTACGCTTGCTAGATAGAGCGAAAGTGCGAGTAACCCCGGTGGTTACACCTCGTCGCGAGACCTCACAGTAAATAATTATAAATAACTGGAAAACGATGTAAATTCATATTTCTTTACATCCATATTTTAATTTCAGAAAATGTAAATAACTGAAAATTACAGTAAGAAACTATAAAAAGTCGTACATAATTGTAAAAAAAATCTTGTGAAACAGTTATTTACGTCCCAATTCTGACCTTTTTTCTATTATTATTTTACACTTTTTTTATAATTTTTTTACACTTTTTACGTTTCTATTTCCACTAGGGAAGAAAATTTTTTATGAATATTTAATTTTTTGGTTCAGAAATCGCAATTACATTTTTTCATACAAACTACTTAAAGACTATAATATAAAATTAAATATGTATGATGAATATTTAATTTTTTGGTTGAGTAATTGCCATCACATGTTTTCATACAAACTACTTGAAGAATAATAAAAATAAAATAAAATATGTATGATAGATATTCAATTTTTTGGTTGAGTAATCGCCATCTCATTTTTTTCATACAAACTACTTCAAGAAAAAAATCACATAAAATATGTATAATAAATATTTACGATTTTGCCTAAATAATCGCCATCACTTTTTTCATACAAACTACCCGCGTAAAAATATAAACTATTGCCAAGATATTGCAGAGATATTGGAAATAGCTATTGCAAACATATTGCCAATATTTTGCTGCTTGATAGGAATATATTGGAAATACATTGCTAATATAACGCTAAACCACACTTACCCAAAGGTTCCCAATATGTTGGCAATAGTTGATAAATTATTTATTTATTATTATAGTTATAAATAAGGTTCAAATTTATTATTTAACTTAGCTAGAATCGGGTAAATTAAAAAAAAATAAAAAGAAAGTTTGCCAGCCTCGGGAATTGAATCTTCAATCTTTAGATCCGGATGCTTGCTCTTTACCACTGGTCTGTTTTGTCATTTTGATTTTTAACAGTTAATTCCAGGCTATAACACCAATTAAGAAAACGTTTGATAAATTTTCTAAGTCCAAACTTTATAAATTCAATGAAAATTTATCAAACGTTTTCTCAATTGGTGTTTATAGCCTGAAATTAACTGTTAAAAATCAAAATGACAAAAGAGCTCAGTGGTAAAGAGCAAGCATCCGGATCTAAGTTAAGTAATAAATTTAAACCTTATTTATGACTATAATAATAAATAAATAATTTATCAACTAATGCCAACATATTGGGAACCTTTGGGTAAGTGTGCTTTAGCGTTATATTAGCAATGTATTTCCAATATATTCCTATCAAGCAGCAAAATATTGGCAATATGTTTGCAATAGCTATTTCCAATATCTCTACAATATCTTGGCAATAGTTTATATTTTTACGCGGGTACTTAAATATTAATAAAATTAAATAAAATATGTATGAGAAATATTTAATTTTTTGGCTGAGTAATCACCATAATATGTTTTCAGACATACTACTTGAAGAATAGTAATTAAATAAAATACGTATGATGAAATTTCTTCCTGTAAAAGATGTCCATGTCACTAATGTTACCTCCAGGTCATCGGGACAACATCTACTGTAAGGCCTATTACGAAATAAAAAAAAATTTTCTTCCTGTAGAAGATGACTAGGTCCTCACTGTTTCTCCAGGTCATCGGGGCATCGTCTATTGGAAGGCCCATTACGAAATTAAAAAAGATAATTTTTTCCTGTAGATAATGTCCATGTCACTAATGTTACCTCCAGGTCATCGGGACATCATCTACTAGAAGGTTTATTACGAAACTGAAAAAAAAATATTTTCTTGCTGAAGATGATGTCCAGGTCTCTAATGTTACCTCCAGGTCATCGAGGCATCGTCTACTGGAAGGCCCATTACGATATTAAAAAAAATATTTTCTTCCTGAAGATGATGTCCAGGTCTCTAATGTTATCTCCAGGTCATCGGGACATCGTCTACTGGAAGACCCATTACTAAAATCCAAAAAAAAAATTTCCTCCTGTAGATGATGTACAGGTCACTAATGTTACTCTTAGGTCATCGGGGCATTATCTACTGCAGGGTCCATTACGAAATTAATAAAAAATATTTTCTTCCTCTAGATAATATCCAGGTCCCTAACGTTACCTCCAGGTCGACGGGGCAAAATCTACTGGAAGGCCCATTACGAAATTGAAAAAAAAATTTCTTCCTGTAAAAGATGTCCATGTCACTAATGATACCTCCAGGTCATCGGGACAACATCTACTGTAAGGCCTATTACGTAATCAAAAAAAAAAATTTTCTTCCTGCAGAAGATGTCCAAGTCCTTACTGTTTCTCCAGGTCATCGGGGCATCGTCTACTGGAAAGCCCATTACGAAATTAGAAAAGATAATTTTCTTCCTCTAGATTATGTCCAGGTCTTTAATGTTACCTCCAGGTGATCGGGGCATCATCTACTGGAAGGCCTATTACCAAAAAAAAAAAAGAATTTTCTTCCTGTAGAAGATGTCCAGGTCCTTACTGTTCCTCCAGGTCATCGGTGCATCGTCTATTGGAAGGCCCAATACTAAATTCCAAAAAATATTTTCATCCTGTAGATAATGACCAGTTCTCTAATGTTACCCTCCAGGTCATCGGTGCATAGTCTACTGGAAGGCCCGTTACGAAATTAAGAAAAAATATTTTCATCCTGTAAATGATGTACAGGTCACTAATGTTACCTCCAGGTCATCTGGGCATCGTCTACTGGAAGGCCTATTACTATATTCCAAAATATAATTTCTTCCTGTAGATGATGCACAGGTCACTACTGTTACCTCCAGGTCATCGGGGCATCGTCTACTGGAAGGCCCATTACTAAATTAAGAACAATATTTTCTTCCGGTAGATTATGTCCAGGTCTTTAATGTTACCTCCAGGTCATCGGTGCATCGTCTACTGGAAGGCCCAATACTAAATTCCAAAAAATAATTTCTTCCTGTAGAAGATCCAGGTCCATACTGTTCCTCCAGGTCATCGGGGCATCGTCTACTGGAAGGCCCATTACTAAATTAAGAAAAATATTTTCTTCCGGTAGATTATGTCCAGGTCTTTAATGTTACCTCCAGGTCATCGGTGCATCGTCTACTGGAAGGCCCAATACTAAATTCCAAAAAATAATTTCTTCCTGTAGAAGATGTCCAGGTCCCTACTGTTCCTCCAGGTCATCGGGGCATCGTCTATTGGAAGGCCCAATACGAAATTAAAAAAGATAATTTTTTCCTGTAGATAATGTACAATTCTCTAATGTTACCTCCAGGTCAGCGGGGCACCATCTACTGGAAGGCCTATTAAGAAATAAAAAAAAAAAATTATCTTCCTGTAGAAGATGGCCAGGTCCTTACTGTACCTCCAGGTCATCGGTGCATCGTCTATTGGAAGGCCCAATACTAAATTCCAAAAAATAATTTCATCCTGTAGAAGAAGTCCAGGTCCCTACTGTTCCTCCAGGTCATCGGGGCATCGTCTATTGGAAGGCCCAATACGAAATTAACAAAGATAATTTTGTTCCTCTAGATAATGTACAATTCTCAAATGTTACCTCCAGGTGATCGGGGCATCATCTACTGGAAGGCCTATTACCAAAAAAAAAAAAGAATTTTCTTCCTGTAGAAGATGTCCAGGTCCTTACTGTTCCTCCAGGTCATCGGTGCATCGTCTATTGGAAGGCCCAATACTAAATTCCAAAAAATATTTTCATCCTGTAGATAATGTCCAGTTCTCTAATGTTACCTCCAGGTCATCGGTGCATAGTCTACTGGAAGGCCCGTTACGAAATTAAGAAAAAATATTTTCATCCTGTAAATGATGTACAGGTCACTAATGTTACCTCCAGGTCATCTGGGCATCGTCTACTGGAAGGCCTATTACTATATTCCAAAATATAATTTCTTCCTGTAGATGATGCACAGGTCACTACTGTTACCTCCAGGTCATCGGGGCATCGTCCACTGGAAGGCCCATTACTAAATTAAGAACAATATTTTCTTCCGGTAGATTATGTCCAGGTCTTTAATGTTACCTCCAGGTCATCGGTGCATCGTCTACTGGAAGGCCCAATACTAAATTCCAAAAAATAATTTCTTCCTGTAGAAGATCCAGGTCCATACTGTTCCTCCAGGTCATCGGGGCATCGTCTACTGGAAGGCCCATTACTAAATTAAGAAAAATATTTTCTTCCGGTAGATTATGTCCAGGTCTTTAATGTTACCTCCAGGTCATCGGTGCATCGTCTACTGGAAGGCCCAATACTAAATTCCAAAAAATAATTTCTCCTGTAGAAGATCCAGGTCCATACTGTTCCTCCAGGTCATCGGGGCATCGTCTACTGGAAGGCCCAATACTAAATTAAGAAAAATATTTTCTTCCGGTAGATTATGTCCAGGTCTTTAATGTTACCTCCAGGTCATCGGTGCATCGTCTACTGGAAGGCCCAATACTAAATTCCAAAAAATAATTTCTTCCTGTAGAAGATGTCCAGGTCCCTACTGTTCCTCCAGGTCATCGGGGCATCGTCTATTGGAAGGCCCAATACGAAATTAAAAAAGATAATTTTTTCCTGTAGAAATGTACAATTCTCTAATGTTACCTCCAGGTCAGCGGGGCATTATCTACTGGAAGGCCTGTTACCAATCAAAAAAAAAATTTTCTTCCTGTAGAAGATTCGTCTATTGGAAGGCCCATTACTAAATTCCAAAAAATATTTCATCCTGTAGATAATGTCCAGTTCTCTAATGTTACCTCCAGGTCATCGGTGCATCGTCTACTGAAAGGCCCATTAATAATTCCAAAAAATAATTACTTCCTGTAGAAGATGTCCAGGTCCCTACTGTTTCTCCAGGTCATCGGGGCATCGTCTATTGGAAGGCCTATTACTAAATTACAAAAAAATATTTCTTTCTGTAGATGATGTCCAGGTACGTAATTTTACGTCCAGGTCGCCTGGGCATCATCTACTGGAAGGCCCGTTACGAAATTAAGAAAAAATATTTTCATCCTGTAAATGATGTACAGGTCACTAATGTTACCTCCAGGTCATCTGGGCATCGTCTACTGGAAGGCCTATTACTATATTCCAAAATATAATTTCTTCCTGTAGATGATGCACAGGTCACTACTGTTACCTCCAGGTCATCGGGGCATCGTCCTACTGGAAGGCCCATTACTAAATTAAGAACAATATTTTCTTCCGGTAGATTATGTCCAGGTCTTTAATGTTACCTCCAGGTCATCGGTGCATCGTCTACTGGAAGGCCCAATACTAAATTCCAAAAAATAATTTCTTCCTGTAGAAGATCCAGGTCCATACTGTTCCTCCAGGTCATCGGGGCATCGTCTACTGGAAGGCCCATTACTAAATTAAGAAAAATATTTTCTTCCGGTAGATTATGTCCAGGTCTTTAATGTTACCTCCAGGTCATCGGTGCATCGTCTACTGGAAGGCCCAATACTAAATTCCAAAAAATAATTTCTTCCTGTAGAAGATGTCCAGGTCCCTACTGTTCCTCCAGGTCATCGGGGCATCGTCTATTGGAAGGCCCAATACGAAATTAAAAAAGATAATTTTTTCCTGTAGATAATGTACAATTCTCTAATGTTACCTCCAGGTCAGCGGGGCACCATCTACTGGAAGGCCTATTAAGAAATAAAAAAAAAAAATTATCTTCCTGTAGAAGATGGCCAGGTCCTTACTGTACCTCCAGGTCATCGGTGCATCGTCTATTGGAAGGCCCAATACTAAATTCCAAAAAATAATTTCATCCTGTAGAAGAAGTCCAGGTCCCTACTGTTCCTCCAGGTCATCGGGGCATCGTCTATTGGAAGGCCCAATACGAAATTAACAAAGATAATTTTGTTCCTCTAGATAATGTACAATTCTCAAATGTTACCTCCAGGTCATCGGGGCATTATCTACTGGAAGGCCTGTTACCAAATCAAAAAAAAAATTTTCTTCCTGTAGAAGATTCGTCTATTGGAAGGCCCATTACTAAATTCCAAAAAATATTTCATCCTGTAGATAATGTCCAGTTCTCTAATGTTACCTCCAGGTCATCGGTGCATCGTCTACTGAAAGGCCCATTAATAAATTCCAAAAAATAATTACTTCCTGTAGAAGATGTCCAGGTCCCTACTGTTTCTCCAGGTCATCGGGGCATCGTCTATTGGAAGGCCTATTACTAAATTACAAAAAATATTTTCTTTCTGTAGATGATGTCCAGGTACGTAATTTTACGTCCAGGTCGCCTGGGCATCATCTACTGGTAGGCCCGTTACGAAATTAAGAAAAAATATTTTCATCCTGTAAATGATGTACAGGTCACTAATGTTACCTCCAGGTCATCTGGGCATCGTCTACTGGAAGGCCCATTACTATATTTCAAAATATAATTTTTTCCTGTAGATGATGTACAGGTCACTAATGTTACCTCCAGGTCATCGGGGCATCGTCTACTGGAAGGCCCATTACTAAATTAAGAAAAATATTTTCTTCCGGTAGATTATGTCCAGGTCTTTAATGTAACCTCCAGGTCATCGGTGCATCGTCTACTGGAAGGCCCAATACTAAATTCCAAAAAATAATTTCTTCCTCTAGATTATGTCCAGGTCTTTAATGTTACCTCCAGGTCATCGGGGCATCATCTACTGGAAGGCCTATTACGAAATAAAAAAAAAAAATTATCTTCCTGTAGAAGATGTCCAGGTCCTTACTGTTCCTCCAGGTCATCGGTGCATCGTCTATTGGAAGGCCCAATACTAAATTCCAAAAAATAATTTCTTCCTGTAGAAGATGTCCAGGTCCCTACTGTTCCTCCAGGTCATCGGGGCATCGTCTATTGGAAGGCCTATTACGGAATTGAAAAAAAATATTCCCTATCTGTTGATGATGTCTAGTCATTAATCTTTCCTTCAGTTATAACTGATCGACATAAACAAATAAATAATGGAGCTAAATAATCGAGGTTAAACCATTTAAAAAAGTAATGAAACAGCTATAAAAAAGTTAAACACTATTTCTAATTAATCCGTGTGGTTCCGCGATCACTTACATTAAAAAAAATTCATTTTTTCGATAATCCAAGAGAGGTAAGAAGAGCTAAAAAATAAAAAGTCTGCCTGTACGGACGTACGCACGTACAGATGTATGCTCAGATTTAAACTTTAAAACCATTAATAAATTTATTAAATACCTATAAAAAAGTCAAACACTATGTCTAATTATGCCTTTGAGTGCCGCGATCATATTGAATTAAAGAAAATTAATTTTTACAAACTATTTACTATTCAAAACGTCATTTTGTCAGTATATAATTTTAATATAATGTGGATGAGGATGTGGATGTGGATTAGCTTTTATTAGATTTTCATAACACTTTATAAAGTGCGGATTTTGGACTTTAGTAATAGTTTAAAAAATTTGGTAATGTTTATAAGATTTTATTAGTTATTTTAAAAATTTCGTAAATATTTCTAAGCTTTATTAGGTTTTATTTGATTTTTGTATTTCGAAAATATCGTGAAAAACGACAAAATGACACTAATAGTAACTGTTGCATTTTCCTGTATGTAACTATTGTTAGCTGTTTCTAAGTGATGTATGCAAAGACACAAAAGCTATTAATAAAAGATTGCTATTGGTAAATATTCATAAAAATTCCAAATAGTTATTTACTATATATAATAATTTAAAAAATTTATTAGTAGTTATTAGCTTTTTTAAGCTCGCACATTTCTTTTGCTTTTGAAAGAAACCTAAAAGCTAATAAAGTCTAGCAAAAGTTAAGAAGAGCTAATAAAAGTTATACATTCTTACTAACTATTGAAAGTGTCCAAAATCTGCATATTATAAATTGATTATAAAATTTATTAGCTTTTCTTAGCTCTTTCAGGAAAAATAAATTTCCGCCTGGGCATATATAATTATCATTATTGCGTGTTGAACTCCTTTGGCTAAGAAAATGACGTGGAGTTTGGATTTAGTTGGCATGACACAGAAGGATAGCCGCGAATTGGTGATGGGTGAATGGGGGTATATGATTGAAAATGGATGCATAATGTTTGGTTCGTTGCTGCACAGTGAAAAATGTGAAGTATGCGGGGTTGAATTTAGAATAGAGTCTCATATTTCCAAGTACTCTCCAAGTTCTGATAATATATTTTCCTTTATCTAGTTTCTCGGCCAGGAAGCGCAAGTTTTTTGAATCAAGTGCATTTGATATTTCCAATTTCATAGCATCTTATACATGTTATGGTCAGTGGTTTAGCAAGATTTTTATACGTCGCATTCCTGGCTTTGATATCAGATCTATTCTCTTTTGTGACTTAGGGTTTGTACTTTGTTTTGACGAAGATAAACTTAGATGGGCCAAAGTGTCGAAGGTATGTAGAATGATTTTTGAATGATTAGTTAATGACGATGAGATGATATCCAACTGGATGTGTGATAGATGACTGGATGATTAGGAAGGGTTAAATGCAAGACTAGAAGAAAAAGAGGGATGATCTGTAGAGGTATGCTCGTCACACAAGCGAGAGAGAGAGAGAGAGATAGATAATAGATAATAATTTATTGGCCTGGGGGTACAACCCCATAAGGCCCAAAATTTACAAATACAATTCATGATTATTATAATACTCGTGCACTATCGAAACTAGCGCACGAAAAAATATCACCAGAAGCGCAAGAGCTTGATATCACATTAACATCTACATCGCTCGCAATTAACAAAATATAATATTCACGAGAATTTAACAATTTAAAACAATTTAAAGACGCGTAATAAGAACTGACAGTACAGATATATAGACAGATAATTAAATAACTGACATTCGCATTGAACATACATATCAATAAGTAATTAAATAAGTGACCGGGTAAGTAACAGATAGAAATATAAGTCGCAAATAACCCTAGTGATATGACATTGCAATGTAAAATAGGTGCAAATTTGCCAATATAATACTGATTTTGATTTTGACTATCATAGTTCAGTCCACACACAACATACGCGCTAAAACAAATTGTAAATGTCGTCTAGGCCTACTAACCACTCTAGCAACAATTTTTTAAAAACTCCAAGATTATCAAAATTAAAGTTAGGTATGGGTTGCGGAAGTGAGTTCAAGAGGTACGAGCAATACGTCACAAAAGCACCTCTCCACGTTTCAGTTCTGAAGGGGGGTATAGCTAGAGGTCTGTACTGCAATCGAGCCGAGCATCGTCGATCATTTAACGAGCTCAAGGGTTTAAAGGCATCATACAAATAAGAAGGGATACCAGCGCTCAAGACTTTGAAGGCAAGGACACCCGCAAGATATTCACGTCTTCGGACCGCGGATATCCAACCCAGCTCCTTTCTAAATGGGGTAACATGCTTGTACCACCCTATGTTACCACAGACAAAATGTACACAGGCATTTTGTGCCCTCTGTAGGCGTAGATTTTGCTCTCGGTTAAGCGAGAGATAGACTGCCGCCGCATAATCAAAATGTGGAAAAATCAATGCGCGCACCAGTAAGAGTCTTACTTCTCTGGATAGGGCGTGTCTAAATTGTCTCAACGATCGTAATCCTATGAAAATCTGTTGTCTGACAGCCGAAACATACTCACCAGCTCAATAGTGGGTTCAAAATAATACCCAAGCTTTTTACATTCTTATCATACGGTATACACTTGTCATCCAGTCGCACACATGGTAAGTCAAAGTAGTTTAGAGTGTCTACATAGGCCTGGCTCCCAAAGATAATGGACTTTGTTTTGAGCACGTTCAGGTTAAGGCCATTTAAAGCTGCCCAGGATGATATTCTAGCTACATCACTATTCAGGAGGTTAAGTGCCGAGTCGAATTTTGCCATCCTTTCATTAATCTTTCCTGGGGAGAATGACAGATAAATCTGTATATCATCAGCGTATATAATGTGGTAAGTAAATCTAAGGTCACGTGCGATATCATTGACAAATATCAAGAAGAGAAGAGGACCAAGTACACTTCCCTGTGGGACCCCTGAGCTCACTGAAGCCCAATTTGAATTAGAATCAGGACCTGTTGACACCGCTTGAGACCTGTTAACAAGGTATGAACCGAACCACTTTATAGTGTTGTCATCACAATTAATCATACGCAATTTGCGGAGCAACTGGCAATGAGAAACAGTGTCAAATGCCTTGGAGAAATCAAACTGCACGAGGATGGTGACCATGCGTTTTTCAACCGCAAATTTGATGTCGTCCGTAAGGCGTATAAGGGCAGTTTGGGTGCTATGACCTGATCGGAAACCAGCCTGTAAAGGGTCGATGACGTCATTATCCAGGAGGAAGCAATACAATTGCGAATGTACACACCTTTCCAAAATTTTCGACACTTCGCAAAGCTTCGCAATAGGTCGCGTATCAGAAGGCGAAATCATGGATTTAGTCTTGGCTAAGGGCAAAAGAAGCGACTTTTTCCAAAGACCAGGAAACACAGCACTCTCGACTGACAGTCTGAAGAGTCCAACCAGCGGGCCAATTAGGGCCGGGGCGGCCAAGCGCAGCATCGCAAAAGAAATACAATCATTACCCATCGTCCGCGACCTTGAGAGATGAATAGCCTTGTCTATGGCATCTGGAGTAGGTGGTTGGAGGCTAAATGTAGGGATCTCATGATTAATAGGAATTTCATTTAATATGACTAGAATGTCGCTTGGTGAGATGTCCGGGATTGCATTTGATATAGCAGCATAATGATTGTTCAGAACGTCGTGACTAAAGCGAGAGATTGGATCCGGTAAAGTATGCTTCGTTAGACCAAGACGACGGAATTCAGCCCATTTATCCGTCGAGTTACCTGACAAAGAGATCCTAGAAGAGATGAATTTGTTTTTTGCGGTATCGAGTCGGTTCTTGCATTTAGTTCGAAGATTTTTGAAAATGATCCAGTGCTCCGCAAGGTGGGTACGCTTGGATCTCTTATACGCGCGATTTCTCTCTCTAATCAAAGAGCGTAAAGAGTGATCAACCCATGGTTTCCGATGTGGACGAATCATGTAAGGTGTCACAGGTGACACCTCATCAAAGACAGATAATACTCGACCATTAAAAGTTTCAACCGCCTCGTCGATATTAGGCAAGCATAGACCAAGATCATCAATACCATGGTCGAGAAAAACCAGAAAGTTGGACAAAGAGTCACTCAACTTGTGACTCAGATCGGCAGCATTAATCTTTGTCAGGTTTCTCTTGAATAATCGACGAGGGGCAGGCTGATCAAAATCACACCTATAAACGATCTCAATAAGGTCATGGCCTGCAATAAATGGCGTGTCAGACTTACGATAACTCAGGATACGATATTGATCACCAACTATAAATAAATCAAGCCAGGTATGAGCAAGCCGATCCCTGTAGATGGAGTGATGGGTCGGTTCAGACGGGACAAGATATAAGAAGTTATCAGTAATATTAGACTGAAGAAAAAGAGTGGCTGAGGTGTCATGACAGAGATTCATATTAAAGTCTCCCGTAATTATGATATGGTCATATGATGGACAAAGAGTAGACAAGAATAGAGCGACGTTAAATAACAAAAAAAAAAAAAAAAAAAAAGAGTAGACAAGACTTCAAAGAATTTTACCGGAAAGGCTGCTGTTGGACGACGATAGACGACGGCAAATAAGAGTTTGGAGCACGAGAGCTTCACTTCTAGAATAAGAAATTCGGGTGTATTGTCATACTGTGGATCTGAGTGACCGATTTGAGTAACAGAAAAACAATTCCTAATATAAACACCAACGCCACCACCCTGTTTTCCGATTCGATCAAGCCTGTAAAAAGTGTAGTCGTTTATAGCTACTATGTTATCCGCAATTTCCGGATTTAAGAATGTTTCTGTTACAACTAAAAAATCATAATGATTGTCAGTTATTAAAAGTTCAATCTCATTAAAATGAGTACAAAGGCGATTTACATTTGAGTGTGCTATTGATATACGGTTATTTATGTTAATGCGATTCAATTGTCAATTTCGCGGTACAAAATCCAATTTGTTGTTGTCTGTATCCATCGCAGCAGTATTGTTTAACTGAGATGCATTTTTTTTGTTGCACTGCCTATAGAGGGGGTAGTTTAGAGAAAGCCGCAAGATTTTCAATCAGCAATGGTGCATCAGACAGTGAACGACGAACATAAACTTTCATCTCGCGTACGAACGGGCGTAAGAAATTTCGTTCTTTAGAAATTTGGAGGGCCTTCGAATAGAGCATATAAACTGGTTTCGGCCAAAGGGTGCGTAAAAAAGATACGCGACTCTCCTCCCTCGCCAAATATTTTCGAACAATTTAGGTTGGCAAGTAAACGTGCATTATTTAATCATGTGTCACGTGCACTAGCCTGAAAGAACTTAATAACAAACCCTTTGGACTTCATGGCTCCGCCCGTGCGATCCTTTACTACCCAGTTACGTGTGCTTAAGATGTGAGGAATCAGGTGAGACAATTCTAGAATTGTTAAAAGCTTGATTGCGAGCGATTTGTAATCAGTGGATAGATTGACAGGCAAACCTGAGACTAACAAGGGAAGTACATGACCTCCGGGAAACGGATCTCATCCTAACTTTGGTATGTCTTTTATAATATAAAAATATGAAGAAAGCCAAGTTATCTCTTGCCAATGGCCACTTTTACGGAAGTTATTCGACTTCCAATAATAATAGCAGTAAAAATTACTTCTAATTCGGTCGTTTATAACTCGAAAACAAATAAAGATAAACAAACGAACCAAAAACCAGAAGAAAGTTGAGTTCAAGTAGATATGGTTTGAAAAAGAAGAAGCTCAAATTGCTTAATTTGAAGCAAAGTTATGAAGAAAATAAGAAATTGAAGATTATTAGGCCAAAATTTAATATGAAAAATTTATTGTTTCTTTTGGCCTAATAATCTTCAATTTCTTATTTTCTTCATAACTTTGCTTCAAATTAAGCAATTTGAGCTTCTTTTTATGCTTGAACTACGTCCCCATACAATTTTGTATCAGCTTGCAGGAGGCCAAAAGATCATGTTTTATCAAAATTGTTCGAAACTATAAATGATCATTTTTTATTTTAAATTTTCACTTACAATCGCCCGTGCATGTGTTTATTAGAAAGTATATATTAATCGGTATTTCCGAGCTAATTTGTGTTACTCAAAATTTTTTCAAGTACTGCACAAAACCTTCTTTTTGCCCAGTAACCAGGAGACCGTCGGTTCGATCCCGACCTGGGGATGTTGATTTATTTCTTTCTCAAACTTTTCTTAAGTATTACATTGGAAAATATTTTACATATTCTTAAAATTAATCAACCAAAATAAAATACATATAAATCAAAAGCAAAAAAAAGGTAAAAACGCAAAGTATAAGATATAAGATATAAAAAAAAAATTTAAAGTTTCGCAATGTAATTATAGGAATGAAAAGATGCTTATTTACAACGATCATGTTCAAAAGTAATTAAACAATAAAATTTAATAATAAATAATAATTAACAAGGAATATTTCGCATTCGCAGGGATTAAAAGATACAACTATTTTACAATATTGGTAAACTAATTGAAGTTTGCTCTATATAAAAAATAAAGTTATACATACAAATAAATCTATAACGTTGAAAAATGAGGGATGGACCGCAAAACAATTCCCTCAATCCTAACCCGGTCAGACCAAGCCGCCTGGTCAAGTCCAAACAGATGATCAAAAAGGGAGCTTTTGAAAAGGTTTAGGGAGGATTGCGTAAATGTGGCGATGGGTAATTGGTTAATTATGTGGGATGATGCAATGACGAATGACTTGTTTTAGGCTTCTGTGCGAGGTGGTAGTTATGTAAATGCTTTAGGCGGATGACGAGATGAGACAGGAGGATTTGTGACGGGGTTATTTAATACTATGAAGTGTTTTGCAAGGTATGCTGGTGAGTTATGAATTATGATGTTGTAAGCTAATGAACCGATGAGGAAAGAGCGTCTGGACTCGTTCGGCAGCCACTTAAGATCAAGCCTGTAAGGGGCAACATGATCATATCTGGACAGATCGCCCCTCACAAATCTAACGCACGCATTTAATAGCCTTTGTAATTTCAAATTTTTGGTCTGGTTGATGTCATCATAGACCGCGCACGCATAATCGAAATGCGGAAAAATGAGCGCCTCCACTAGGTTTTTCCTGAGTTTCAACGATAGAGTTTTCTTGCAATACCTCAATGAATGAAGGACCTCTAACACTGCCCTGAGGCACACCTGCATTCACTTCGAGCCAGTCAGACAGTATGCCAACCTCGTCCACAACGGCCTGTGTGCGGCCCACAAGATATCCGTAAAACCAATTGAGACAGTGTCTGAGCAGCCGATGTCGCCCAACTTCCGGATGAGTTGATCGTGGGGAACTGTGTCAAAGGCCTTGGGGAAATCGAACAAGACTAAGATCGAGATCATTCTAGAGTCAATAGCTCTTCTTACGTCATCTAGTACCCCTAGAAGTACTGTGGCCCTTTCTAAATCCCGCTTGCCTGGCTGATAATAAATGATTAAATTCAAGGTACTCAACCAGCTGATCATGCACCAATCTCTCCAACACCTTCGAGATCTCGCCAAGTTTTGCAATCGGTCTCGTACCCGAGCATGACTCCATCCACTAATGTGGCCAACTGAAATAGTACGACTCTCTTCCAGCAATCGGGGAACCATCCAGCGGAAAGCATACTTTCTTTTTTACTCTGAAAAAAAGAAAAAACTGACGTTGGAGAATTACTGTGTTTTAAAATATAAAACCTCAACATTGTAGCAATTCTCTCACACTTTTGCTCGCTTGTACCGAACTCTGCTATCTTCAAACGTCCTATGCAGCGGATTTCGAAGACACCAGTTTTTATTGAAAATGTTACTAAAATGGGCGATGAACTTATGGACATTGCCAACTCATTGCCTGAAGAAGAAATGTAAATTGATAAAAGTTCCAATGGAGACAGTTCGATTGAATGTGATAATGAGTATATTCCACATGGAACGAGCAAGTTTCCAGAAAAGTTTAATTAGAAAGAGTTGATGACCTCATAAGAGATTTAGGATTACCTAAATATGGAGCTGAGAATCTAGCTGCAGTTTTAAAGAAAAAGCACTTGTTATCACAAGGATCGAAATCTTGCATTTATCGAAATAGAGAAAAAGAATTTCAAAAATTCTATATGCTAAAGATACAGAGCTCTCATTGACAAACTGTACAGACGTAAAAGGATTTATAAATGACTTAAAGCCTAACTGTTATAAAGCTGAAGAGTGGAAACTGTTTATTGACTCTTCCAAACATAGCCTATAAGCTGTTCTTCTCCATAATGGCAATACGTTTGCGCCCATTTCAATTGCTCATTCAACTAAGCTAAAAGAGACATATGAGAACTTACAAATAGTCTTGAACAAAATTAAATACATAGAACATAAGTAGAAAATTTGCGGTGATCTTAAGATTATAACCATCCTTCTTGGACAGCAGTCAGGTTATATGTAATTTCCATGTTTCTTATGTCTATGGGATAGTAGAGCTACAGATAGTCATTACGTACAGAAGATATGGTCGGAAAGAACAGACTTTAAACCCGGATCGAAGATCATCATTCTTATACCTTTAGCTGATTCATCAGTTATTCTGCTTCCACCACTTCACATTAAATTAGGTCTCATGAAACAATTCATTAAAGCTTTGGACAAAGATGGTGACTGCTTTGAATACTTAGGAGAAAAGTATCCGGAAATAAGAAATGCCAAACTAAAAGAAGGCATTTTTGACGGTCCTCAAATTCGCACAAAATGACCAACGATGAAAAAGAAGCATGGCTAGGTTTCAAAAAAGTTGCTAAAAACTTTTTGAGTAATCATAATAGTGATGATTACCAAAACATTGTTGAGAAAATGTTAGAAAGTTACGAGCAGTTAGGCTGCTCGATGAACTTGAAATTGCATTTCCTGCACTCGCACCTGGACTACTTTCCAGCGAACTTTGGAGACTATAGAGAAGAACATGGTGAACGATTTCACCAGGATATCAAGGAAATGAACGTCGCTACCAAGGAAAGTGGGATGTTAATATGATGGCAGACTTTTGTTGGATGCTAAAAAGAGAAACCAAGGCAAAGGGGGAAAAAAGAAAAAGAAATTCGCTGCATAGGACGTTTGAAGATAGCAGAGTTCGGTACAAGCAAGCAAAAGTGTGAGAGAATTGCTACAATGTTGAGGTTTTATATATTAAAACACAGTAATTCTCCAACGTCAGTTTCTTCTTTTTTTCAGAGTAAAAAAGAGAATTTACTGGTGATATTTTGCAGTCAGATTAAACATATCGAAATATACAAAAAACATGAATAATGAAATCACAAAAAATGTATTTTAAGCTATTACAGACAAATTTTAGGATTTTTTTGAAATTTTTCATGGTTTTTTTACAATTTTTTCAAAATTTTAAGGACCTACGAGTAAAATAGATCCTAAATTTGGTCTCAGCGCGTCAAAATATATGAAAATCATGCATAATATAGGTTCAAAAAAATTTATCGCCTAATAAATGCGGACTCTTCAATGCAAATTTTCACAATTTTCAGTAATTTTTAGTTTTCTAGCATATTTTCCAAATCCAAAGAGCTTACGTGTAAAATAAACACTAGATTCAGTTTCAGCGTGTCAAACTATATGAGAAATGATATTTTAGTACGTTTCAAATTTCCTAATCTATTACACTGAACACTCACCCACTTTTTCCTTTTTAAAAATTGGATTCTTCGATTTTCCAGGTGGTTTTTCTTCATTTAAAAAAACAAAGAATGGTTCTAGAGCATAGTAGGATTCGGTTTCAGCGCGTCAAAATACATAAGTAATAATACCTCTACTCTCTGGATCTTGCCACTTTTTTTTTGTGTGCCTGTGTTATCGATCTGGCGAAGCCCAGTTCAGTAGAGCGACAAAGCGCTTTGGACCCTAAGGCGTGAAGTTGTTTAGGTTGAAGCGCACGCAAAAAAGTGACGAGGGGCCACGCGCGCCGAAGATCATACTCGCAGATATCCCTTTGAGGAGGTGGGCCTTCTCCAAAATAAGATCCGTAGTCGAGGGAGACGAGACCCGAAAAATAAGGCTTCTAGTAGATTATTAGGAGCTAAGCTCGACGATGTACTCTACTTAACACGGGCGTGCCAGGGACGAAGCTTAATCACCTGCGAGTTTACCAAGAAGAGACTTATAGTGGACAAAACTCGTTCTGTTTGTTCTCCTTCTGGAATACTAAGTTCGTTGGGGACGTCTACTAGTAACAACTCGCCAGAGTCCTTCTTCACGAATGAGGTACGTCCCGTAAGACCAGCCGGTGCCTCATTAAATTGTCTGCGGAAGTCTGCGTTCGCGGAGCCGCCCCCAGAGAGTCCAATAGGGCAAATCTCGTGTCCGTGGATGATTCAATTAGAGATACGCGAGAGTTCAAATTGCGAATCTCAGACGCCAAGCCCCGAAATAATAACTCGATATGCGAGATCGTGCGCTCGAGATTATTCTCGATCCGGCTCGCGAATTCGGCGAATAGAGCGGCCACATCCATGGGACTGTTAGTCCATGCGAGTAGATTAGAGCAGCTCTCGGGAGGCACGGCTCTGATTCCAGAAAATTGATATATCTCATCTGGAGGCTGGCTAAAAAATGCATCTAACCAGTATCCACTCCACTGTGAGGATATGATCTAGCTGCCACTATTGTCCAGTGAATAACTGTTCTGCTTTTGCTATAGAGTGAACTTAACAGATAACTGCTTTACCATAACAACATTTATTGGTTTGTGCGAGTAAACAGTAAGCAAAATGTAGTTAAAGATTATATTTTGCAGGCCAAACGCGAATATGGAGAATAAACCTTTGGTTCACTGTTCCTCAGTGAGGGTGGGTCAAATGATGAATATAAAATAAAATTACATAATATATTGCTTTCTAGCATTTACAAGCTTTTTAAAGCTACTAAAATTAAAGCATGCAAATTAAATTATAAACACGTTTGGTTCCGTGATGGGGATATATTTATACGACGAGTGGATAGATCTGAGATCATACATATTTCAACTCTGTTAGATTTAAAAAAATTAAATTGATTGCTGGCGAGCACACACAAAAGTGAGAAAATAAAATCAAGTCTAAGGGTGGCTCAAGTAAATATAAACTCTCTTAAAGCAAATTTTGATGTAGTTAAATGAATTGAGCGGAACGAATGATCCCGCTCACGCATTATCGATGTCAAAGCAACCATCCTCTCTTTTTAACATAAAACACTGTACAATTATCCATAATGATCGTAAAATCAGATCAAATAATAACAGACGTTTGTATAGACAAGGAGGAGGTGCCGCCTGCTATATTAACTGCTCAATTCATTTTAGAGATATTTTTCAATCTATTAACACTTATATTGATATGTGTGAATTTCTTATGCTTGAACTACGTCCCCATACAATTTTGTATCAGCTTGCAGGAGGCCAAAAGATCATGTTTTATCAAAATTGTTCGAAACTATAAATGATCATTTTTTATTTTAAATTTTCACTTACAATCGCCCGTGCATGTGTTTATTAGAAAGTATATATTAATCGGTATTTCCGAGCTAATTTGTGTTACTCAAAATTTTTTCAAGTACTGCACAAAACCTTCTTTTTGCCCAGTAACCAGGAGACCGTCGGTTCGATCCCGACCTGGGGATGTTGATTTATTTCTTTCTCAAACTTTCCTTAAATAATTTTCTAATACCTCTTGCAACATTCAAGATTTAGCGATATGCAAGTAAGTTGCTAAAAAGAGGGTGTTATTGTTTGAAAAACTAAAGAGTAACACAAATTAGCTCGGAAATACCGATTAATATATACTTTCCTATAAATGATCATATTCATTTATACACTGATTTTATTTTTGCAGATGACTTCAACTCTGGTCTGCTGCTAGAGGGATACTATTCACATCTGAGAAACTTTATTAATGATATGAGTTTACACTTGATTCAATTTGGAGCAACGCACCATAGAGATGAATCCAACACTTGGCTGTATTGATTTTGGTTGATTCAGAAGATAAAATGCTTTGTTTTAAAAAGTCTCAATCTCCAGTAGTAAATTGTCACGATTTGCTTACAATGAAATATAAATTGGAACACTCTTTTTCGTCTCTAATTCGACTTTTTTCGAAAAAGTTTCATGGCTTTGATGCAGTGTCTTCCTCTTTGTCTCAAGCCTTCAACCAGCCTTTGAAAATACAAAGAGAAACCACTGTTGTAGTCCACTGTCATTCCTTCTAAATATGTGTAATTTAGCAAACGAAAGAGTAAGAAAAAGTTTAGCTAAGTAGTTTAAAAATCCATCAGTAGGTGGAGATGATAAGCATTTCCAGCTTATTAAAATATGTTTTTTTCATTAGTGATGGAATAGGATGGAAAATGTGCATGATTGGGCCGTTTGCCGCACGCGCATCGTACTTTCAAATACATTGTACTATGTCGACACTGAATGTTGGGTGCATTATTTGTTTAATTCCAATTATTTAACATAATAACAACTAGAAAACGGGATTGAGGCATATTTTTAAGTGTATAACAAGTACAATAGTTGAATTTATGATATATTTAAAACATAACCTCTCTTTGTCAACGAGCAACAAGGATTTAATTTAATTTTGTAAAAACTGGACTGTGTTCTCAGGTATACCGTGTAGATACAAAAGTACGCGATATTGGTAAATGTGGGAATATTAAAAAAGCAGAGAAAATACACGACAAAAAATTAAATAGAAAAATACGATGGATGCAAAGATGGTAGGAAACTTGTATGATATATTAGAGATTAAAATAAACGTTTTTCCGTTATGCGTCGGTTCTAAAAAAGGATGCGCTGCCACTTTAATAACTTATTTGAAATACCGTAGTTAGTTGGTTTTTTTTGTCAATTCAAATAGTTTAACGTTGGTTATATAGTAACTGCAAATGTCAATATTTAATATCAATAAGGACAAAATGATTGTAAGAAAAAAAAACAGTTCCACTCCAGAACGTTGTGCAGCAATTAGTAATAATTTAATAGTTGTTCAATGGATACCTGCGAGGGGAGACAAACTCAGCGATGTGCTGAGAGTGTCTCGCCTATCTCGTTATCCGCGAATATGATCAGCCGCCCAAGCCTTCCGAGAAAAGGAATTTTTTGTTTTTCTCATTCTACTACAAATAGGTTTCGGTTATTAACACAAACACTGTTATAAAATTAATATAAAACCTGCTACAATAAATTAGGCAATTGCTTTGGATTTCTCGCAGGTTGTCCGCGAATATAATTACTGCCGAAGTTCTCCAAGAAGAGGAATTTTTTGTTTTTTTCATCCTACTACAAATAGGTATCGGTTATTAACACAAAAACTTTTATAAAATTAATATAAAACCTGCTACAATAATTTAGGCAATTGCTTTGGAATTCTCGATGGTTCGATACCTGCGAGGAGACACTCCCAGCGTCACGCTCAGAGTGTCTCGCCTCGCAGGTTCTTCGCGAATATAATCAACCGCCCAAGCCTTCCAAGAAATGGATGTTTTTGTTTTTCTAATCTTACTGCAAATTTATTTCGGTTTATCAACGCAAACACTGTTAAACAAACAATATAAAACCTGCTACAATAAATTATGTACTTGCTTTCGAATTCTCGATGGCTCGATACCTGCGTGGTGAGACAATCTCAGCGACGCACCAAAAGTGTCTCCCTCGTAGATTCTTCGCGAATATAATCAACCACCGAAGCCTTCTGAGGAAAGGAATTTTTTTTACCTAGCATAGTTAACGGTTTATCAACACACACAATTTTATAATAATACATTTACATACAAGTGTGCGAAGGATATGATCTGTGCACGAGTGTGGTTTGTTGCCCGAGCTAAGTGAGGGTGACTATCACACTAGTCGAGCACTACGAGATGGGGATTCAGAAGTGGAAGAGAATTTTGCAAATGTTTTGTTTCTGTAACATTTGTGAATGCTTTGTCTACATGTTTTGGATATAGTGCTGTAATTTTTTAAATATCAAAGATGGTAATTCAGACAGTTTTTACATTTTTTCTTAGTTTTACCTTTTATAATTAAAAATTGACTATTTCAATGTATAAATATAAAAGTCTTTTTTTTCTGTATTACATGAAGATTAAGAAAAATAATGGCCAAGATCTTTTAGTGTACCACAAATATTAAGTATTATAAAGAAATAAATAAAATAGTGAAAAAGTGGTTTTATCTCAAGCTTTTCAGACACTAGCATGAGGTACTCCCCTCTAGAAGGTGCGCGCACAGCTCGACTTGACGAGCACATGCACCTTTTACACTCGGCAAATGGCAATGACGACTTACAGCTATTTATCTGGGTATACGAAATTAAAAATCGGTTTATTAAAAATTTTTAATTTTTCATTGTTTTTAAAATATTTAATAACGATTTCTACTTATTAAAAGTCATATTCATATACAAATTGTGACAAGGTACTTTGTACCTGTCAATGTGGCGTTCAACCTAAGCTATCCTACCTACCCTCACAATACTAAGCACACACTTTAACTACACTATAAGCCATCCCATGAACCTAACACTATCTTCACTAGCACACGAGCAGCACAGAAAAATGATCACTGGTGTACGATAAAACTGGTCTCACATCGTGGCTCTCTAGGAAAGTACATCAATGATCAGGAAAGGCATCTCACGGTATCATTCTGTCTCCATCAGACGTACCAGGAATCACTAGAATCATCTAACAGCATATCTCCAGCAGCAACGAACACCAATGTGAAACTCCCACTAGCACCGTGCAACAACATAGAAGTCTCAACAGCTGTAATAAATAGTTAATTAGACGTTATCTTAATTAGAAGGACATAAGGCGGCATGTATCTGTATAAAAGTACTGGCAGCTACATGCAAGGAAAGGATTGGTAGGTATGGTTATGGTAATGTCGCGTCATGATAGACGCAACGTACACACATGCGCGTACACATACACACACACATATGCACACACACATACGCACACACGTGCGCACACATTTAATACTCAAAGTAGGATGTCCTCGTCAAGACAGGAACCGCCTTGAAAAATTCTAGCCAATAACTTAATTAGGACACGCATGACAAAGAATAAATTAATTAAGTAAATGTACAATGTTGTAACCAAATTTGATTGGTCAAGAGGAACCAAAACTCCACCCTAAACCCTTGATATAAATAGGGATGTCGCGCCGGGGGTGTGTGCTCTTGCTCTTTAGTCCTTCCTCAAGTAAGGTAAAATCTTGTATCCAAAACTTAACGCGAAATAAAGCAAGGAAATCGAAAGTCATTGTTCAGTATCTTTAAACCTTCAAACACCAGTCATTTTCCTATTCCCTTTAAAATCCCAATTAGTCTATACCGCATTTCTATTGTAAGGGAGTCTTTGCATCGAGGATCAACGAGAGCGAGAAAGACATCCTAGCAGTTGCAGCCACCGGTCAACCGTAGATCTCCCGCCCGATAAGGTTGGTTGTTTTCCTTTCCTCGCCTTCACTCATTGTTGCACCTCGGGCTTACCCATGCACGTAAATTTCGGAAGGGTCTATGACCTGTGCTATACCGAGGAGAATTGTCACCCATCCTTGACGCTATACGCGTACTAAAACGGGGAACTTCTATTTTTAATTTAAATTCAGTCCATTTAATTTTTCTACGTTACGTCTACCCTAGGACGTAACAAGTGGGGGCTCGTCCTTAAGATTAAAGAAGGATTAGAGCAATTGTCTTTCTTATTAGCACAGATCATGGGTACCAATGAAAAAGAGAATTCTCGAAATAAAGACGCGGCTTCAATTTGGCTTAAGCAGGCGCTTAAAATAAATCCAGATTTTTGTGTTGAAAATCCGGACAAATCTTTAGCTAGTTTGTTAAAATTTTTTAAAGATAGGCATGATCGCGGGATACATTTGTCAGATGAAGCGGTAGGCTTCGATAAAAATATACCTATAATAATTGACTTGTTAAAGGAATTCGTAGACAAAAAAGATATAATAGAATTTTGCGAAGATAAGTATCTAATTGAAGCTTCAGGCGATTTTATAGAAAAAAGAGTAAATCCAAAATTAATAATCGATTATATTATCGGAAACTTAGAAGCAAAAACAAAAGTAGAAGTAAGTGGGATAGGTTTTAAACCAGAACTAACAGACGATAACACAATCTATTTTTCGGCAGAAAATACAACAATTAAAAATGCAAAAACTTTAGAACAACAAATGAAACCTGAAATTGTTAAACGGGATAATAATGTCAGATTTACTACAAGCACACCAATTTTACCAAATAACTGTAATAATATTAATTTAGTATCGGAGAGATTGCCAAGATTAAATTCGTATTTAACAAACTCAACCTTAGGACAAGTGAGGCCGCTTTCTATAAAAGACGCAATTGAATTAATTCCAAAATATAATGGGGTAAATATTCCATTGAGTCAATTTGTTGACGGATGCAGAGAAGCTTGCAACATAATACATGAACAATATGAACCGGACCTCGAGAAATTAATTAAAATGAGATTATATGGAGAAGCATTGAAGAGTGCAATAAAAAAAAGTTTTGAATCGATTGAAGATATTGCAAATTTTTTTGATAGTATTTTTGGGTCTGCGAAATCTTATCATCAATTACATGGTGAATTAGCTAATGTAAAACAGAAAAGGGAAGAAAGCGTCGTAGTTTTTTCAAATAGGGTGTCACGTGGCATATTTATACTTAACAAATTATTCAATATGTCAGTTATCGCGGTTAATCGTCACTATTTAAATGATCATGATTTTCCCTCATAACGCGATGTTCTCAATAATTTTATAATCCCCTTAACGTCTTATGCCACTTGACAAAACGGTGCATTCGCGGAATAGAATTTCGCGGATGCAGCGGAGGGAAAATTACTTACTCAAGGTGGGATTCTATTACCATGCAGGGGAAATGTATAGTGATTGGTCGAATAAGGTTAGAGTCGAGACAAAGAATTCAAATGTAAACGTAAGCTAATTTCGTTCCTTACTGTTTATTAATTCTAATTTTAAAATATAATTGTTTACAAATATCTCAGCTATAAGAGGTTCTTCGAGAAACTCATAACGATTGATTTTGTTGTTCGCGCTAAGTCGCGTTCGCACGTTAAAATATAATTAACAGTAGATTATAACATACGCCTTCATGCATTCTCGATACTCTCATTTACATTTGATTATATATCAATTTAACTAATTTTATTAATGGTCGCGTGTATCGCGTTCTCGTATTGATGTCGAGAGAGAGTTAATAAAAGAGTATAAATCTGATCGCTTCGCTCACAATGGTCTGGGCGACTTACGGTTACGTCGGCTCCTGCGTCGGTGACCTGGGCGTGGCGTCGGGACTAGTGCCGGGTGCTCGTCACGTCGGGTTAGGTGGGTAAGCGATCGCCGCTTCCTTCCTTCAGGTCCCTTCGTTATACGTCCGAAAAGGCTTGGACGGCTGCTCCGCTGCTGGGCATGTAAGGCTAAGCTTCTTGGCTATCTTCGCCGTTGCCACGTGGTGATACGCGCTCGGTATCGCGTATCCTTTGATCGGGCTCGGAAAATGCTTCCGAACCTGAGGACTTTCGCGAGCGGAGAGACCGATCGTCTCTCCGCGATCAATCAAGTGACCAAATATTCCCCTTCTTTAATTAATATTCGGCCCTTTTCGTCTATTGTCGTCGCGGATCGTCCCGCGTTTAGATAGTCTTTCTCTCTCTATTTTCTCTCTCTCGCTTTCGCGTACGACTCCTGTCGTATTCTCTCTATCGTCTTAGCGATTATTTTACATTTATTTAATTTGTTGCAATGTGCAATTTGCACTGTTGCACACCCCCTTTGCCCAATCTCGAACGTAGCGAGAGTTCGTGAAAGCGTTTACAATATAAAAAAATATACATTATATGTGAGCTCTGTTCCTAGGCTGTAACAAATAAATTTTCATTATATTTTCATATATATATTATATTTTATAATTCTATATATTTTCATGTATGCTTATATACGTATTACAATATGTATATGAATCGACAATAATTGTAATTTAGTTTATTTTCCTATGTTGATTGAATTTCATTATCGCAAGGTACATTGCTTTCTTCTTTTCCCGTGTGAGTACGGTCAGATTTTTATTTACTTGTATCGTATTACTATTAATATTATTATTATTTTTTTTTGATGTAAACAACTAAAAAAAATTATTTTCATAATAGTCTAATTGTTTTTAACTTTCCTTTGATTTCAAAAAAAAATTTATACAGTTTAAACATTTTTTTTTTCTATTTTATTATCTCTCTCTCTCTATTTGCTTACGTACTAGTTATAACTAAAGGAATAAAAACTCGTTAATAATTTGGATTTATATTATTTTTATTCATCATTTGTATTCGCGTTATTTTGCCGCATTGTACATTTTAATTATGCGAATTCGCTTTCAATCTATTTTCGCTTTTATAATATGTGTATTTTTTTTTTTTTTTGATTCGTGCGCTATTAACATTTCCACTTCGCAATAAAATTTTCGCATCACTATAATCTGCTTTATTAATATTATGTTTATTCTTTAATTGTATCGCATGTAATATAAAAATAATAATTTATACACTAGGCAATTTTCATGGATCTACTGTTCTTTAAATTGTTTGATTATTTATCCCGTTTCGTAAACACTTCACTCTTCGTTCGCGTATTTATACGCGAAAGCTGGTTGTCTGTCTGCTGGAATCTTCATTATATCTTGTTAAATTATTTGTCATTACATATTTTCGAAAGCTTCTTCTTTTTCCTTTTCTGTCATTTTAGATATATTTATTCCTCTCGAATTTTGGTACATCTCGAATTGTCTGAGTGTGCGTGGTTTCCACCGTCCTTCTTTAATCATCTTGTTCGCGTAAGTTTCTCTTTGATTGGCTCGGCTTTGCGCGAAGTACTCGTTCGTCGAACTCATCTCTGGTTTGCTCTTAGCCTGGTTTGGACGGTAGGCTTGTGTACGAGTACCGTGTTTTTCTTTTCCCGCGTCGTGTTCTCGCGGTGTTTTGGGTAGGTCGCTCTCGGTTGCGCCCGAGTTTACTTTCTGGCCGTCGTTCTCGTCTCTTTCTATCGCGCTTCTATAGATATTTCCTTGCGCGTATGTACTTCTCGCGCTGGTATTATTACTTGTTTTGTTTTGTTGCTCTCTTTGCATTTTCCTGACGCGTATTCTGTTTAATAATTCTTGCCTTTCTCTCTCCTCTTTAATTCTTAATTTTTCTTCTATTTCTACTGCGATTTCTTTCGATTTCCTCGTCTAATTCCTTTCTTTTTCTTCTTTCGTCTTCTACTTCTTTTCGTAGTTCATTTTTCATGCGTTCTAAAGTTTCGGTAATTTCTCTTTCCGTTTCTCGCATTTCTTGTATTTTCTCTTGCGCTGCTAATTCTTCATTATATTCTTTCTTAAAATTTTCTGCTCTTCTCTGTATCTCTTGTTTTTTCCTTTCTTCTTTCATTTTCTTATTTTCTTCCAATATTCCCGCTCTTTCTCTTACCCATTTTTCGCGGTAGTCTCTTTTCCTTGTTTCGAGTTGCTCTTCATAATTTTTGCGACTTTCTTCGATTTCTTTTTGCGTCTTCTCGTTGTTTATCACTTCTTTGTATTCCTCCTGATTTTGCTTCAATTTTCCGATTAACTGTTCTTGTCTTGATTTCCATTTCTTTTTTAGGTATGCTCTATATTCCTCCTTTTGCTTTACTAGTTTGTCGTCTTCCGCTTTTTTTAATAACCATTTTTGCTTGAATTTCAGTTGTCTTTCGCGTAATTGTTGCGCGTAGTTATCACCTTTGCTGTTCACTGATTCACCATCACTGTTTTCATTCGCGTTCGTTGACGTGTTTCCACATTCGCGTATATCGTCACTTGTTACGCTTGTCTCTCTTCGTTGTTTGGTCGCACTTGCACTCGAACGTGGACGTCGTCTCTTTTCTTTCCCTGTTGTCTTTTCTTCGCGTGTCACTTGTTTATACTGTACGCGGTGATAATAGGAGTAATATTCGGTGTGGTGTCCTTCGACGTTGATGCTTTCGCGATGCTCGGTAAACTCGCTTGATTCGCTTTTTTGTGGTTGTTCGTCCATGTTCTTCACGTGTTTAGCCGTCGATGTGGCTCTATTGAGAGTTACTAAACAAGTGGTGGCCCGTCTTGTCCTTTGTGTATTGGCTGGTATTAGGGTAGGGGCGACTGAGATTTCGGCGTTTATGAGTCTATTTGTTTATTGCTCTCTTCGGTCTACCGCGCGGTCTCTTTTCTTTCTCGGTCGGCGGTGTTTCTATATGCTTATGCTGTTGCCTTTCTAACGTTTCTTTATTTTCGAACTCTTTATTTTTGTCCGTATATGGTTTTAAGTGTTTAGCGTGAACTGTACTTTGTAATATTTTCCCATCTTGTTCGAGAATATAAATATTTTCGCTTGTTTGTCCGACTATTTTATATTGGCCGATAAATTTATGTGCTAATTTTGCATTATAATTTTTATCTCCTGATGAGAGTATTTTATTTCTTTTTAAGACTAAATCGCCTATTTTAAATTGGTACTGTCTTTTATTTTTATTATAATATTTTTCTTGTCTATTTTGTTCCGAATTTATTTTTTCAATTACGCTATCATGTACGTGTTCCATTTTTTCCATTCTGTCCGACCAATTTTTAATATTTTTATTAATATTTTCGTTTATTATATTTTTAGATCGTGTATTATATTTATGTTTATTTTGTATATTCTCAGATTCGTTTTCGCTGTCGATTTCCGATTGGCTTTCGCTTTCTACCTTATCCTTTATTGTGTTTTCAATTTCGACTTCGCGTCTCCATAGTTTTGGTGGTTGGAGTTCTCACCGTATATTAAGAATGCTGGTGTTTTACCTGTCGCGCTGTGTACGCTTGTATTATGCGCGAATTGAAATTGGGGTATGTATTTATCCCATTCTTTATGATTGTTTTTAATATACGCGGATATTCTTGTTTTCATATCTTTATTTACCCTTTCTACAGGATTAGCCTGAGCGTGGTACGCTGGGGTTTTTTCATGATAGATCGCGTTTTCTTTCAAAAATTTCGCCATTGGCTGTCCAATCATTTCTTTTCCATTATCGCTTACTAATACTTCCGGTGTTCCGAATTGCGGACATATTATATTTTCTAATGCTTTTCTTACATTTATACTTTTCTTTTTACGTATTGGGACGCATACAATATATCTTGAAAATAAATCTTGAAAAATAATTAAATATTCATATCCCGCGTTACTTCGCGGTAATTCGCCTATTAAATCTGTGGCGATTATTTTCCATGGTCTGTCGATTTCACGGGTTCCCATTAAACCTATTTGCCTTCTTTGATCTATTTTGCATCGCTGGCAAATGTCGCATTCTTTTACGAATTTCGCGACTTCCCTATATACGCCTGGCCAATAATAAAATTGAATTATTTTCTTATATGTTTTTTCAACTCCTGGATGGCCGGCTGATGGTTCATTATGCATTTCTTGTATTATTTGATCACGATTTTCTTTAGGTATTACTAATTTCCATGCATCTAAGTCTTCGATTATGTTGTCCGTAGTGTTATCTGGTTTGTATTTATAAATTTTTCCATTCGCGATCTTCCATTCGCGATATCTACGCGGATGTCTTTTTATTTGATATATCCGTTTTATGTACCATTTGTCTGTTATTTGAGATTTTAAATCTATCGCGTTGATTTCCGTCGTTCTTTCTGTTTCGTATATGCGTGAAAGTGCATCTGGTACTACATTATTTTTACCTTTTCTGTGAATAACTTTAAAGTCATAACTCATTAGTTCTTGTGACCATCTACCTACTCTACTTATCGGATTTTTCTTACTAAACAGCCATTGGAGAGCACTATGGTCTGTAATTACTGTAAATTTTTCCGCTTCTAGGTAAGGTCGAAATTTTTCTATTGCTCATTTTATTGCGAGGCACTCTTTTTCTGTAGTGCTAAATATTGTCTCGTTTTTCCGGAGGGCTCTACTAGCGTAAGCGATTACTCGCTCGCCGTCGCTTAAATTCTGAGTCAAAACTACTCCTAGACTTACATCGCTCGCATCAGTCTGTAAACAAAATTCTGCGTTCGGCTGTGGTCTGTGTAAGATTGGAGTTTCCATTAATAATTCTTTCACTTTTTCGAATGCTTTTTCTTGAGGATCTTCCCATATAAATTTTACATCTTTTCGCGTTAATTTTGTTAGTGGATCCACGATTGACGCGTAATTCTTCAAAAATTTTCTGTACCACGAGGCCATTCCTAAAAATCTGCGCAGCTGTCGCATTGTTTTTGATCTCGGGTAATTTTTAATTGACTCGGTTTTTTCTGGATCTATCATTAATCCGTTTTCGTTTATTAAGAATCCGAGAAATTTTACCTCTTTACAACAAAATTTACTTTTCTCGCGATTTATCGTTAACCCTGCGTTCTTTATTCTAAGGATTAATTTCCTGAGCAACTTTTCGTGCTCTTCAAAGGTCGCAGTGGTTAATACAATGTCGTCTAAATAATTATACGCGTATGGCTCGAGGTCGCCGATGACCTCTTCTAATAGCCTTTGAAATGACGCGCCTGCTCCCGATAATCCCATCGGTAAGCGCGTATACTGCCATAAACCCTTTCCAGGTATGGTAAATGCCGTAATTTCTTTTGATTCGTTTTTTAATTTTATTTGATGATACGCGGAACTTAAATCAATCGTAGTTATATATTTCGAGCGTTTTAATTTATTTAAAATTGTATCCATATATGGTAATGGATACGCGTCTTTTTTTGACACTGAATTAACTACTCGGAAATCTATGCACATTCTGTAAGTGCCGTTCGATTTTTTGACCATAACTACGGGACTGTTCCAAGGACTTCTCGATTTCTCTACTATTCCGGCTGTTTTTAATTTTTCTATTTCTTCGTGCATCGCCGTTTCGAGTTTTTCCGATACCGGATAATATCTTTGTTTTACCGGTCGCGCGTTATCTAATAATTTAATTTCGTGTTCTATCAGATCGGTTGCGCGTAGAATTTTATTTTCTTTTTCTTCTACTTTGAGCAATTCATTTAATATTTTATTAATTTTATCGCGTTGATTGGCATCAATTTCTTTTAATCCGCAGCTAGCTATGTTGATTTTAGAATCACATGCATCCACTGCCCATAAATCAAATGCGAATTGGCTTTTGTCTGTTAGGTCCGCGAGTGTATATGTATCGCGACTTGCATTTATAGTCATACCGAATAATCGTATTATATCTAGGCCTAACACTAAATCCGTTGAAATGCCTGGAATTATAAGTACATTAGACTTTTTAGTAACTCCTGCTATTTCGATCGGGACGTATATTTCTCCAATAACAGATTCTTGCGAGCCGTTGGCCATTTCGGCTGTCTTGATCTGCGCTAGTTTTATTTTTACGCCTGCACCTTTTGCTATATCGGTGCCTTTAGAGCCTAATATTGTACATGCAGCACCTGGATCTACGAGGGCTTTGAGCTCTACGTTTGCAATCCTTACTTTTATCCAATAACGGGGATAACTACCTGGTTTCTCTGTCTCCGGTAGGCAAAATCTATCCCTTCTGGACGGCTGCTTGGTATGGTCGCTTTTAATTTTCTCGCTAATAGCTGAGACCTTGTTACAGATTGTCGGCGTTTCGGTCTCTCGCACGCCGACTTTTACTCGTTTCCCGCCGTATTTCTTTTCTGGTTAAACGCTTCTTTCGCGCTCCCTTTTGGTAAATTGTTCCTATTATAATATCGCGTACTACTCGTTTTATTATTATGTTCGCGGTAATTAGTTTTATATTTATTATCGAAATTTTTGTGCCTTTCCCATGGATTTTGTAAACTATTATCTTTATACGAGTTGTTTCGTTTATAATTATTTTCTCTGTACGTGTAATTATGTTCGTTATTCCTGGAGCTAATATTATTATACTCTTTATTATTGAAATTCGGTTTCCCGTAATTTCGCCTATAGTAATTTTGATTATTTTGCTTATCATCTCGCGATCCGTGAGAATGTCTTTGATCTCTACTATTTATATTTCTATGCGCCTGATGTGCATCTATTTTTTTTGTATTGTCTCGAAAACTTGACTTTAATGCATCTTTCATTTTATTTATTTCTCTTTCTATAATCTTCTGTACATCATTAATTGTTGGTACTTCGACTGTTGCAATTTTTGTTAATTGATCGCTTTTATTCGAATTTTCGCGCGTATATTGTGAATCATTTATCGATTTTCGCATTCTATTTTTACCTATTTCGAAAGCTTTATCAATTTCTATGGATTTATTAATGAATTCTTCTAAATTTTTATTTCTATATTCATGTGGAAATGGATGAAAATCATTTCTCATATTTTTATATATACGTTCTATTTGATTTTTCTCCGTCGGTTTACTACTCATTCTATTATATATTTCTAATATTGCTGTTATGTAATCATATACGGGCTCATTTTCCATATGTTTTCGAGCGCGAACTTCGTCTTCGAGTTTCTCGGAATAATTCTCCTTTAAATACTGTTTACGCATATCGCGTTCGAAGTGTTTCCATGTTGACCAGGCCTCGTTTTTTATTCTATATGTGTTTAGTGCTGGTTTTTCTAGTAACATTGGTAATGCACGTAGTAATTCTTCGTCGGTCATTCCTGCGATTTTTCTTAATTCGTTTATTCGAAGTAAAAACTCTTCTATATCTTCACTGTTCTTACCGCTGAAATTTATATTCCATGATGCTACTACCTTGGATACGTCGCGTTGTTTTTCTCTATAATGTGTATGTTGACTCATTCTCGAATGATCTTCATTGTACTCTAAATTATATCTGTTGTCATTATATTGCCTCGCGTTTTGATTTTCGCGAACTCTTTTCGGAACTTGTTTTCGTGAAACATTCGCGTTTTCTGTTTGTTCTTTAATTACGACGCTAATTAATTCGTTTTCTTGTTTTTCTCTATTTATAATTTTCCAATAGTTTGCAATATTTTCTGGCATTTCTAATACATCTCCTGATTCTGTAGTTAGTCTTATAATTTTATTATTAGTCTTATTTATGTCTCGAATTTGCGCTTGTTCCAATTCTTCTCTAATAGAACGGTTTAACGATATATTCGCGTCCTGGATTTCTTTTTCATTCTCTTCTCTATCCGATACTCTATCTATTGTTTTGTTATGTTTTCTGTATGTAACATGTTCGAAATTTTCGCGATTTTGAGAATTAGCACTATCTTCGATATCTGAGGGTGTTTCGTCACCTGAATCAAATGTCTTGAAAAATTCTTGTAGTGCTTTATCTCTAATTTCTTTAATTCTTTTCGGTTTAAATTCTGAATTTCTGACGAAATCTGTTCGTTATATTCTGATTGTAATCTTCGACGTAATCTACCTAATTTCTCTAGATTTGAACCGATTGTTTGTAAGTGCAACTTTTCTAAAGCTTGATTTAATGTTTCTTTGTTTACGTTGTTTAATAGTTCGTCAATTTTATGACGTAGCCTTGGACTTGTCGCCATTTTATTTTTATTTTAGTTATTGAATGTTAATCTCTATTAGTTACTTATTTGTTTTGGGATTATTCTTCTTACGCAAATTTTTATTTATTAAGATTTGGTTTCGCGTTAGCTTTATTGGACTTTTACTTTCGTAAATCTCTACAAAATTTCTCTCAATTAAGTATAATTTTTGATGCTTAAATTTATATGCTCGAGAAAGATGGTTTATTATGTAATTGTTTATTTTGAATTTTGGCTTGCTTGCCGTTCGGCGCGATATAATACTCGACTTGGTTCTCTGTGTAGCCTTACTAACCTTTGCTTAGATCGTTCGTGTTTACAATTTGTGTTTATCTTATATTATTTCGCTGGTCGCGTTGAATTATATTACTTTTCTTGCTTTAATTTGATAACTCGAATAGCATTTATTTAATTCCTCTGAATTCATTTCGTTAAATTTTCTCTATATATTTTAATATGTTAGTCGCCAATTTGTCACTTCGTCCCTAATATTTGTTTTCTATAAATTTACTTATCGAGTGCCTGTTTTCTTTTTTTTTTTTTTTAATTACCCGCTGAGCGCTAATTTGTTGCGATCTTAGCTTTTACTTTATTCACTTATTTCTTTATTTTTTTTTGTTTATTTATTTATTTATTTATTTTTTTTCTAATAATAACCTGTTGGGCGCCAATTTGTCACGTGGCATATTTATACTTAACAAATTATTCAATATGTCAGTTATCGCGGTTAATCGTCACTATTTAAATGATCATGGTTTTCCCTCATAACGCGATGTTCTCAATAATTTTATAATTCCCTTAACGTCTTATGCCACTTGACAAAACGGTGCATTCGCGGAATAGAATTTCGCGGATGCAGCGGAGGGAAAATTACTTACTCAAGGTGGGATTCTATTACCATGCGGGGAAATGTATAGTGATTGGTCGAATAAGGTTAGAGTCGAGACAAAGAATTCAAATGTAAACGTAAGCTAATTTCGTTCCTTACTGTTTATTAATTCTAATTTTAAAATATAATTGTTTACAAATATCTCAGCTATAAGAGGTTCTTCGAGAAACTCATAACGATTGATTTTGTTGTTCGCGCTAAGTCGCGTTCGCACGTTAAAATATAATTAACAGTAGATTATAACATACGCCTTCATGCGTTCTCGATACTCTCATTTACATTCGATTATATATCAATTTAACTAATTTTATTAATGGTCGCGTGTATCGCGTTCTCGTATTGATGTCGAGAGAGAGTTAATAAAAGAGTATAAATCTGATCGCTTCGCTCACAATGGTCTGGGCGACTCACGGTTACGTCGGCTCCTGCGTCGGTGACCTGGGCGTGGCGTCGGGACTAGTGCCGGGTGCTCGTCACGTCGGGTTAGGTGGGTAAGCGATCGCCGTTTCCTTCCTTCAGGTCCCTTCGTTATACGTCCGAAAAGGCTTGGACGGCTGCTCCGCTGCTGGGCATGTAAGGCTAAGCTGCTTGGCTATCTTCGCCGTTGCCACGTGGTGATACGCGCTCGGTATCGCGTATCCTTTGATCGGGCTCGGAAAATGCTTCCGAACCTGAGGACTTTCGCGAGCGGAGAGACCGATCGTCTCTCCGCGATCAATCAAGTGACCAAATATTCCCCTTCTTTAATTAATAGTCGGCCCTTTTCGTCTATTGTCGTCGCGGATCATCCCGCGTTTAGATAGTCTTTCTCTCTCTATTTTCTCTCTCTCGCTTTCGCGTACGACTCCTGTCGTATTCTCTCTATCGTCTTAGCGATTATTTTACATTTATTTAATGTGTTGCAATGTGCAATTTGCATTGTTGCAAGGGTTAGATCCATCGGTCAAGAAATCACTGAAGCAGCTCGAAGAGAAAAAAGATTAACTAATAATTTCAATCGATCTTTAGAAAATGATTTAGTAAAACTTTTTATTCGCGGTTTACATTGGGTAATAAAAGCACGAATGGGGCAAGTGTGTAAATTGAATGAAGCTACTGCAGAAGCTATAGAAATCGAAAGAGATTTTGCATGCTATGAAGTAGAAGAGTTAAATGAAACAATTAAAGTCATAACAGAAAATAAAAATCCTATACAAAGAGTCCATTTTGCCGAGACAAAATATACCGATAAATGCCAACTTTGCGGGAGACAGGGCCACCTGGCACCGAAATGCTGCCATTTAGAAAAAATGAGACAACCCCAAGCCAGGGAAAGACGGCCTACGAATGACTGGGCGGAGTCTCGAGAGTCACGCAGACCACAACAATGGCCAGGTGAAAAACGAACTAATGAATTTAAGCAGCAAGAAAATCAATATGTTCGTCGCCAAAACGCAACCTTCCCAAAACAAAATTATACAAATACAGAAAGGATATGCCGATACTGCAAAAAAGAGGGCCATATTATAGAAGAATGTAGAAAACGGGAATTTAATAATCGAAATCGAGAAAACCGATAGGAAAACGAAAATGGTCTCCGACAACAGGGCGCGAGACGAGAGACCGAGTATACGAGGCGCCCGAGTTACAAAAAACAGGAACCCACATCATCAAAAGATATTTTCGATTAAGTAAAAATTGCAAGTCGCCAATTATTAAACTTAAAAATCCGAGAAGCAACGAGGAAATAACTCTTATTTTAGATTCAGGAGCAGGTCCCAATTTACTAAAATTACGAAACATACCAAAAGACGAAAATATTAATAAAAATGTAATATTAGAATTAAAAGGAATCACGGAAGAAAGTATTTACACTTTAGGCAAAGTTGACATCAATTTTCCAAAGTTTGACATTGAATTCCATATAATAAATGACAACGTGCCTATAATCGAAGATGGTTTACTGGGAAGCGATTTTTTCTGTCAATTATGTGCAAAAATTGATTATGCGAAAAGAATGTTAAGAGTTGTAGACGTCTGTATCCCTTTTGTAGAAGAAAACATATTATTGGTCGAAACAAAGGAAAGGTATGAAGACCCGACGATTAATGTCATAGAAAAACGTAACAGTATATTGAACGAGACAACGGGAACGCGTAAGGGAATTTCCGCTAACCCTATGAGTGTCAATGCAAGAGAGGGTGAGGAAGTCGTAAAACATATCACACAGGTAATAAAACCACCTAAAAGGAATTCGTTTGGGGAAGCAGGAAAAACAAATTATGCTAATGAAAATTTTCAACGAAGGGAGGTGTCGACCCGAGAGGTCGATCATATTAATGAGAAAGTATATCTTGTAGAAGAGACGCGAATTCGAGGACAGATAAGCCCATCGCGTAAGCAAGAGTCAATTCTAATTAAATCTCAAAGTTAGGACCCACCGGGTAGTCGAAATCAATTAAAAAATCAGAAAGATATTCAAATTCGATCTCAATGTAAAAATAAATTGTAAATGCAAGATCCCAAGCTGAATCAAAATTCAAATTCAAATGAAATTCAAAATCAAATTCTAAATCAAAACTAAAGTTCAAATGGAATTCAAAATCAAAATTATAATACAAGTTCAAATAGAATTCAAAATCAAATTCTAAATCAAAATTCAAGTTCAAATGAAATTCAAAATCAAATTCAAAATCTAAAATCGAGTTCAAAGGTAACTCAATATCGAAGTCTAAATGAAATTCCAAGCCTAAATCAAGTCTTACGTACGAAGGCAGTATGTAAGCCTAATGTATGTAAATTAATCAAACAAGGAAACGAAGAGACAAGTCAAGAAATTAAAATCATTAAGAAATTAGAAACAAATGCCAAATCAAACCCAGTAATAAGGGAGAACGATGAAGAATACTTTAATCATGAAATTAACAAAGAAAGATTGCAAAAGCACTCCTCAAATAAAAAAAATAATCTCTTAGATGAACTCGAAAGTGATGAGGCAACTAATCAATCAAGCGCGCACCCAAATCCAAGAAACGAGAACGAAATAAGTAATGAAAAATATTCTAATTTTGAGATAAAGAGAAAAGATATGGCAGGTCTCGATAATAATACAAAAAATAAAAAGGCATTAGCACAAAATGAAAATTTAGACGCAAACGAATTCGATGAAGAAAGGTTGTTAATTTCGACACGCATGTTACAAAAAATTCTAGAGGAAGGTTTAATGAATAATGGAATTCTGTGGAATAATAACCAAGACATGGAAATGTTAATAAGTAATCTACTAATGGAAATAAAGTATCATGACAACTCAACAAATAACTCAAAGGAATTAAGACAAAATCTAAATAAATTAGGAAATTATGTAGAACTACGTGCCTTTGGGGGAGAATCTCATGAAAATGTTATTAAAGATACATTGGAGGGTTTACTTAAATTAAGAATTAATTTAAAAGGAAAAGGCGGAAAGAAACTAAAAGGTAGTCATAAAGTTTATCGCTTAGCATGCGTCATACCAAAAGGGAGAGCGGAAAAGGTAAAATCATTACTACGACTTGACCATTTGGCTGCTGATGAAAGAGAAGAAGTAGAAAAATTAATTGAGAAATATAGCGACATCTTTTACCTTCCGGGTGAAAAGTTAACAGCAACACATATTTTAAAACTAATAATCCCAACAACGGATGATGTACCAATAACTTCAAAACAATACCGATTACCTCCGGTACATAAAGAAGAAATAGCAAGACAAGTGCAAGACTTATTAAAAGACGGCATTATCGAACCATCTACCTCATCGTACTCAAGCCCTTGTTTTCTAGTTCCTAAGAAAGAGGATATACAAGGACGCAAGCAATACAGAATGGCGATCGACTATCGCAAATTAAATGCGAAAACCTTAGACGACCAATTTTCGCTACCGAATATAACTGAAATAATAGACCAATTGGGCGGATCAAAAAAATTCTCAACTTTTGATCTTAAGGCTTCGTATCATCAAATAGAAATTGACGAACGAGACCGTCACAAAACCGCGTTTGTTACAAACGGAGATTTGTACCATTTTAACCGAGGAAGCTTTGGACTACGAACAATGCCGGCTACAGTCTCAAGAGCAGTTTCAATTGCACTCGCTGGACTTATCAATAAAGAACTTTTTTGCTTTATTGATGATATTATATGTTATTCGGAGACTCTACAAGAGCATATTAAAAGATTAGAGAATTTATTTAATAGATTGCGAAAAGCGGTTTTAAAATTACAACCAGAGAAATGTGAATTTTAAAAAAAAAACAGTTGCATATTTAGGTCATGTTACTAGTGCAGAAGGAATTATACCAGATTCGCGGAAAATTGAAGCTGCACGAAAATTTCCACGTCCTCAAAATGCTAAAAATATCAAGCAATTTTTGGGTTTAGCGGGCTACTATAGAAGATTTATTTATCAATTTTCAAAAATTGCAAAACCTTTAACGGATTTATTAAAAAAGGACGTTTAATTTAAATGATCAGAAGAAACAGAAAAGGCATTTGAGACATTACGCATTAGTTTATGCGAAAAACCAGTATTAATTTTTCCAAATTTCGAAATTACTTTTAATCTAACGACCGACGCTTCGAGATATGCAATTGCTGGAGTCTTAAGTCAAGGTGAGATAGGGAAAGATCAACCCGTTGCATACGTCTCTCGAGTTCTTTCGGATGTTAAAAAACGTTGGGACACGTTTAACAAAGAAGGACTAGCAATAATATTTTGCATTAAGCATTTCCGACCGTATTTATTTGGACGAAAATTTTATCTTATAACAGATCATAAACCACTGGTATGGTTACAAACGCACAAGGACCCGAACTCACGAGTTACGCGATGGCGTCTTATGCTCGCGGAGTACGATTTCGAAATTAAATACAGACCGGGTCGTTTAAATGTAGCAGACGCACTGTCTAGAAACCCCATAGACAAGGTCCTAGTTATTACGAGAAGCAAGGCAATAGCGGCAGGTGATGAGCCCGAGTCTAGCCTAGTTGAACCACCTCGGGGTATGACGACGAGAGCGAAGGCGGGTCGCCAGGTAAGGGGAATTTCCGCTAACCCTAGAGTGTCAATGCAAGAGAGGGTGAGGAAGTCGTAAACATATCACACAGGTAATAAAACCACCTAAAAGGAATTCGTTTGGGGAAGCAGGAAAAACAAATTATGCTAATGAAAATTTTCAACGAAGGGAGGTGTCGACCCGAGAGGTCGATCATATAATGAGAAAGTATATCTTGTAGAAGAGACGCGAATTCGAGGACAGATAAGCCCATCGCGTAAGCAAGAGTCAATTCTAATTAAATCTCAACGTTAGGACCCACGGGTAGTCGAAATCAATAAAAAATCAGAAAGATATTCAAATTCGATCTCAATGTAAAAATAAATTGTAAATGCAAGATCCCAAGCTGAATCAAAATTCAAATTCAAATGAAATTCAAAATCAAATTCTAAATCAAAACTAAAGTTCAAATGGATTCAAAATCAAAATTATAATACAAGTTCAAATAGAATTCAAATCACATTCTAAATCAAAATTCAAGTTCAAATGAAATTCAAAATCAAATTCAAAATCTAAAATCGAGTTCAAAGGTAACTCAATATCGAAGTCTAAATGAAATTCCAAGCCTAAATCAAGTCTTACGTACGAAGGCAGTATGTAAGCCTAATGTATGTAAATTAATCAAACAAGGAAACGAAGAGACAAGTCAAGAAATTAAAATCATTAAGAAATTAGAAACAAATGCCAAATCAAACCCAGTAATAAGGGAGAACGATGAAGAATACTTTAATCATGAAATTAACAAAGAAAGATTGCAAAAGCACTCCTCAAATAAAAAAATAATCTCTTAGATGAACTCGAAAGTGATGAGGCAACTAATCAATCAAGCGCGCACCCAAATCCAAGAAACGAGAACGAAATAAGTAATGAAAAATATTCTAATTTTGAGATAAAGAGAAAAGATATGGCAGGTCTCGATAATAATACAAAAAATAAAAAGGCATTAGCACAAAATGAAAATTTAGACGCAAACGAATTCGATGAAGAAAGGTTGTTAATTTCGACACGCATGTTACAAAAAATTCTAGAGGAAGGTTTAATGAATAATGGAATTCTGTGGAATAATAACCAAGACATGGAAATGTTAATAAGTAATCTACTAATGGAAATAAAGTATCATGACAACTCAACAAATAACTCAAAGGAATTAAGACAAAATCTAAATAAATTAGGAAATTATGTAGAACTACGTGCCTTTGGGGGAGAATCTCATGAAAATGTTATTAAAGATACATTGGAGGGTTTACTTAAATTAAGAATTAATTTAAAAGGAAAAGCGGAAAGAAACTAAAAGGTAGTCATAAAGTTTATCGCTTAGCATGCGTCATACCAAAAGGGAGAGCGGAAAAGGTAAAATCATTACTACGACTTGACCATTTGGCTGCTGATGAAAGAGAAGAAGTAGAAAAATTAATTGAGAAATATAGCGACATCTTTTACCTTCCGGGTGAAAAGTAACAGCAACACATATTTTAAAACTAATAATCCCAACAACGGATGATGTACCAATAACTTCAAAACAATACCGATTACCTCCGGTACATAAAGAAGAAATAGCAAGACAAGTGCAAGACTTATTAAAAGACGGCATTATCGAACCATCTACCTCATCGTACTCAAGCCCTTGTTTTCTAGTTCCTAAGAAAGAGGATATACAAGGACGCAAGCAATACAGAATGGCGATCGACTATCGCAAATTAAATGCGAAAACCTTAGACGACCAATTTTCGCTACCGAATATAACTGAAATAATAGACCAATTGGGCGGATCAAAAAATTCTCAACTTTTGATCTTAAGGCTTCGTATCATCAAATAGAAATTGACGAACGAGACCGTCACAAAACCGCGTTTGTTACAAACGGAGATTTGTACCATTTTAACCGAGGAAGCTTTGGACTACGAACAATGCCGGCTACAGTCTCAAGAGCAGTTTCAATTGCACTCGCTGGACTTATCAATAAAGAACTTTTTTGCTTTATTGATGATATTATATGTTATTCGGAGACTCTACAAGAGCATATTAAAAGATTAGAGAATTTATTTAATAGATTGCGAAAAGCGGTTTTAAAATTACAACCAGAGAAATGTGAATTTTAAAAAAAAAACAGTTGCATATTTAGGTCATGTTACTAGTGCAGAAGGAATTATACCAGATTCGCGGAAAATTGAAGCTGCACGAAAATTTCCACGTCCTCAAAATGCTAAAAATATCAAGCAATTTTTGGGTTTAGCGGGCTACTATAGAAGATTTATTTATCAATTTTCAAAAATTGCAAAACCTTTAACGGATTTATTAAAAAAGGACGTTTAATTTAAATGATCAGAAGAAACAGAAAAGGCATTTGAGACATTACGCATTAGTTTATGCGAAAAACCAGTATTAATTTTTCCAAATTTCGAAATTACTTTTAATCTAACGACCGACGCTTCGAGATATGCAATTGCTGGAGTCTTAAGTCAAGGTGAGATAGGGAAAGATCAACCCGTTGCATACGTCTCTCGAGTTCTTTCGGATGTTAAAAAACGTTGGGACACGTTTAACAAAGAAGGACTAGCAATAATATTTTGCATTAAGCATTTCCGACCGTATTTATTTGACGAAAATTTTATCTTATAACAGATCATAACCACTGGTATGGTTACAAACGCACAGGACCCGAACTCACGAGTTACGCGATGGCGTCTATGCTCGCGGAGTACGATTTCGAAATTAAATACAGACCTGGGTCGTTTAAATGTAGCAGACGCACTGTCTAGAACCCCATAGACAAGGTCCTAGTTATTACGAGAAGCAAGGCATAGCGGCAGGTGATGAGCCCGAGTCTAGCCTAGTTGAACCACCTCGGGGTATGACGACGAGAGCGAAGGCGGGTCGCCAGGTAGGCCAGCGATATTAGACGCGATAGAGGCTCTACGCCCGCAAGGGGAAGAAAAAAACGAGAGGCGAGCGAACGAACAATCCACCGGACCGTGGAGAAGGAACGCACGACGATACGGAGGTGGAAACTTTCGAGCCGGAACCCCTCGTTCACTCGGAAAATGCGCGATTACGCTTACACGAAGATCTTGATCATGTTAATGAATCATTACTTGAAAACGATCCGCAATTCAGTCCTGATCAAATAAACGAAGAGACGTCGATCTATGAAGAACAATTTAATCAAATTAACGATAAACAAGTAATTATTACATGCAGAGAAAAATTATTTATGCGTAAGGACAATTATATGTATTTTGTTACTACAACAGGAGAACCATGCGACGATGGGGCTTCGCAATTAAAACTACAGAATAAATTACCAAGATTCAAGGAAATGCAGGTTGGAATACCGTTTTGATAAATGTAAATACAAAAATTCATATAGCATTACCGATACGAACAGAATCGTTAATCGGGCTAAGTGGAATTGATAATAACCTAAATTTATTATGCGAAAATCTATATTTAACTTTAGATACAATACAGATAAAATCAATAAGTGGATGTTAAAAAACGTTGGGACACGTTTAACAAAGAAGGACTAGCAATAATATTTTGCATTAAGCATTTCCGACCGTATTTATTTGGACGAAAATTTTATCTTATAACAGATCATAAACCACTGGTATGGTTACAAACGCACAAGGACCCGAACTCACGAGTTACGCGATGGCGTCTTATGCTCGCGGAGTACGATTTCGAAATTAAATACAGATCGGGTCGTTTAAATGTAGCAGACGCACTGTCTAGAAACCCCATAGACAAGGTCCTAGTTATTACGAGAAGCAAGGCAATAGCGGCAGGTGATGAGCCCGAGTCTAGCCTAGTTGAACCACCTCGGGGTATGACGACGAGAGCGAAGGCGGGTCGCCAGGTAGGCCAGCGATATTTAGACGCGATAGAGGCTCTACGCCCGCAAAGGGAAAAAAAAAAACGAGAGGCGAGCGAACGAACAATCACCGGACCGTGGAGAAGGAACGCACGACGATACGGAGGTGGAAACTTTCGAGCCGGAACCCCTCGTTCACTCGGAAAATGCGCGATTACGCTTACACGAAGATCTTGATCATGTTAATGAATCATTACTTGAAAACGATCCGCAATTCAGTCCTTATCAAATAAACAAAGAGACGTCGCTCTATGAAGAACAATTTAATCAAATTAACGATAAACAAGTAATTATTACATGCAGAGAAAAATTATTTATGCGTAAGGACAATTATATGTATTTTGTTACTACAACAGGAGAACCATGCGACGATGGGGCTTCGCAATTAAAACTACAGAATAAATTACCAAGATTCAAGGAAATGCAGGTTGGAATACCGATTTTGATAAATGTAAATACAAAAATTCATATAGCATTACCGATACGAACAGAATCATTAATCGGGCTAAGTGGAATTGATAATAACCTAAATTTATTATGCGAAAATCTATATTTAACTTTAGATACAATACAGTTAAAATCAATAAGTATAGCGAAAACCGATAGAATTGAAAATTTAGAGTGGGAATTAGTTTTATAAAAACTAAAAGGAGTTTTTAGTCAAAGCACGGTAAAATTAATTGTTTGTTTAGGTCTAATACGATATCCGACACTAGACGATCGAATTCTGATTATAGAAGAAGCTCACTGTTCGGCTATAGGAGGACATAGAGGCGTCACAAAAACCTATAACCGTATTAAACAAAATTATAACTGGGAGAATTTAAAGATAGAGGTACAAGATTTTATAAGAAAATGTTTGAATTGCCAATTAAAGAAATTGGTTAGGGTTAAAACTAGAGCTCGAATGGTTATTACAAACTCGGGAAAGCACGCTATGGACCGAATAAGTATGGATATTGTTGGTCCCTTATGCAAAACCAATCGGGGAAACGAGTACATTTTAACCTTCCAAGATTTATTAACTAAATTCGCATTAGCTGAGCCTTTGGCGCGAATTTCGGCCATGGATGTAGCGAATGGTTTAATAAGAAAAGTCATATGCATATTTGGCGCACCTCGAATAATCCTTACGGATCAAGGTACGAATTTCATGAGTAAATTAATGAAAAGAATAGCAAAAATATTTAGAATTAAACAAACTAAAACCACGGCATTCCACCCACAATCAAACGGTGGACTTGAACGATCGCACTCAAGTCTCATTGAATACTTGAAATTTTTTGTACATAGTAATCGATCAGATTGGGACGATTATCTGGATTTGGCTACCTTTAATTTTAACACGGGAATTAGTGAGTTTACATGGCATACGCCGTTTGAACTCGTGTTCGGCCGACTGGCACGCACACCCTCGAACGCACCGGTCGAAACAGAAGACCTGGCGCCTACATACAATGGTTATCTTGAAGATTTAGTCAAGCGCCTAAACAGTTTACAAACCATAGCCCAACAAAATCTTTTAAAGGCAAAACTCCGAGCCAAGAAATACTACGATCGTAAGGTAAACGTTTTAACACTACAAATCGGTGATTACGTATGGCTGCAAAAAGGGCCAAAACCTAAGAAATTTGACGATCAATACTCGGGTCCATTTTTAGTTCTAGATGTTCCCGACAATGGGAATGTAAAAATTCAAATAAATGGAAGTAAAAATAAAATAGTGCACATAAATCGCTTACGCAAATCGCATATTGAAACCGAATAAGCTTGTTGGTATTTAAATTTAAGAGCATGACGAATGTAAATAAAAAAAATAAGCCATGTATATAGTAAAACTCTAACAATGATATGTATTTTCACAAATGCAAAAATGCTAAGGAAATCAATAAAGAATCAATCAATAGATTCTGATAATTTAAAAAAAAACGGAAAGATAAAACTAATCATTTTTGCAACGGTTCTATAAATAAAAAAAAACGCTTTCATGAACTTATTTAATGTTGCAGACGAGTTGTAAAACACTATTGGCCATCATTTATCTCACAACTATTATACCAAGCAAAATCTATATTAACGCAATCATAGGGTACGACTGTTCGCAGCACGTCTCAAATTTAACAACATTTTCGTTAATTCACGTAGGAGAATGCGACATACCTGAACCGGTAGTAAATACAACAAAAATTTATGTACGACTATTGCAATTTAAATGATTTTTCAAGCACTCATGTAAAGCTTTGTAAAGTAGAAATAAAAAGATCGGTAACATACTGCGGCGCGTTTTCGCATAGAAAAGACAAAAACAGAGGGGAGGTTTAGTTTATTGATCAAATTTCTAGGGAAGAATGTAATAGAATGCATGTAGACCGCGCACACCGAGTACGTGACGAAGTAATAAGTAACTTAAAACTGAACGGATCGATTGTCCACCCAATGACGTTTGTTGGGAAGGTAGATCAAGCAGGAGATTGTAGTAACGCAGGAATGTACGCGGATCCATATGGTATTTTTGACGATGCTATAGTCACGGGCTATGTTACCATTACTTTAAGGGATTACAATGCACCGGTAAACTTAAATGCTAACAAGGTTATTTTACGATCCGGTACGCGCTGTAAGTTTAATCAAGATGATTGTATTGACGTAGAAGCAGGGTACGCCTTTTGGGATAGGTTACCAATACAGGCATGCGAACGCAGTAAATACTTAGAATTATACGCGGGTTATGTTAATAAAGTTGTAGAACAAGGCAATGAGCAACATCCGGTGTATGTAATGGAATCGAGCGAGATAACCTTTGCTTTCACGACTTTAGGACAAATTGCGGTATGTTCTTATGAATTAATTAGAACAGAGCACCCAAAATTATTTTTTCTAGAAGGACCAATAACAGAAACCTTCCAAGTCGTAAGAAACCCGTCAATAGAAAATCTCGACATTTTTGCATACGTAAACTCTAAATTCGTTTACGTAGAAAAACATATTAAAGGACAATTAAAAACATTATATCGCAATTTAATTTTGCAAAAATGCGAATTGCAAAGAAGAGTTGTATCAAATGCATTAAGCATTGCAGCAACAGCACCTGACGTTTTTGTATATCAAATCATGAAAAAAAGTGGTTACATGGGCTTGGTAGCCGGAGAAGTTGTGCACTTAATGAAGTGCGTACAAATTGACGTTCAACGAAGAGAAACTACAAAATGTTACCAAGAGTTACCGGTAACCAAAGACGGCAAAGGTTATTTTTTGACGCCAAGGACACATATTTTAAAACAATATGGGACCGAAGCTGCCTGCAGTGTTCTGATTCCTCCTATGTTCTTACTAGGGGAAGATTGGTTTACTATTTTACCAAGAGGAACAACTAAGGGAGTAAAACCAGACATTTTAAAACCAACTACTAAAAATAACTGGAATTACACAGAGCCAACCGAACTTGCAAAAAGCGGAATTTACACCCAAGCGGAGATCCAAGCACTAAGACAACACCTTATGTTTCCCGTAGAAAGGCCAGCCATGTTGAACACAATTGTATTAGGAATGACCGGGAAAAAGGTAGATAAAAGCGGTATGTCTATTTTCCGATTATTCAATGAAGAAGCGTTGACAGAATTAGCCAATAACACTTGGATAAAAATTTGGGGGCAATTATGTACTTTTGGATCATTTAGCGCAGCTATTATAGGCATTTTTATGATAGGGCGTTTAATAAAATTTTTAGTTGATACCATTTTACATGGCTATGCTTTGTATAGTTTATATGGGTGGTCACTTCATATTATAGGAGCCATTTGGAATTCAGTCACTCAATTATTACTGCACGTCGCAAGGGATAAACCAACGCGTGACGCAAGGAAAAAGAGGGAAGAACAAGCTACGCCTTCGGAGGTAGCGGGCACTCGAGCGGAACATTTTTCAGACTCGCACGTACCTTTCACCCCGCCCGAACCTAGCACCCACACGGCACAACCTACTGTGGTAAGAGTCAATGAGTCAGGAGGGGGTAAAATAATAAGTTGCGGCGCTCAAAATAATCTATATCCGCATTTATTTATAGAACCGGATATATTTTCTCTACCGCCACGCAGAAAACGCAAATTCGATAACGTGTAAATTTTGCTATTTCAACTGCAGGTTTATTAAACAAAAAAAAAATAAAAGGTGTCATTTATAAAATAAAAAATTGTAAAATGGAAAAAAAAATATATACATTAGCAGAAGAACAAAGATATAATGTTATGAGCGCTTTGATTAGTTTGAGAATTCAAATTACATGGGCATCGCAAAAACGAAACGAAAGCACATTCCAATTCGGCGCACGAATGGAAAGAATGTTGCATAATTATAAAGCATTGGGAGAAATAGCACAAGAAGAATGTAGGGAAATAACCGATTCATGCCTACAACGCGAAAATCTAGCAATCAGGGCATTTTTAAAGGGGCTTCGACCGGAAGTCAAAAGATACATTTGTAAACCGGAAATCTACACAAATCTGGACCATGCAATTCGTCATGCGCGCAACATTCAATATCATTTAGATGACTTGAGAATGTTTAGAAAACGATGTTCGATTATTCTACAGTAATTAATTTAAATACATAAAATAAATAATCGATTTTTTTTATCCATAAAGAATTGAATGGACGATGGTGTAGATCGATGGGAAAATCGAAACCTTTCATGCTACAGGCCAATTCTGCCACATCCAGTTCTTTTCTACGCAAGATTATAGTAACCTTTTGCGATAAATACTAATGAAATATTATTAGCAAATCTGTCTAAGTACTTTAGGGACAAAAGACTCAATTAATCTTAGGACTAAAAATTAATATTACGTAAAAAAAAAAGTGAACGTAATATATATATATATATAGTTCATTATTTATTTACTTGCTACTGTATAAAGTTTTAAGTAAGAATTAAAGATATATATATACATAATACCTATATTTAGATAGTATAGGAATATTCTATAAGTTTAAACAGTATACTATATTAATAAAAAAAATGTCAGTTTTAGTAAGAAATTGGGAGCGACTTTGCTATTTTTGCCATAATACATACCTGTGCCATTATTGTTATACGACAAAATTATCACACATAGAAAAAATTCGGTTTTCATTAAGTGCTACACGAACGATACGCGAATTATTTTGTACTATTACTGATCTAAAATGTTTTTGTTGCGGACTCCCAATTCCTTTCAAAAGTTGTCTTATCGAGAAAGAAGTTAAATGCAATGGATATGTACTAACGCGCGTAAATGGCGGACTACACGAATGTATAACATCGCAATTACAACCTCGAGAACAACGTAAATGGAATTTCTTGACTCCAGCGCGAGTAAATAAACAAAATAGTATTCTATTCGAAGAGAGCACGAAAGTATTATGTAAACGAAGCACTAAAGGAATCGACCAACATACAGAAACCAGTAGAGCAGAATCAACTGTGACGGAAATCGTCACACAATCTATTCACGACGAATAGAGTATTTAAATTCGCGAATTGTAAGTCGTCGGAGCCTTTCGTATGTCAAGGCCAACCGACGACACTTGTTTATTTTTCTACAAGTGTAGAATTACGCGCGCAATAGTACGTAGGGATGAGAGCGCGAGAGTGTGTGTGTGTTTCCCACTCTCATCCCTTTTTCGGAAATTAGGCAATTGCCTACTAGTATGTCCCGATCCGCCGCTCGAGGCGGACAAACTATTCGGGGTAATCGTCATAGTGTTTACGGGTGAGCCAAGGCGCGTGAGGCGCAAAAGCCGTCGGAACCCGGAACATCCTCGCGAGGTGAGCCGCGAGTGAATTGGTGTACCTAAAAGGACGGGAGTGAGTGTGTGAGTATCAACGCGGTTCGCGAGATACTCGCCGCGGCACAGGGCCGCCTTTTGGACACCGCAGCCGACGTCGGTCCTCCGTTACCCAGAAGGACACAGGGACACGGATCGGCTGTTATATTGTTATATATGCATGTGTGTGTGTACATCGAGAGTGTATTCGGGTACGCCGGTACCCGAATAGCGGAGTTCGGGACAGAGTCAACCGCAGGCGAGTATCTCGATCCGGTTGGCTCCCGATACTTCCGCCCGCGCGAAGTAACATTCTCGCGGCACGAGGCCTGGATTGCCATCTTGTTAAATTACTATATTAAAATAAATGTTCTTCTATTTTAATTTTAATTAACTGAGTTTTATTGTTCTCCCCGCTCCCGCCGATATCCTTTAATTTTATATCGTGTCGAGGCAAGGAGGATTGCTCGAATCCTCCACACCGATCGTCCCAGCGAACTCCTGTTCCTGGCGACAGCCCGCAGTTCGCGATAAATTAAATAATTGTGTACGCGGTATTGGGTAACGGTTTTATTAATTACGTAAAATAATTAAAAATCACCGGGTTTGCAAATACCACGTCACACAACAAATCCAAAGATTCAAGAGTTAAAAAAAGAAAATAAAGCTGAATGAAAGAAATTATGCGTATACTGATGATATTAAGCGCATATTGAAATAAATCTCAGAGAAACATAAAAATATGTGTAATTAACATAATACGATAAATTGTAACGCATAGGAAAAATATGTTAAAAAAAATAAATATATATATACAAACGCACATAAATAAAGGAACAATATGTTGGACATAATAAAGTTTTTTTATTATTATGTTACAGACAAAATGGAGAAGATTATGTGCGCATTTTTCATCGTGATTCACGTTGTGATTGCGACGATTCAAAATAAGGCAATTGTAACAGAGCGAAATAACCCCGGCATCATTTATTTAATCGATTGCAAGAAATAGACTTTATTAAACAAGAATGGTGTATAATAACTACAATTGACACGCAGAAAGTTTTCGAAATCCAAGAAAATTTTACAAAAATAATACAAGATATTGTACAATCCGACACGTATACAAGGCTAAAGGACGCGGTAACGATAAACAGAATTTATTTATTACAAGAAAAGATGCGCGATTTCTCTAGAATAAGAGACGCTTATATCACTTCAGCGACTTCATATTCGTCAGGGGACGAAGTTTTAGATAAGGGGGGGGGGGACGAAAACGCATTTACAAAAAATTCATCACTAGATATAGTATCAATTATTACGCAAATGAGACATCACTCTTGAGAAGCAATGTTAGGAAGAAGTACAGCAAAGGCATACATAGATAATGAAATCATGCAAACTTTAGAAAAAATGTCTGTAGAAATGAAGCAACTGGAAGCAATATTACAAATACGACAAGGAGAAAAAGGAATAATAGATATTGACAAATCAAGAGTTGAGGAAACAATCAATCTAGCATTACAAAATTTGGATAGTTACTTGGATATAGCCAACACGATAACAAGTTTATTGTCAACAACAAAGTTTTCCGGCGCTACAAGAAATTTAAGAATTATTTTAAAAATGATAGAAAAAGTATCCGAAACCAAGAGTCCGGTAAAAATGGAACAAATAAATGCGGCGATAATTGCCGAGATCGCTCCAAGAGAATTAACAATTTATAAAGATCACATAATTATGCAAATAATAATGCCAATGGTAGAAAAGGAAACGCACACTTTGTACAAAATGCTTCCAGTGCCAGTTTTCCAACAAGGGGATTTATTCCATAATGCAGCGTACATTCAACCCAGGGACGATTTTATAGCCTCTCTTCCCAACGGGGAAAAACATACCTTTTTAAGTACAACGTAGCTGTCGAGATGCATTAAATTACAAAGGAATTATATATGCGTAAGGGAAAACCCTGTGCATCTCCAACGAGAGTGTGAAAGCAAATTATTACTGGAACAAGACTATGCAACTTTTAGTTCATGTAGAATTAATTTTATGAAAGGCAAGAACTTATACATCATTAAAACTGTTCATCCAAGACACTATGTTTACTCAGTCGCAAAGCCTACACTCGTAAATGTATTTTGTCCAGGATTCGAGGAGACATATACTTTTCAACAAGCAGGAACGATTTCGGAGTTGTTTCGTCAGTTGATCGGAGCAGGGAAAAACCTTCCGAGCGATTTAAAACCGGATAAAACTATTAATGTTAAAATTGAAAATCAAATAACTGATGCTTACTTACATGGAATGGTTATTATACTAATGCTTTTTGCCGGATGCTTAATACTATGTCGATATATTTTCCAAAAATGTATTAGGAAATCAAGAAAAGACAAAGTAGAATACGTCCCAATGCGACCAGTTGATCCGACAATACAATGGAATTTCTTACCTCGAGAACACGTATATGCAACTCCGAGAACACCACCCAAGACGTATGAACCAGAACCACCTCCGAATACGCCAGTTTTATCCGAGAAAACTGAACCAAGTAACAATCTTTAAGGCATTTAAAAATGACTTATAATTAACAATTACTTATTATAATAAAAATATATAATGTAAACAGTATGCTCGCTTATCATTTAAATATAAATGTTTGTTTATAAATAAATTATAATAACTTTCGAACTTGCGCAATACGTAAATATATGTATATGAATAGGATATAGATTATAAAACAAAACCCTTGATTTTATCTATTTCTTTTTATCCAATCCAGGGCTTTCCCTGAATCATAATTAAGTCACGGGGGTGGAGAAAACATAAAATCCAACAGTACCAGCCTATAAATAGGGGGGTTTCACGCTTGACAATCTATTCTTACTTGTAGCAACAACACGGCCACACGTCAACCCTCACACACCAAGATGAGCAACGACAACTGGGATATGGAAATAGAACTCGATTCGTCAGTGGGATGGATGACGGAACGACGTGCTTTAAGAAGAACAATAGTCCTGTGGCAGTTTCTAAGAAAATACTTTTCTTTATGGGTATACCTAATGAGAGACGGTCAAGTACGTCGAACAACTCGTGCCCCGATAGGAATGGCCGGACACCACTATCCAGCATACACTGCTGATGAAAGAATAGCCAGCCAATGGTGGAATACGCAACATGTACGAGAGAGGATCTGCAATGACTTGGATCCAAATACAGTACGGTACCACAGGCAGAAGTACCGTAGTTTTCTGGAAAAGGTAATGGACGGATTACTGGAGCCAGGAATAACAAACCATTGGGACAGCGATCTAAACCTAGAGGAATTATCCCTCTTGGATTACGGCAGCACGGAAGAAGTCGAACGACCAGCTCGTTGCGTGGAATGCGGTTTAAGGGTGAAGAACACGCGGCATTATTGCCCGCGATGCGAATTCATTGGCCGATTCGACATCCGCGATTGATGTATCTACGCGTACCTTTTCTCCGATTTTGTAATCTTCGTAAGGCGTATCGCTCTCTATTGTTGTTATAATAAAGAGAGAAATCCTTTATATATTGGCCTGCTTAAAATTTTCTTTTGTCTGATGTTTTGCTTTCAAACCAATTTATTTTATTTATTTATAAATATTATTTATGTTAATTACCTTTTTCATTTTGTCTTCTGGCCTAGAGTGAGAGTAGAAATGCAGAGCTGGTACGTCTACGGCTACCCAGCGTCTGGAAGGGGGGAGTGTAACGAATCAATGCAATATTTGATTATATTGCATTGCTCGTTACATTCTCTCTCTATGTCTAGCCTGTGTATTAATCTTTACAGATGTTACAGGTCGACTTTCGACGATTTTCGGCGATTTTCGTGGACCTTTGTAAAGGTAAAAGTAGGGAAAGAGAGAGAGAGTTTTCGGTCCGTAAGTGTGAAAGCACTTAGACTAATCTCATCCGTCGAGAGATTGAATTCAACCGTGTGATTAATCTCAACCGTTGTGAGAAACCTTGTTGTTTATTCTCTCTCCATATTTTGATCGCCCCGTGCTTGTAATCCTGGTGCTGTGCTGATGATCCAGTGGAGTTATACTAGTTTGTTTGGCGACGACGCAGCCCAGGAAGCTAAAGAGTAGCGACTACGCAGACTTCGCCTGGTTGTTTAATCATCGATCGCGGCTCACGCACTGTAAGTGCCAGTTTTGTAGTCTCTCTCTCCCTTTCTCTCTTTATTTATTTCGCGTATATATCGACCTGCGTTTCGCGCGCTGCGACGCGCCTGTATTACTTTCCCGAATACATTTATTTTATTTGCTAATTAGATACTGCATTGTTGTTTATTTAGTTGTTTACCCTCTTTTCTCGCGTTTCGCTAAATAAAGATTACCACCGCCTCCGCCTATACGGCTTATTATAGTCGTATTATTACTGAGCGGCCAATCGTGTAAATGAGACTATTATTTTAACGGTTCTGAATAGTTATTATTTTGTTGCATTTATTATTAAAAATAGCAAAACCGTTACATGGCGCCCAACGTGCATGGTGATTAGCGTTACGCGTAATAGTTATAATTAATAGTCTCAAAATTTAATTTCTAATATTTAAAAATTTTTTATTTAGTCGATATACGTGTTAAATTAAGAGATCTGATTTCGAGAGCGAGCGAGCGCATTGTTTACGTTTCGCGGTGATTCGCGGTGTTTACGCTACAAATAATATTCTTGTGAATCCTATATTATTTGAATTTTAAATCGAATTTTCTTTTCGTTTAATTTTAGCGTATTGCGAATTTGATTATTTCGTGTTTTTTTCATTATTTATTTGTTTGTTTAAATAATTATTAGCGTCACCGCGGAAAATATAATTATTGCTTTTCTAATAATTTTTCGTAAACTGTATAATCGCAATTTAGGTTGAGTTAGTCTATTTCGCGTGCGTGCGTGTAAGTGTGTGTGTGTGATTTACGCGGTAAATATAAGTATTGTAGCGTATTGCGGTACATGTATGTATGTGTATGTTAGCGTGTGCGCAAATAAAGTAAATTGATTTATTTTTTTTTTAAATTTGAATTCAATTTAATTTTTTTTTGTTGTTATTATAAATTATTAAAATAATTTAATAGCGTTTCTTCGCAATTTAAAATTTTGTTTTTTTAAAATAATTATTGTCTTTAAACAATTTATTTTAAATTCTTCAAATTTGTTTGTATACTAAATTTGTTAATTCAATTTAATTCTATTTTTTTGTAAACAATTGGAAAATTTATTTTAACAAGTTGCACATTTGTGAGACTTTGTTTTTTTACAAATTAGTTGTTTTTTTATTTAATTTAAGCGAATTTGCATATAATTTGATAGCGATTTGCAATTATTTTGTAATTTGTTCGATAAATTTTTTTAATTGTGAGAATTTATCTTGCCAATAAGGCCTGAAATTTAACTTTTATTCAATTTTTTTTATAATTCAAAATGGCGTGCATGAATGAGTGATTTCGATCAAACATACGGAGTCGAGATCCAAGGATGGATTTTGAATTTAACAGCTGATCAATTCGATTCTGTCCTCGATCAGCTAGAATTGACACGTGACGGTACACCCTTTATCCGTGTAGATAGGCTATATAGGCGTTTACGCGGCGATTATACAGCCGCGGATTTTGTTGAATCAATTGACGAAGAAAACGACTTAGCTGTACGGATTCGTCGCGAACAAAGACTCTGCACCGTTCTAAAACGCACGAATTTCAGAGAAGAAACGCAAATTCAAATTGCGCAAGGTCAAGTTGAAAATTTAAATCAAGCGAATGAAAGCGAATTTTTTCCGCTTGCTAATAGTTCAAAATCGAATGACAATCAAGATGCCGATTCCGATGCAGAATCGCAGCATAGTGAGGTTAACGTGGGAAATATTGCGAGAAGCCTTCCGTGAAATTGAACGCGCTCCAATACTTGGACGTTTAGAGCTGCCGTTTGATTTGGCGAATGAACGCCATTACTTAGATGTTTTAGTAATGAGCGATCTCGACGCCGATTGTATACTCGGTGCCGATTTTATCCGTGCGTTTAATGCTGTTTTGTTGCCGCGTGAAAATCAGTTGCAGATTGAAAACGTAGCTGACGCAATTCAGCTTGAAGTATCTGCTATCGACATTGGTGAGGCCTGCTCACTAGCTGCCGTTGGCTTAGCAGATATTGACGAAGCGCAACGCAAACAACTCAATGAGTTGTTGGAAAAGCGTTTGACTGCTCCGAGTGCAAAGCTAGGTTGTACTAACTTAGCTGAGCATGAAATTGATGTGGGCGGTTCACGTCCCATCAAACAGCGCTATTATCTAGTCTCTCAGAAGATCAAGCTGTCGCTGATAGCGAAGCCGCAGCAGCTGTTCAAAATTGACAACAGCGTATGCAAACGTTGCCAGAGCTGCAAGCTCAAGCTGCTGAACGAGCGACATGCGCACACGCCCGTCAGGCCGATTATTATAATTCAAAACGCCGCGATGTACAATTTGCCGTGGGACAAAAAGTTTCTAAGCGGAATCGTGTACTTTCGTCCGCTGCCCAAGGCATAGCTGCTAAGCTAGCTCCAAAGTACATCGGCCCTTTTATCGTTTTGACGTTACTCGGCTCAAACGTGGTAGAGCTCATCGACAATGATGGAAAAGAAGCAGGTAAATGCCACATAAGTGATATTCTACGAAGACCAAACGGACGTATCTGTGGAGAGTAGATTAAATCGAGAGGATGCAACAAGGGACAGCGAGGGATTAAACGCAGAGCGAAGAGCTAGCGACGAGTCCAATGATAATGATCCTGTGAGCGCAAACGCACTGCGTAAGCGAGGTACGCCGCGAATACTGTTGTATACGCGAATCCTCCAACGACGGAAATTAGGCGCGGAAGGCCGAAGGGGGCAAAGAACAAGCCCGTATCCCCGGTGTAAACGATCGAACAGCGCACTCGGTCGCAAAAACTGTGAATGTTCCTTTGAGCGATTGATGTATCTACGCGTACCTTTTCTCCGATTTTGTAATCTTCGTAAGGCGTATCGCTCTCTATTGTTGTTATAATAAAGAGAGAAATCCTTTATATGTTGGCCTGCTTAAAATTTTCTTTTGTCTGATGTTTTGCTTTCAAATCAATTTATTTTATTTATTTATAAATATTATTTATGTTAATTACCTTTTTCATTTTGTCTTCTGGCCTAGAGAGAGAGTAGAAATGCAGAGCTGGTACGTCTTCGGCTACCCAGCGTCTGGAAGGGGGGAGTGTAACGAATCAATGCAATATTTGATTATATTGCATTGCTCGTTACATTCTCTCTCTCTGTCTAGCCTGTGTATTAATCTTTACAGATGTTACAGGTCGACGTTCGACGATTTTCCGCGATTTTCGCGGACCTTCGTAAAGGTAAAAGTAGGGAAAGAGAGAGAGAGTTTTCGGTTCGTAAGTGCGAGAGCACTTAGACTAATCTGAACCGTCGAGAGATTGAATTCAACCGTGTGATTAATCTCAACCGTTGTTAGAAACCTTGTTGTTTATTCTCTCTCCATATTTTGATCGCCCCGTGCTTGTGATCCTGGTGCTGTGCTGATGTCTCTCTCTCTCTTTCTCTCTTTATTTATTTCGCGTATATATCGACCTGCGTTTCGCGCGCTGCGACGCGCCTGTATTACTTTCCCGAATACGTTTATTTTATTTGCTAATTAAATACTGAATTGTTGTTTATTTAGTTGTTTACCCTCTTTTCTCGCGTTTCGCTAAATAAAGATTACCGCCGCCTCCGCCTATACGGCTTATTATAGTCGTATTATTACTGAGCGGCCAATCGTGTAAATAAGACTATTATTTTAACGGTTCTGAATAGTTATTATTTTGTTGCATTTAATATTAAAAATAGCAAAACCGTTACAATATATATAATAAAATAATTAAGTAAATAAACAAATTACGAAGGGTGTGTAAAATCCAAATAAATAAATAAATAGAAACTGAAAAATGAAAAATTAAAAGCTAAAAATAATAAATTGGTATCTCAGAGCAAAGTTAGGTAAAATAAAATGGTACATTGCGGCGTTATCTTCGCTTACTTCGTTTATTTCGCATATATCGCTTATATCGCTTATATGGGGACGGACTATGTTTCCAATTGTCGCTCTTTTCTCCCAAGCTGAGACAAAGAAAGAATGCAAAGGTAAATGTTACGAATGTGTTATTATGAGATGGATGAAATAATGTGATGGAAAGTGAGTTTAACTGTTTAGTGGCAGTGACGACGAATGATTTGTGGAGTGACTCAGTGCGAGGTGGTAAGTAGGTCAACAGTTTAGAAGGATGGCGGGATGAAATGCGTTGTTTAGTTGAGCTATTGATTCTGATGAAATGATCTGAAAGGTAATGTGGTGAATTATGCGACAAAATGCTGAATGATAAAGAGCTGATGAAAAATAGCCGTCTCGACTCCGCTCATAACCAGCCCAGCTTCAATCTATAGGGCGTCACCTGATCATATCTGCGCAAATTTCCCCATACAAATCTGACACAGGCATTCAGAAGTCTCTGGAGCTTTAGGTTTCTGGTCTGGCCCAAGTCGTTATAGACCACACAGGCGTAGTCAAAATGAGGCAAAATTAAGACCTCGACAAGATATTTACGGGTATTCCTAGAGAATTCCATGTACATTTATTTTTGAATTTCTATATAAATATCTTTGAAGTCGCCAATTAAATATGAATATAGTGCGATTAAGTATTTTAAATATAAAAGTGCTCAAGTGTATGTGTGTGCGGTGGTGAAAGAGCTCTTTACACACAGAGTGTGAACTCGCCCAGGGCCTGATTCTGTAAGCCTTAACGCGACAAATGTTCATATATATCCCTACTAGCACACAACATTGTGGCAACGTTATAAAAGTTGTTGAACCGTTGGAGCAACGTTGCTAAACGTGGGATATTTCCGCTAAGATTTATTTAAGTTGCCGCGATGGCTAGAAATAACGTTGTGACAACGTTTAGGCAACGTTGAAAATGCCTTTTAAAAATGTATTACATATAAAAATTTAAAAAATGTCCTGGGCAAGCGAAAAAATACATTTTTAAATGCACAAAATTTTAATTAATAAAAAAAATAAAAAAAAATTTTCAACTCTCGGGAATTGAACCTCGGATCTTTAGATCCGGAGGCTTACTCTCTACCAACTAAGATATTTTGTTGTTTCTGTCATTAAATTAACCTTTGGTTATACAATACTATCAAAATTTGCTCCGAAATTAATAACCTAAAGTTAATTTAATGGCAGGAAGAACAAAATAGCTCAGTTGGTAGAGAGCAAACCTTCGGAGCTGAAGATCCGAGGTTCAATTCCTGCGGATGGGAAATATTTTTTTTTATTTTTCTTTTATTAATTAACATTTTGTGCATTTGAAAATGTATTTTTTAGCTTGCCCAGGACATATTTTAAATTTTTATATGTAATACATTTTTAAAAGGCATTTTCAACGTTGCTTACCTATCATGGCAACTTAAATAAATCTTAGCGGACATATCCCACGTTGTAGCAACGTTGCTCCAACGTTTCAACAACTTTTATAACAACGTTGTAACGTTGTCAAAACAACGTTGCTACAACGTTGCTGCAACGTTGTGTGCTAGTAGGGATATATATATATATATAGATAGATGATTTATTGAGTTTTTACTGGGTTTTTATTAATATACAGTGCGTTGATATAAAATAAAATAAAATAACAAATAAAATTACCAATATAAAAGTAACAATAAAAATAAAAATAAAAGATATATAAAGAACGTAGTGGTGTAACATATAAAAATAAAAACGCAAAACAGAGTAGTATAAAATATGAATAAAAATCAATTAACAAATAACGTCAAGTAAGATAGCGCTGTACATACATAAGAAAATAATAAAATAGAATAAACAAATTACTTAGAATGTATAAAATTGAATAAATAAATAAATAAAAACTGAAAATTAAAAATTAAAAACTAAGAATAAAATTGAGATCGCAGAACAAAGTAAAGTAAAATAAAATATTGCGGCGTTTTTATTGCGTGGTAATAAATAAGTCGCCAATCTCGCTTAATTCGCTTATTTCGCTTATATCGGGACGAACTATACTTTCATTTGTCACTCTTTCTTCCCATGCTATGGAGTCGAGACGAAGAAGGTGTTCAAAGTCAAATGTTTTGAAGGTGTTAAGATGAGATAGATCAAATGATGTGAAGGGAAGTAAGTTTAACTGTTTAGTGGCAGTGATTTGTGGAGTGACTCGGTACGAGGTGGTAAATAGGTCAACGGTTTAGGAGGATGGCGGGATAAAATGCCTTGTTCAGATGAGCTATTGATTCTGATGAAATGATCTGAAAGGTAATATGGTAAGTTGTGCGCCAAAATGCTGAATGATAGAGAGCTGATGAAAAAAGGCGTCTCGACACCACTGATAACCAGCCCAACTTCAGTCTATAGGGCGTCACGTGGTCGTATCTGCGTAAATTTCCCCACACAAATCTGACGCAAGCATTGCGTAATCTCTGGATCTTTAGATTTCTGGTCTGGTCCAAATTGTTATAGACTGCACAGGCATAGTCAAAGTGAGGCAAAATTAAAGCTTCGATAAGGTATTTACGGGTATTCTTAGAGAATGCCCGTCTATGAAAACGTAGCGAACCTAAAATCCCGTGTACCCTCTGAGAAATAGCTAAGACGTGCTTGGACCAGTGCAGGGTGATCAGCAGCCAGACACCTAGTGATTTCACTTGGTTTTAACTCGCGGGGCAGTGTTTAGGTCCACACGAGAAACATATGCCTTACTGCCCAGGATCATTACCTAAGTTTTATTTACATTCAGGTTCAAACCATTCAGGGTAGTCCAGGATGTAACCGCGTTAGCATCATGTGTGATTCGCTGGACACCCAACTCGAAGTCCGCTGGAGGAAAAGAATAATAGACCTGAGCATCATCGGCATAGATCATGTATTTACTAAATTCAAGTACCTCTGGAAGGTCATTTATGAAGACTGAAAAAAGTAAGGGACCCAAAAAACTGCTCTGCGGTACGCCCGAATTTACCCCAAGCGGAATTAAAAAAGTGATTTCTTGAAATGATTTATGGAAGGGTGATCAAACGTAGGGTAATGATAAATGACTTATCGATTGTTTCAGTACGAGGTGCAAGGTAGGTGAATGATCTAGGTGGATGACGGGAGGAGGTGTGAGGATTTAGGTCAGGGGTATCGAGTTTCGTGAAATGATTCGAAAGTTATGAGGTTGAATTATGGGCAATGATATTGAAAGCTAGTTAACCGATGAGATAGGTACGCCTGGACTCAACCGATAACCATCCTAAGCTTAACCTGAACGGTGTAACATGCTCTCGTAACACTATTACATACACTTTATGAAACATGTACTGTACGTACACTTTATATTGTACCGTGTACTGTACGTACACTTTATAGTAACGAAATGTCAGTCGGTATTGTACTTTTCAATTATCACTTAGACTTGTACGGCAATTTAATTGTAAATTTTGAATTATAATTGATTATAACTAAAGTAATGCATATTCACCTACTAAAATTATAATTATCTTATCAGTGTTACAGCATCATAATGTTCAATGCATTTAAAAATGATCTATTATTGTATAGTTAAATTTTTAACTAGAGGGAACCGTCGTCTGCTAGTTCCTAACAAACTCAATCGAGATATGGCTATCCATGCAAAATTGTTTTCTATATACATTTTGAAAGGATTACGCTGGGGACTAGGACGTAGAGACAAAGACGAAATAACGATTGATAAATATAGTAATAATTTCTTATAATAATACATAAAAGGTTTTTGATGTTTGCCGCGTATATTCGCGGTGAATTCCTAATACGAATGCTTGGCTGCGGGAAAAGGGTGAGAAGAGGGGATATGGGAAGCACACTTACGAACAAAGAAATGAATGCACTGCACCTGCTACGAAGGTTACCGCTCGAAATGCTGCTTTCCTCACACAATCACACACACACACAAGGTGATCCGCAACGGGAAAATGTCTGATGGTTGCGATCGTATTACGTTAATGTTGCCGCGATGACGCACTGAAGAACTCTCTCGAGCTTCGACTCGATCGCTGCTTCGCTGGTCGGGCCCGAACTGCGCGCGTAGCTTCTCGCGTCGAGTCGTTTGTCGACCGCCGTCGTCCCGCGCGTATCGTACAATGAGTTTTCGCGGCCGTGCGGATACGTCGAGGACGGCTTCTCGTAATGTCTGCTGCTTGAAGCGAGAAGAACGCTGTTTCTGGTTATGCTGTAGAGGAGGTAATTATTTTAGATCGTTCCGTATTATCTTGCTTATCGGCTAATTAGTTTCTCTTTGTTGCAGGTTTACGGGACGGCCGATATCGGATCATCGCTCACTCTCTCTCTCTCTCTCTCTCTCTCTCTCTCTCTCTCTCTCTCTCTCTCTCTCTCTCTCTCTCTTTCACACACATGGCTTGATCTCTTCCTGATTAGTGATCTTTTACCTGATTTAAATTATTTTAAAACAACCCCTTTCGCTGCGGGCCATGACTTCATAGCAATTCAACTACTAATTAACAGAGATCCGCCCAAAATAAAAAGGTACTGGTCACGTGGTTTGGAAGGGATCAACCTCCAAGAACTGGCCACTACATTCAACTTCATTAACAATTCCAACATAACTCTCTTATCTCGATATTGATCTGAACCTCATACTTCAAATCCTCTAGAGTCGCCCGACCAGAATTTGTACTTGAACTCGAATTTCAATATTAATTCGACATACTTCTTGTCTTGCTCTCCCAACAACAATCCGCCTTATACTCAATCATCTAATCCATTTATGACTACTCACCACACAATTTCACTCAACATGTCATTATCTAATTTATTTTCCATACGTCATCACACTCACTCACCCAGCATGTCTTCACCTAATTTATTACTCATATCTCATAACTTTCACTCAAAAGGCTCGGTATCACCAATTTCATTACTCTCTCCTTACGATCATAATTCGCTTCCTCATAATCATAATTATACTTACGACAATTCATCCTCTCACCTCCTAGCTTCCGTATCTCACCTCATGGTATCAGCTCTTTCCGCTTTCGATACCATTGCGCCGCCGGCTAAACTGATAACTGTAGGTAATAAATCTAAACCATGGGTGACAGTGGAAGTTAAAAGACTTATTAGGTCCAGGAACTTAGCATTTAAGAAGTTCAAAGTCACAAACCGCTTAGAGGACTACGAGGAATACAAATCATTGAGAAACAGAATTTCAAACCTTTTCGACAACCATAAATATAACTACCTCGCAAACAAACTAAAAAAATGCTGCAAACCTGAAAGCTAAATGAAGGGAATTGAAAAACCTTGGACTATGTTCCAAGACCAACCTATCTCCATTGGACACATTCTCCACCCAGCAATTGAATAATCACTATGTCTCAATCTCCAATCGGGTTTCTCCGCTTTCACCTTACTTTTTAAATTCAATTTATTCCTCTGTCTCCGACCTTTCTAGTCCGTCCAAATTCGAATTTGATGCAGTTAGTTCCTCAGAAGTTCAGCGTGCCCTATTTAAAGCGAAATCAAGGGCAGTGGGGACGAACGGGCTATCTGTGGCGATGCTAAAAATGCTCGAGCCACAATTAATTCCACAGCTTACATCTCTGTTCAACGACATGTTGTCGCTCGGCTTTTTTCCTGACTGTTGGAAGAAGTCTTTACTCTTTCCATTGGCGAAGTCGAACAGGATCGAATCATGCCCGGACACCAGACCCATTGCTAAACTCTGCGAGGTCTGAAAATTGCTTGAACGGTTGGTGCATTCACATTTGTCATATTACTTGGAAACAAATCATAAATTGATAGACAGACAAGCAGGATTTCGCAGAGGTTATAGTACGCAGACTGCACTCTTAGGTGTTCTCGATGACATCAGAAGGGCTATTGACTCGCACATGATCACTATATTGATCCTGTTCGATTACTCCAAGGCGTTCGATTCATTGCCACACGGCTCTCTGTTGCTTTAAACTGCGTGACATAAGTTGTTCGAACACAGTATTGAGGTGGACGAGTTAGGCGTCTGTTCCGACTGGCTTGGGGTAAATTCGGGCGTACCGCAGGGCAGTACCTTGGGTCCCTTGCTTTTTTCGGTTTTCATTAACGATCTTCCAGAAGTACTCGAATTTAGTAATTACATGATTTATGCCGATACTGCTGAGGTTTACAACTCTTTTCCCCTGGGAGAATTCGAATTGGGTATCCAGCGAATCACACATAATGCTAACGCGGTTGCATCTCGGGCTTCCCTAAACGGTTTAAACCTAAATGTAAATAAAACCAAAGTAAAGATCCTGGGCAGTAAGGCATATGTTTTTCGTATAGACCAAACCACTGCCCCGCGTGTTAGGCTGCTGAACAATTGCCTCCACTATGAAAACCAAGTGAAATCACTAGGTGTCTGGCTGCTGCCCACCCTGCACTGGTCCAAGCACGTCTTAGCTATTTCTCAGAGGGTACACGGGATTTTAGGTTCGCTACGTTTTCATAGACGGGCATTCTCTAAGAATACCCGTAAATACCTTATCGAAGCTTTAATTTTGCCTCACTTTGACTATGCCTGTGCAGTCTATAAAAATTTGGACCAGACCAGAAATCTAAAGATCCAGAGATTACTCAATGCTTGCGTCAGATTTGTGTGGGGAAATTTACGCAGATACGACCACGTGACGCCCTATAGACTGAAGTTGGGCTGGTTATCAGTGGTGTCGAGACGCCTTTTTTCATCAGCTCTCTATCATTCAGCATTTTGGCGCACAACTTACCACATTACCTTTCAGATCATTTCATCAGAATCAATAGCTCATCTGAACAAGGCATTTTATCCCACCATCCTTCTAAACTGTTGACCTACTTACCACCTCGCACTGAGTCACTCCATAAATCACTGCCACTAAACAGTTAAACTTACTTCCCTTCACATCATTTGATCTATCTCATCTTAACACCATCAAAACATTTGACTTTGAACGCCTTCTTCGTCTCGACTCCATAGCATGGGAAGAAAGAGTGACAAATGAAAGTATAGTTCGTCCCGATATAAGCGAAATAAGCGAATTAAGCGAGATTGGCGACTTATTTATTACCACGCAATAAAAACGCCGCAATATTTTATTTTACTTTACTTTGTTCTGCGATCTCAATTTTATTCTTAGTTTTTAATTTTTAATTTTCAGTTTTTATTTATTTATTTATTCAATTTTATACATTCTACGTAATTTGTTTATTCTATTTTATTATTTTCTTATGTATGTACAGCGCTATCTAACTTGACGTTATTTGTTAATTGATTTTTATTCATATTTTATACTACTCTGTTTTGCGTTTTTATTTTTATATGTTACAATACTACGTTCTTTTTATATGTTTTATTTTTATTTTTATTGTTACTTTTATATTGGTAATTTTATTTGTTACTTTATTTTATTTTATATCAACGCACTGTATATTAATAAAAACCCAGTAAAAACTCAATAAATCATCTATCTATATATATATATATATCCCTACTAGCACACAACGTTGTAGCAACGTTGTAGCAACGTTGTTTTGACAACGTTACAACGTTGTTATAAAAGTTGTTGAAACGTTGGAGCAACATTGCTACAACGTGGGATATGTTCGCTAAGATTTATTTAAGTTGCCACGATAGCAACGTTGAAAATGCCTTTTAAAAATGTATTACATATAAAAATTTAAAATATGTCCTGGGCAAGCTAAAAAATACATTTTCAAATGCACAAAATGTTAATTATAAAAGAAAAATAAAAAAAAATATTTCCCATCCGCAGGAATTGAACCTCGGATCTTCAGCTCCGAAGGTTTGCTCTCTACCAACTGAGCTATTTTGTTCTTCCTGTCATTAAATTAACTTTAGGTTATTAATTTCGGAGCAAATTTTGGTAGTAGTGTATAACCAAAAGTTAATTTAATGACAGAAACAACAAAATAGCTTAGTTGGTAGAGAGTAAGCCTCCGGATCTAAAGATCCGAGGTTCAATTCCCGCGAGTTGAAAATTTTTTTTTATTTTTTTTTTATTAATTAAAATTTTGTGCATTTAAAAATGTATTTTTTCGCTTGCCCAGGACATTTTTTAAATTTTTATATGTAATACATTTTTAAAAAGCATTTTCAACGTTGCCTAAACGTTGTCACAACGTTATTTCTACCTATCGCGGCAACTTAAATAAATCTTAGCGGACATATCCCACGTTTAGCAGCGTTGCTCCATCGGTTCAACAACTTTTATAACGTTGCCACAATGTTATGTGCTAGTAGGGGATATATATATGAACATTTGTCGCGTTAAGGCTTACAGAATCAGGCCCTGGGCGAGTTCACACTCTGTGTGTAAAGCGCTCTTTCACCACCGCACATACGTACACTTGAGCACTTTTATATTTAAATTACTTAATCGCACTATATTCATATTTAATTGGCGACTTCAAAGATATTTATATAGAAATTCAAAAATAAATGTACATGAGGTAATTTACAATGAGCTAAGTACAATTTATATGGCTGTGTGTGTGTTTGTTTGTGCATTAATATTTAAAATAGATTTGCTTTTTATTTTTTGCACGAAGTTTTTTTCTAAATTAGATCAAGTAAACATTTATTTTCTTTTATAATTTTTTGTTTTTAAGAAGTATTTTTTGTCTTAATTTTAATGTCAGTATTTTATTATATTTTTCTATAAGAAAAAATCAGAAAATAGAATAAAAACTAAGATCTAGAGATTTATTAGTTTCTTAATAAATAAGTGCTATTTTAGTTATATCTTTTTAAAACTAAAGCAAGTTTTAATAATTAGAAGCTTGAAACAAAAAGCAACTTTCCATCGTACTTTTTCCGGGAGTTATCTAACAGACATCATACAAAATCTGCTAACAGTAATAAAATTCTGTTTTGAAAAATTAATTTAATATAATTATTTTACTTATTAATATAAAAATTTTAATATCTGCTACGAATTATAATAATCAGTTAGTCATAATTACCAATGTCTTCAAGTTTCCTGGAACTGCCAGAAGTAATTTGATCGATGAAAATCTCTGGCTTACTTGGTCTCACGTCAATCTCGTTAAAAGACAGTTGCGGTTGTTGTTCGGTTGAAGGTTTGCCTTCAGGATTTGAAAGATTTCGTCGATGTTTTGAAATACTTGCATCGGTTTCAAACGTGCTTCTCGCTGGTAAAGTTTCTAGGGACACCGATGGCCTTTTCTCTTTTGTAAAAACAGTCCTCCAGCTCTTATTTTTGCAATCTTGAGATCGTCTTGCTTTCGGCAATGTCATTGAGCGGATTCCACTTGGCAATGATTCAACGATTTCGGAGCTTCGTACCTCTCTGTTGTATTTAGATAGGTTGCATTTTTTGCAGGTTTCAAGATTAGTGTGTCGAATTGAGGTATTACTGTCACTGTTCATTGAGATACTTTTGTTTACCTTGACTGGATATTTAGTCGATTTTACTACCGGTAGCTCTTTTGAGTCAAAACTTATACTCAATCTATCTGTTAGATTTCGCAGCCTTGATAATAGAGATTTGTGATTATTTGGACCCACTTTGTCGTCGCAGCAACATCGAACCTGTTAAAAGTATATTTTAAATATTTTTTAAATTATTTTTTGAATATTTCTTTTAAAATTAGAATGCACTATTTGTATTCAACTTGTAATCTGAAATATTTTAATTTTATTGCATTGCATAGATTATGATGAACTTGAGCGAAGTGGCTAAAATTGCAGTAAATCACATAGTTTGCTAAAATAATTAGCTGAAGCTACCATCAGTAAGGATTGGCATGAGAAATGGACTAATAATAAAATTAGTGCAAATATTCATTTGAACGTATTAAAAACATTAATTGTATGCTATTACAATTTTCTGAGGAGGAATATCGTTAAAAATGATAAAGATATACGATATGTAATTTTCTGGGAAAAATTAACGTTTTCTTTGAAGAGTCAATGGTGGCAAGACTAATTTTCTTACTAATACAAAATTTTCATAATGAAAATTAAGAATTTAGAAAATTTTGGACTAAGAAAATGAGGATTTTTATACTTTTTTAAAAGTCAAAAATTAATTATAGAAAAAGTCCTCAATTTTAGACCCTCATGAATGCTTACAATATATCCAAACATTTACAGACTCTTAAATTGCTAATGAAGAGGGTGCCATACCCAAAAACTTTTGATGAAGCGTAGGTAATGTAGTAAGTTATAATATACTAACAGCGCCATCATCCGTTGAAAAATTATATTACGTTACTAGCAAAATTCCTTGGTCGCTGACGCTCCCTCGGTAATTATACTACATTTATATTTATTTTTTATATTTTTTTCATTTTATAATTTTATAATATAATATGTGATTATAATAAAATTCAGATCTCAGCAATGTAGCTGACAAATAATGAATCCCCCCCCCCTCATCATTAAAATGTTAAATAGAAAAGAATGGTTGTCACATTGTTATACACCTATAACGAAAACGCCTATAAAATATTTTTGATATTTTTCTAATTTTACCCCTCCCCCCCCCCTATCTACCATTACATGGTGTATAAAAAAGAATGATTGCCATATTGTTATTCACGTGTACCGAAAACACCTATAAAACAATTTCACCCCCCCCCCCTCTATCTTTCACTAACTACCATTAAATGGAGGATAAATAAAGTCTGGCTGTTATATTATTATTCATCAAAACCGAAAATCTTCATTAAAGTTTTTTTAGAAAGCTTATACTTTTAATCTTTCAGCCCCCTCCTCCTCTCATGATTAAAATGGGGGATAGAAAAGAACGGTTGTGATATTGTTATTCACCTGTACCAAAAACCCCTTTAAAATATTTTGGGAATTTTTCTAATTATCCCCCATCCTCGACCATTTTCCGCTATCTACCTGTAAGTGGAGGATAAATAAAGACTGGTTGTCATATTGTTATTCTCCGTAACCGAAAATTCCCATTAGATTTTTTTTTTACAATTCTTATATTTTTAATCCTTTTCCCTCCTTCTTTTACCTTTAAAATGGGGCATAAAATAGAATGGTTGTCATATTCTAATAATTCACCTATACCGATAACCCCTGTGAAATATTTAAAAATTTTTTCTAATTTTATCTATCCCCCTCCTAATCCCTCCCGCACTTATCATTACATGTGGGATAAATGGGCCTACCCCAATGAGCACAATCGGACATTGAGCACAATTCTGCGAAACTAGGAGAAGGGGAAGCGCGCAAAGTAAATAGTTTAGATCGGGTACGTTCGGCTTTCTTGTAGCCACGCCTTCCGCCAATCGGACTGTCCGCCGTATACGTTCATATACATATCTGTATTTTTATGCATGTATATAGGTATATAGACTTAGTTGTTGGTTTAGTGCAACCAACCATAATTAATTTGAAGTAATGCATACACACATGCATGTGTATGTATTATATATATGTATGTGTGTATTAATGTATGAATGAAAGTATTACTGTGACCACTTCGTTTTAACGTTATTTATGTATATAGTAACTATTATTTAGTAGGAAAATTTGTCGATCTGACGGAGGCGAAGGAAAAGATTATTTATTTAAAACCATATGTTGATTAATAACTGATTCAGTATAGTTATTCTTTTTGTGTTCATTGATCCTCGTTTTAAGTAAACGTTTAGTTTCACCGACGTAAGATGCAGGACAGTCTTTACAATTTAATTTATAAACATTCATCTGTTCAAACTTTTTTGTACCATCTTTACCCAGTTTAATAATTGAATTCAAACTGTTTTGAACTAATGGTAAGAGTTTGAATATTAAAACACCTTAATAAGCGAGATAATTTATCAAAATTCTGAAAAAAAAGTATTGGTAAATAGGCAAGACGTTTAATTCTAGAAGTAGATTGAATATTACATTTAAATTTTAACTTATTTAGATGAAAGTGAATATTTTGTTTAATAAATTTGTATAATAATTATATTAATGTTATATATAATTTAGTAGACAGAGCTTTTTTATTATCAGGTGTACAATATCACACAACAAATTTAAATATTGTAATAAATCTACTTATCGACAATGAGTACAATATCAAATTTATTAAACAAAATATTCACTTTCATCTAAATAAGTTAAAATTTAAAAGTAATATTCAATCTACTTCTAGAATTAAACGTCTTGCCTATTTACCATTACCTTTTTTTCAAAATTTTGATACATTATCTCGCATATTAAGGTCTTCTAATATTCAAACTCTACCATTAGTTCAAAACAGTTTAAATTCAATTATTAAACTGGGTAAAGATGGTACAAAAAAGTTTGAACAGATGAATGTTGTTTATAAATTAAATTGTAAAGACTGTCCTGCATCTTACGTCGGTGAAACTAAACGTTTACTTAGGACGAGGATCAATGAACACTGTAACGTGGTGTTTCGTCCTAATACCATTTACAAGTTATTTATTTATTTAATACAGGGACGACGGCCCCGAAGAACGCGTCTTTGTCGTCGCCGTGGGTTAATAGTTAACCCGTCGGGACACGGTAGCGGAGATAGGAAGATCTCCTACGTACTGACACACGTGGCGAGAAAATCGGGAATCGGAACAATGATTATTGCGGGTTAATTTATAATCAAAATAATAGCGCGACCGTTATGTTAAAATAAAACAAATAAGTATTTATTTTGAATTTACACGGAGTTACCCGACAATGAATAAAGGGGCGTTCTCCCGGTCGCGTGGTATATACGCGGCAAGCAGGGGCTGCCCCCGTGCTCGCCCCGCGCAATACCTATTCGTTTTCGGTAGCACCGGTGTGCTACCGAACAAACATACGTGCACACACACTCAACACACTCTAAGATATACCGACTGACGTCGGGTACTTACTGGACTGGGTTGTCCATAGGCCCTGGTGCGCGTCGGCGCCCCGACGTCTGCTGGCCGGTGGAGTCGGCCCGGATTCCCGTCGTCCACGACGGTAGTCTGCAGGTGCGGCCTGATGCCGCGGCGATTCGCCTACCTCGGGGAACACTCAACCCGAGGTATTTGGTCCTTCGCACTGCACTCACACGAACTCACGAGCACTCGCGTACGGCTTCCCGGAGCACGGACGAACCGGTCCGGTACTTCCCGTGGCGCGCGAAACGTGACGATGTGTAAAATATGATGCTGTCGCGGTCAAGACCGGCAGCGTACTGAGCTTCTTGGGAATTGTCGCATTCCCGAAAAGTACCTAACACACACACACACAATAACAATTGTATATACGGATGCTCGCACACATCCTCGGTCGTCGACATAAACACGCGTGTTTCGTGGCCTTGAAGAGGCAACGCACGAAACAATAACAACGTGCGAGATTTTAAGATATCATATTTAATACATACTACGAAATAATATAATACATTAAGTATTATTTATTTCATTGCAACGACGTCTCGTCGCAAAGCCCCCCACTAAACTCCACATCATCCTACTGATGTGAGAGTTGAAAAGAGGGCAATGAAATAAATAATGACACGCACGCAATCGAATTCCTCGCCTAGACGAACTAGGGTCGAGGAGTGGTGAGGTTCTTCTCCAGGGTGGCCATCACCAGTCGCAGGACGACGTCTCTCGCTGCGGGATTGTCTCCTGCCACCGTTTCCAACAACAAGCGACACTCCCGAAGAAGGTCAGCATCGTTGTTGGTTTGTCTCGATGGCCCGGTGATGACGTTGCTGCTCATCCCCGACGTTATGTCCATCCTGGTCGGAACGGAGGGCGGTTCGACCAATGGAATCGGTGGTGCAGGGTACGGGGTCAATAACGACAACTCAGCTGGATAGCCGACTTGCCTGAATACGGTGTTAAGACCTGCCTGCACCACATCCAAGGGTCCAGAGTTTGGTACTCCGCTTGGTGATCCGCTCGACATGGACTGGCTGAGCTACGCTCTCTTCTCGTCCACGGGTCTCATCCTCTTCGGCCTCTTGCTGGCCAGATATCGTTGGAGGAGGCGGTATAGGAGGAAGGGCCAGGGAGTCCTGATATTCCCTACGGCGTCGATCGACCAGCCTTTGAGCATGCTCGCTCAAGGCTCGTCGCACGTCCTCAATCGGCCCGGTATGGTGAAGACCGAATTCTGCCGCCTGTCGGCGGTCTGCCTCCTCGATTCGTCGAGCAATAACTCCGGAAACGAAAGATGGTTGTTTTTCCTGGGGCTGTGCGTCCACATTACTCACCGAAGCTGCTCGGACCGATACGACGGTGGTCTCTTCCACCCGCCGCTTCTTCGCTTTACTGCGGCTCCCTCTCTGTCTGGCCCTCTTGGACACGGACTTCTCCTGTGTCTCAGACGTTGAAAGTTGGGATGCCGCTGTTGTATACCCGCTCTAATTTTCTGTGGCGAGTCGATGATCGCTGGCCTAGGATTTTCTCCTTGGCGGAACGTATCTCTTTAAATCGGATACGTGTACTTCAGACCTTTTCCGGCCAGACTCCTCAAGTTTTAAGACTACTGGTGATAGTATCTCTTTGACTTCAAAGGGTCCGTCGTACTTAGATGCCAATCTGGCCGAAATACCTTTGGCCCCGTGCGATAACATTCTATACTTCCTCATGACTAAATCGCCTACTTGGAAGGAAGCCACGCGTCTATGTTTATTATAGACTTTCTCCTGACGTCTCTGCTCTTCATCTATGTGTTTCCGCACTAGATCTCAAAGGGCATCAATACGTTTGAGTCGATCCACCCACATCTCGGGATCGATAGGAATTTTAAATTCCCTCTTCTCAACCTCTCTACGCAGACTCTTTACAGGTTGAGGATGACGTCCAAAATTGAGGAAAGCTGGGGAAACCTTCGTACTGGATTGCGTTGCTGCATTAATAGCATGACGGAATTCATGTAGATGTTCATCCCAGCTGCGATGGTCGGAATCCACAAAGGCTGCGATCATCGTCTTTAATGTCCTATTTGCTCGCTCGACGGGGTTGGCTTGTGGTCGGTAAGGAGGAGTCGTGATCTGCTTTATCCCGTAATCCTCAAGCATCTGTGTCAACTTATTATTGACGAACTCTGTATCATTATCCGTAAGGAAGTAATTAGGAGTTTCCCAACGAAACAGTATCAGTTCCTCAAACGCTTTCGCGACCGACTTACCAGTAGCAGCTCGTAACGGTTTTAATTCAACCCACCTCGTGAACAGATCTTGTAAGACCAGTATATATTTGTATTGGTTCTTACTACGAGGCAGTTCCGTTATATCTGCCGCAACCACAGCCCACGGTCTCTCAATATTACGTTTGCCCATCAAACCTTGAGGGCCCGCCTGAGAGACTTTATATCGTTGGCAGTCTATACACTGCACAACGAATTGCCTGACATCATGGTAGATACCCGGCCAATAATAGTCCCTTGCCACTCGATCATAGGTCTTTTCCACTCCTAATTGACCACACGATGGAGGGCAATGCGAATCCTCTAGTACGCGCGTCCTATGCTCAATGGGCACAACTAATCTCCATCCTTCCTCTTGACCCGTGATTGGGTCCAGCAGCTTATCGGTCGTGAATCGATAGAGCATTTCATCCTCAATTTTCCAATACGGAAACTTTTGAGGACTGGACCTCACATCATCCAATCTGGCGATGTACCATGGGTCGGTAATCACGTCAAAGGAGGCTATTTCAACTTCGTCCGAGTCCAGGTTAACAGCGCGAGAGAGTGCGTCGGGTACATAGTGTAGTGCACCCTTCTTGTGCACAATCTCAAAGTCCCACTGTTGCATCTCAAGCACCCAGCGCGCTAGTCTGCCGGTGGGCTCTTTAAGAGTTTTCAGCCATTTGAGCGCGCTGTGGTCCGTCACAGCTTTGAAACGATACGCTTCAATATATGGCCGAAGTTTCTTAATTGCCCAGATTAAGGCTAGACACTCTTTCTCTGTCGTCATGTAATTACGCTCCGCCTTGTTCAACACTCGGCTGACGTAAACGATCGGATGCTCGAAACCATCTTTATCTTCTTGGGTCAACACAGCCCCAATAGCGTAATCACTCGCGTCGCTCTGGACCGAGAAGTCTGGTCGAGCGAGTACTGGCGCACCGGCTAGAGCTAACCTGAGTTCACGGAACGCCGCGTCCTGCTCTGGTCCTCATTCCCATGGCTGGTCCTTACGGAGTAACCTCACGAGAGGGATCTTAATATCCGACTCTCGATTTATAAAACGAGAATACCAACCGACCATGCCAAGGAAGGAACGAAGTTGTTTAACATTTCTTGGGGTGGGATAATTTAGGACAGGAGCCACTCGATCCACATCGGGACGAAGTTTATCACCATCCAGGCGGTACCCCAGGAAGGTAACGCTCGAGCAACAGAACTGACACTTCTCTCTGTTCAATTCTAGCCCTGCGTCCACTAGTGTCCTTAGAACCATTTCCAACCATTTTAAATGTTCCTCGAAAGTTTCGGTTATAACGATTAAATCGTCCAGGTAACCAAAAACATGAGGTTCAACTTTGGGATCAAATAAAGCATTGATCAACCGTGCAAATTTCATGGGTGCATTCATCAGTCCGAACGGCATCCGTGTGAACTGCCACAACCCAGACCCAGGCACAGCGAAGGCGGTGTAATGTCGACTAATTTCTGACATTAACACTTGGAGATATGCCTTCTTAAGATCGATCTTAGAGATGAATTTGGCATTATGTAACTTATCCAGAATCGAATCCATATTCGGTATTGGATATGAGTCACGTTTTGTTACCGCATTCAAATCTCGGAAGTCTATGCAAAAACGATAGCTACCTTCGTCTTTGCGGACTATCACTGGAGCGGCAGACCATTCACTTGCACTCGGTTCAATTATTCCTCTCTCAAACATTTTTCTGACTTCTTGCTGGGCGAATTCGAAGACTTTAGGCGACATACGTCTTGGTTTGTGACGTACTGGTCGTGCACCTGGCTCTACTTCCACTTGATGTTCGATCAACGTAGTAAAGCCATGCACATCGCCTGGTGGTGGTAATAAGTTCTCTACTAACTTTCTTACCCTCTCTCGCTGGTCATCGTTAATCTCGATGATACCTGCACACTCTGCGATCCGTCACAGCTTTGAAACGATACGCTTCAATATATGGCCGAAGTTTCTTAATTGCCCAGATTAAGGCTAGACACTCTTTCTCTGTCGTCATGTAATTACGCTCCGCCTTGTTCCAACACTCGGCTGACGTAAACGATCGGATGCTCGAAACCATCTTTATCTTCTTGGTCACACAGCCCCAATAGCGTAATCACTCGCGTCGCTCATTGGACCGAGAAGTCTGGTCGAGCGAGTACTGGCGCACCGGCTAGAGCTAACCTGAGTTCACGGAACGCCGCGTCCTGCTCTGGTCCTCATTCCCATGGCTGGTCCTTACGGAGTAATCTCACGAGAGGGATCTTAATATCCGACTCTCGATTTATAAAACGAGAATACCAACCGACCATGCCAAGGAAGGAACGAAGTTGTTTAACATTTCTTGGGGTGGGATAATTTAGGACAGGAGCCACTCGATCCACATCGGGACGAAGTTTATCACCATCCAGGCGGTACCCCAGGAAGGTAACGCTCGAGCAACAGAACTGACACTTCTCTCTGTTCAATTCTAGCCCTGCGTCCACTAGTGTCCTTAGAACCATTTCCAACCATTTTAAATGTTCCTCGAAAGTTTCGGTTATAACGATTAAATCGTCCAGGTAACCAAAAACATGAGGTTCAACTTTGGGATCAAATAAAGCATTGATCAACCGTGCAAATTTCATGGGTGCATTCATCAGTCCGAACGGCATCCGTGTGAACTGCCACAACCCAGACCCAGGCACAGCGAAGGCGGTGTAATGTCGACTAATTTCTGACATTAACACTTGGAGATATGCCTTCTTAAGATCGATCTTAGAGATGAATTTGGCATTATGTAACTTATCCAGAATCGAATCCATATTCGGTATTGGATATGAGTCACGTTTTGTTACCGCATTCAAATCTCGGAAGTCTATGCAAAAACGATAGCTACCTTCGTCTTTGCGGACTATCACTGGAGCGGCAGACCATTCACTTGCACTCGGTTCAATTATTCCTCTCTCAAACATTTTTCTGACTTCTTGCTGGGCGAATTCGAAGACTTTAGGCGACATACGTCTTGGTTTGTGACGTACTGGTCGTGCACCTGGCTCTACTTCCACTTGATGTTCGATCAACGTAGTAAAGCCATGCACATCGCCTGGTGGTGGTAATAAGTTCTCTACTAACTTTCTTACCCTCTCTCGCTGGTCATCGTTAATCTCGATGATACCTGCACACTCTGCGAGAATCCTCGTGTCTCCGTCTCAGATTCCATCCTTGACAAAAGACTGCCATTTTCCGGCGCCAACGCGCCAGAGGGCATCGCCAATTTTAACCTCGATGTTCCAATTTTGAATGAAGTCGATACCGAGGATCATCGGGTGTTCCATACTCTCGACTATTCTCAGTTGAATGTTGCCATCTAATCCCTCAATTCCAAATAGAACATCTAACAAACCTAGGACTTTCAGTGCCGGTCCTGCGACACCTCGCACGACTACCTTGGCCGGTTTTCACTTATCCCTGTAGCATTCCGCTACGTCAACGCGTATAAGTGAAACCATTGCTCCCGGGTCGAACAATGCTTTAAAGTCCTTGCCACCAAGTCTTACCGAGAAGAACAAACGGTTTTCGGATTGCACTCCCGCAACCATGTCTTCGGCTTGACTGTCAAGTAGAGCTGGAGTCGAACTTGTCTCTCTGGACGTCTTCGGGACGGCTCCTGCCCCCCCCCCCCTGAACTGTTCTAATCGGCAACGATTTTGAACTGTTCATCACCTGATCAAGAGAGACAGCCATTTTACTCTCATTAGACTGTTTTAAACTCTTTTCGTTGATCGTAGGTTGGGGTGACAATGAGTAACGAATATCATCGTTCTCATTGGTGGGGTTACATAGGTTTAGAGTTTTTCTCTCGTTCTCTATTTCCTTGAGTAACCGTTTGTGTTGGTTAACTGCCTGCCTACGGAGTACTTCAGACCAGAAAGACTCTTTGTTTTTCTTGATCTCTAGAAGTTCTAAATCTGCTTTGTTCGGTGCTTCGAACGTTGGAGTTAGCTTGGAAGGAGTCTCAGCCTTAACCATAGGTAACTCAGCAGATTTCGGCAAATTCAGATGTTCAGAGGTATTCTCTCTTACCTTCTGAACGTTTGTTTGCTCTCCGTTAAGCAGTTCAGCAAAGTCAGTGAGGTGTTTGTCCTTCTTAACAAACAACCTCGCAGGTTTACCAACCCGTATTTTTTGCCCCCTAGAGCTCTTACGCTCTTTTAATTGCGTGCAGGGCCCGGGGGACGATTCTGGTACCCTGCTGCTAGGTTTCCCAGATATTGCGGTACATGCTCACACTTTGGACAATTATCTAGGGTTACCCCAGTTGTGGGGCACACCTGACACTCAATGGGCGCTACCACGTTCGGGCACTGGTCTGCTGTATGTCCCATACTTGCGCAATGGAGGCAAGTCTGGTTGGGACAATCGGAATATCGATGTCCTACTTTGTGGCATGTAAAACATATGCCAAAGCAGGGACTATTCGGATTCCTTTGCATACCAGCGTCTTGGGTCTGCCTCTGCATAGTACGATCATACATCGTGCTTTGTCTACGTTGAGGCGTATAGACGGGTGTCGTCTGAGCTTGAGCAACGTATTGTTTCGGCCTTGCACCGTTATATTGCTGCTGCTTTGACCCTGTCTGTCTATTTTCCGAAGATTGTCTTGCATTATTAATATTTTGTGCACCCACAAAATTTTTACTTTGTTGCAAGTACTGACGTTGACTTGTGTTGCGAGTACCATACACATTGGCTACTTCATAATCACTTGAAGATGGGCTAGAAGAATGTTTCTTATTTTTCTTGCTCCTTTTCTTTTTCAACGTCTTCTTCTTAGGTGGTGGAGATGGCTGAGGAACCGGTTGGCTCTTCTTATTCTCAACTAATGAGGCCACTTTCCCCGAAACTTTGGACGAACTCCGTTTTGGGAAAGCTTGTGAGATATGAACTTGTTCTCTTGGTGTGGGTTCCGCAAATCTCTTGTCCCATACCAAGTGTTGTTCATATTCTTTGCCGTACTTCATTATGTCTTCGAATTTATTTATGGATCTCGAGGACATAAATTTACGGCATTCCGGTCTTAGTTGAGAATATGCCATTTCTACTTGTTGGCGCAACGGAGGAGGTCGGCGGAATTTCCGCACAATAGCCTTAAAGCAATTCAGGTATTTTACGACCTTCTCTCCTTTGCCTTGCGTGCGGCGTTGTAGATCCTCGAACAAGTCTTGATCTCGTAACTCCTGACCGTATTCATTCAAAAATTCATTTACGAAGTCATACCAGTTATGTAAAGAAGATTGGACGGCCCTATACCAAAATAAGGCTGTCTTCTTAAATACGCAAGGCAATGCGCTCAGAATACGCCGGTCAGAGTACTGGTCGTCATTCCTGAAGTCTTGTAGACTATCTAGGAACTCTTCGGCATCGTCGTTAGTCTCCCCATCATCGATAGACCCCAGTCTCTGAGGGCTCTTGCACAACCAGGCCGATCCTTTCTATCTCTCATTGGTGGTTGGTTGTATTCCAAAGGGACTAATGCAACCATGTCCTCACTTTGGTTATTCCTATCACGCCGGTGGACATCTCGACTCGGCGATGGTACTCTACTACGTCTATCAGGGAGGCGCTCCTTGCGATATCTTCTCGCATAGTAAGCGGTTGCATCCTCTCTATGCGCTGCGTAATATTCGTCCGAATCTAAGTTGCTAAGATTAGAATCGGTTTGAGTACCTTGATCGCGTCTAGCAACAGCTCGCTCGTGCTCGACGGGATCATTATTCATTTCGCGGGATCTGTTGTAACCATTGTCACACTGTGTAGAGGATTCTCTCCTAGTGTAAGTACTTTGGCTACGATTGGACGTGTGAGACTTACGATTCCCTTCCTTCGGTACCCGTCTAGAAGTGGACGTTTCACTCCTGTGATAGCGCTCACCTTCCGAGAACGATTCATCATCTGCTTCTTCTGGTGCTGGCGCATATCTGTGTAAGGAGGTCCTGTTGTTATGCTTGTCATAACTAACCTTCCTCTGACATGTACCGTATTTATCACGACTGTGTGAACGATAATCCAGAGCTTCCGTCCAATTATCAGTCGACTGCCTGCGATCGTTGGAAGGGAGTTCATAATCCCTGCTCGTCTGTTGCCGCGACTTATCTGAATGAATCTCCGAAACGCGCTTTTTACTTTTAATTGTAGTATTTTAGTTAACAACTTATTAAAATTTTGGATTATTTTAAACGGTTATAAATAGAACTTCACCTCCTAAAATTAATTTATTTAAAGACGAACGATCATCGCCAAAAGTTCTATGTCATTAATATTTTGTACTTTTAGAGTATTAAAACTTTCTTCTTAATTAAATTAATTTTTGTATTAGTTTTAAAGAATTATTTATAAAATTTTAGCGCTATATAAATAAAAACCTGTTTCTTCCATTTCTCCCGTGATTCGTAATTTGCACCCTCTTTCAAAATTTGCGATTTAATCCATAATTGTATCCAATTTATTTTTACTATGCAGAGCCCAAATATTTATTTTGATTATTATAAGCAAATTCATTTCTTAAATATCCTTCTGTTTCTAATAAATACATACTTGTTTATTTAAAATATTGTGTTATATAAATATAAATTATCTACACACTTATATATCCATACAATTTTGAAATATTAATTAAAAAAATATTTAAATTAAATGCTCCTAAATTAATAGTTCTTGAAAATCTATTCAAATGTAATTCGTATTTTATATTGCCACTGTTAAAATTTGAATTTTCTTTTGCCTATACTGTTTATAATAGAATTATCTTAAAAATGCAATAATTAATATATTTAATTTTTAACCCATTGCATATATCATATGGATATTTGGAAAAGTGTATGTTATACTTGATTAATATTTATTTCATCTTCAAACAATTTTGCATCTGTATTTAAAGCATTACATTGAATTTTGGATCCGTTATTATTATTGAGTATACGTTTAAAAATTTTATGAGTTTTATCAAGAATGAGTAAACAAATACACATTCTTTCAAGTTCTGTTCACAACTTTTTTTTTTGCGCACGGAAAAAATACATATATTATGTATTCTTGAAAAAGCAATTTTAAAATATATATACATTATATAAATATTCCGCCGCACGCACACACACCCACATACATACATACATATATATGGGAGATTCCATGTGAAGTGATCCAGTTAAAAAATAGAATTTTGTTTTAATGTATGAAATCAGTAAAAAACTACTTGAATAGAGTGTATCTAAATTTTTAGACCTAAATTTCAATTAGTACCAGAGCTGTAACCAATCAAAAAATCGAATTTTTTGAAAAAAATGACTTTTTGGCCATTTTTATCACTAAATAACTCAAAATCTAACAATTTTTTCTTATATACATTAAATTTGAAAAAGTTTATAAATTTCAAGAAGAATCTGTTGAAATATTTCATTTATATTAGTTTAACACATTGAATATAGTTATAATTAATAAAAACCTTTGTAGTAAAAAAAAGGGTTGTACGATCAAAAATATTTTATCCATCCAAGAATCTAATTCATCGATGATTAATTACCTTCAAAATGGTCCAAAGTTTGAGTGCGGCAGAGCATTTCAGACAAAGTTATGGTGTTTTTAGGCAAATTTCTTAAAAAAAGAGAGCGAATGCATTTTATGAAAAAAACAGAGTAACCGTATACTTAATTTCAAACAACATGGCACTATTATTCTTCAATAATACTAAAATATACTATTTAATGTTAGTTACTGATACTTTTCAATCTTTAAGCTGCTTACAAACACAAAATAATAGGTATAAGCAGTTATACCTGTTACATAATTGGATTTATTGGAATTTTAATAAGTTTCAGGTATTTATTCAATTATATAACAGGTATAACTGCTTATACCTATTATTTTGTGTTTGTAAGCAGCTTAAAGATTGAAAAGTATCAGTAACTAACATTAAATAGTATATTTTAGTATTATTGAAGAATAATAGTGCCATGTTGTTTGAAATTAAGTATACGGTTACTCTGTTTTTTTCATAAAATGCATTCGCTCTCTTTTTTTAAGAAATTTGCCTAAAAACACTATAACTTTGTCTGAAATGCTCTGCCGCACTCAAACTTTGGACCATTTTGAAGGTAATTAATCATCGATGAATTAGATTCTTGGATGGATAAAATATTTTTGATCGTACAACCCTTTTTTTTACTACAAAGGTTTTTATTAATTATAACTATATTCAATGTGTTAAACTAATATAAATGAAATATTTCAACAGATTCTTCTTGAAATTTATAAACTTTTTCAAATTTAATGTATATAAGAAAAAATTGTTAGATTTTGAGTTATTTAGTGATAAAAATGGCCAAAAAGTCATTTTTTTCAAAAAATTCGATTTTTTGATTGGTTACAGCTCTGGTACTAATTGAAATTTAGGTCTAAAAATTTAGATACACTCTATTCAAGTAGTTTTTTACTGATTTCATACATTAAAACAAAATTCTATTTTTTAACTGGATCACTTCACATGGAATCTCCCATATACATATACATATATGGGCTATTTCACGTCAAGTGGTACCATGAATATTTTAAATCACTCCAAATTTGAGAACAGGCTGGAAACATCTTCCAGAACATACAAAAAAATTTAAGTGTTAAAAATAATTTGCTTAAGAGTTATTTGACCATGAAATCTCATCTCAAAATCTGTTGACTTTTTTGAAAAAACATTACAAACAACTTTTGTTTAAATTAATCTTTAGAACTTATCTACCCTGGTTACATTTCTTACTTTTAAAATCTCGAAGAGATAGAACACCCGGACATATTGAATATCAAAAAAAAGGCTACCACACCATAATCGATTTTAATCTAACACCTCTCAAAAGTTCACATTTTTCGCGAGCTTTCGAATGGCTTGGGTTAGCTTATTGGCCAAGACCGCTGTTGTAAGTTTTATGCCTCATAAACCTCATAAAATCACTAATTTTCACGTATTTTAGGACATAACTTACACCAAAGGTCTATATATATATAATATATATATGGGGTATTCCACGTGAAGTGGTCCGATCCAAATTTTAAAATGCACCAAATTTTGGGTACACTTTGCAAATGTTTTTCAGAATACAGAAAAAAATTTTTAGGTACTGGAATCTATTTGCTCAAAAGTTATTCTAACCTCTGAAAGTGAATTTTTCCAAGTTTTTTTCAACACCAGCTGGATTTACCACTATTTAACTCAAAATCTATCAACTTTTACTATAGAACATTATATGTAACATTCGTTGCTAATTGTGTCTGGAATTTATTCTTCAGGGTTAGAATTTCTAATTTCAAGGTGAATGTTATATAAACTACATGTCAATATTCAACTTGAAAAAAGTGCAAGTGCGCCACAATTGATTTTTTTATCCAAAAGTCTAAAAGAAAGCTTGGAGTAATACCTTACAAATGGTCTGTAGCATTTTTATGGCCTTCAATTCTGTAAAAAGTTATGATAATTTAAAGAAAGAGAAAAAATTCACAAAAATTAACATGGTAATTCCCATTTAAATTTAAAAAAAAATTCGTCTTTCTTTAAATTATCATAACCCTAGTAGAATTTTGAGCATAATTGAAACGGTTTTTAAGCCAGAAAATGACGAATTAGCATAAAATGCTCAAAATATGATCCTAATATGATCAAATTACAAATTTTGTCTAACCTTAAAATGCTCAATTTCTACTAGGGAACTTTTTACAGAATTGAAGGCCATAAAAATGCTACAGACCATTTGAAAGGTATTACTCCAAGCTTTCTTTTAGACTTTTGGATAAAAAAATCAATTTTGGCGCACTTGCACTTTTTTCAAGTTGAATATTGACATGTAGTTTATATAACATTCACCTTGAAATTAGAAATTCTAACCGTGAAGAATAAATTCCAGACACAATTAGCAACGAATGTTACATATAATGTTCTATAGTAAAAGTTGATAGATTTTCAGTTAAATAGTGGTAAATCCAGCTATAATTTATAAATAATTTTTAAATTTCATGATTTTTGCTATATAACATAGTAATTTTAATAAAACTCAATTGATAAATTTTGCTTCATCTTTTGGTACTTTTTATTATGCTAATAATAATGTTTATTTAAAATATTATAAAACCTTTCATAATGCAAATATATCCACCGATTATTATAAAACATAGTAATTTTTATTAAAAACGTTGCAAATTTTATTATAGCATTTTTCTCAGTGTACGTAATCACTCACTTATATATCCATACAATTTTTAAATTTTGATTCAAATAATATTTAAATTAAATGCTACTAAAATAATAATTTTCGAAAAACTTTTGAAATGTAATTCGTATTTTATATTGCCACTGTTAAATTTTGAATTTTCTTTTGCCATTACTGTTTATAATAGAATTATCTTAATAATGCAATAATTAATGTATTTAATTTTTAATTTATTGTATATTTCACATATAGATATTTGGAAAAGTGTATGTTATACTTGATTAATATTTATTTTATCTTTGAAAAATTGTGCATATTTTTAAAAACATTACATTAAATTTTAGGTCCGTTTTTATTTTATGAGTTTTATCAGGTGTAAGTAAACTAATACACATTCTGTCAAGTTATATTCACAACTTTTTTTTGCGCACGGAAAAAATACATATATTATCTATTCTTGAAAACACAAATAACACGTACACACACACACGCACGCACGCTCGCGCATACACACACAGGCTTATATATATAACATATATATGACATATATATAACATATATATAACATATATATATGACATATATTTATAACATATATATATAACATATATATGACATATATATATAACATATATATATAACATATATATGACATATATATATAACATATATAAAACATATATATATGTTGAATTCTGAATTCTTAGACACGGCGGCGGCGGCGGCGGCGAAATATTTATATATTATAGAGAGATATATTTGATGTATAATATTATTCAATATAATTCAATTTATTTTGACCTGCTATACAAAGATCTGGAAGGGTTTGAAACGTAGAAACAGGCTAGAAATCCGTATGAACCTCGCAAGTTTTGAACGCGCTGTCCGGTCAATTGATTTGATTTTATGGTTTTTGGGCAAAGTTGTAACGATCGAGTTCGAACCTCGCTTTACGACGCAAAATAAGAAATTTTCCAGAGGTTTTTCCCATTTCTAATATTATACTGGTCATAACGGGTTTACTTAAAAATTTCCCAAATAATCAGCTGGTCTACAAGGCGTCGGTTTCCGTCATATAGTCAGTTCTCGTTCGACTCTCAAGCAGTCAATTTCGTCAGTTCGAAATAATATCGAGTATATTATTCTTTCGCCGCGTATAGTTAATTGGAATTACTATATTTTTCGCGTACTTATTATTTCGTCGAGTGTTGTGAATCGACGAATAAATATCGCGATAAAGTATTACAAATTAACAGTGCGAATAATTTGTGTGTGTGTATATGTGTATGTGAATATACTTATGAGTATATATATATATATATATATATATATATATATATATATATAAACAGAATTCGTCTGATTGCGCGAATTCTTAGCTCATCATACTGGTGTGAGATCTGTTATGAAGACTAGTGGTTAGTCACCGCCACGCGAGTGTCCCGCGCATTGGTTATTAATATATATACATATATATGTATATCTCCCTATAATATATAAATATTTCGCCGCCGCCGCCGCCGCCGCCGTCTCTAAGAATTCAGAATTCAACATATATATATGTTTTATATATATATATATATATATGGGATATTCCACACGAAGTGGTCCTATCAAAATTTTAAAATGCTCCAAATTTTGGGTACAAATTGCAAATGTTTTTCAGAATACAGAAAAAAATTTTTAGGTACTGGAATCTATTTGCTCAAAAATTATTCTAACCTATAAAAGTGAATTTTTCCAATTTTTTTCCAACACTAGCTGGGTTTACCACTATTTAACTCAAAATATATCAACTTTTACTATAGAACAATATATGTAACATTCGTTGCTAATTGTGTCTGGAATTTATTCTTCTGGGTTAGAATTTCTAGTTTCAAGGTGAATGTTATATAACCTACATGTCAATGTAAATGGTCTGTAGCATTTTTATGGCCTTCAATTCTGTAAAAAGTTATGATAATTTAAAAAAAAATGAAATTTTTTTAAAAATTTAAATGGGAATTAACATGTTAATTTTTGTGAATTTTTTCTCTTTCTTTAAATTATCATAACTTTTTACAGAATTGGAGGCCATAAAAATGCTACAGACCATTTGAATGGTATTGCTTCAAGCTTTCTTTTAGACTTTTGGATAAAAAAATCAATTGTGGCGTACTTGTACTTTTTTTAAGTTGAATATTGACATGTAGGTTATATAACATTCACCTTGAAATTAGAAATTCTAACCTAAAAGAATAAATTCTAGACACAATTAGCAACGAAAGTTACATATAATGTTTTATAGTAAAAGTTGATAGATTTTGAGTTAAATAGCGGTGAACCCAGCTGGTGTTGAAAAAAACTTGGAAAAATTCACTTTTAGAGGTTAGTATAACTTATGAGCAAATAAATTCCAGTATCTAAAAATTTTTTTCTGTATTCTGAGAAATATTTGCAATGTGTACCCAAAATTTGGTGCATATTAAAATTTTGATCGGACCAGTTCACGTGGAATACCCCATATATATGTCACATATATGTTATATAATATATATATGTTATATATATATATGTTATATATATATATGTTATATATATGTTATATATATGTTTTATATATATATGGGTGGTTCTCTGTGACATCGAAGATGAAAAAAATAAATATTGCTATAACTATGGGAATATGTTTTAGAGGTATCCAGTAGTTCTCCTGAATTTTTTCAGATTTTTTCTGGGCCATTATTTTAAGTTACAGAGAGTCAAAGTTGACATTTTAGCACTTTTTTGCATTATATGCCCATTTTCATGAATTTTTAGCTCCCAGGGGATGCATTTTTCACTAAAAACATAAGTATGACTTTTTTTGTAAAATTTTCTGAACTTTTCATTAAAAATACTTTTAAAGACATAAATGTATGCTGTCACACTCTTGTAAGCCATTTAAACCTTAAATAGTGAAAATCAGCAATTCTGCTCCGGACTCTGGTAACCTAATACTGTCTAAAAGATGTCTTTTTATAGTCAGAAACTGCCTAAAAATTTCCAGAGTGGGTCTAAATCATTAAGATCACTTATGGTCAAAATATCCGGGAAAAGTGCCCGAAATATTAATAGAAATGTATATTTGTTGCCTTATAACGTAGAATCTATTAGCATGATCATTGCAAAAAAATTTGTGCACTTACCTTGGAGTGGTAGAAAAGTATCTTCACTTATTTCAGTATCCATCTAATCCCCTGTAAGCTGCTAAAAATACAAACATTATTATACAAATGTAAAAAATTAATTTTTAAACATTTATAATGCTGAATTTTTAGTTTTACATCCCTTACAAGAATTATAATACTAATCTGAAGGATTACTATAAATATATAAACATCATTATTACAATAACTGAATATACGTATTTAATACAAAAGATATATAAATAAATCGGATATATAATTATAATGAATAATATGATAACGTGACAGTGACAAGTTTGTGAAATCTAAACAATGTATTGCTGAATAATAATAATAATAATGTTGATACTTTTATAGTAATCCTTCAGATTAGTATTATAAAATTCTTGTAAGGGATGTAAAACTAAAAATCCAGCATTATAAATGTTTAAAAAATAATTTTTTATAATTTTATAATAATATTTGTATTTTTAGCAGCTTACAGGGGATTAGATGGATACTGAAACAAGTGCAGATACTTGTCTACCATTCCAAGGTAAGTGCATAAATTTTTTTGCAATAATCATGCTACTAGATTCATCGTTATAAGACAACAAATATACATTTCTATTAATATTTCGGGCACTTTTCCCGGATATTTTGACCATAAGTGATCTTAATGATTTAGACCCACTCTGAAAATTTTTAGGCAGTTTCTGACTATAAAAGACATCTTTTAGACAGTATTAGGTTACCAGAGTCCGGAGCAGAATTGCTGATTTTCACTATTTCAGGTTTAAATGGCTTACAAGAGTGTGACAGCATACATTTATGTCTTTAAAAGTATTTTTAATGAAAAGTTCGGAAAATTTTACAAAAAAAGTCATACTTATGTTTTTAGTGAAAAATGTATCCCCTGGGAGCTAAAAATTCATGAAAATGGGCATATAATGCAAAAAAGTGCTAAAATGTCAACTTTGACTCTCTGTAACTTAAAATAATGGCCCAGAAAAAATCTGAAAAAATTCAGGAGAACTACTGGATACCTCTAAAACATATTCCCACAGTTATAGCAATATTTATTTTTTTCATCTTCGATGTCACAGAGAACCACCCATATATATATATGTCATATATATATGTTGTATATATGTTATATATATATGTCATATATATGTGTTTGTGTGTGTGTGGGTGTGTGTGTGTGTGTGTGTATGTGTTATGCCCTAAAATACATGAAAATTAGTGATTTTATGATGTTTATGAGGCATAACTTACAACAGCGGTCTTGGCCAATAAGCTAATCACCGCCATTCGAAAGCTCTCGAAAAATGTGATCTTTTAAACGGTGTTAGATCGAAATCGATTGTGGCGTGGTCAACTTTTTGA